>CM069444.1:75468626-75861731 GCA_035610835.1 Ophiura sarsii
CATCTGGTTGAATGTCTAAATATGAACGGTACCCCCAAAACGAATTGCTGCATAGGCCTACATTGCTATAAAGATACATTGGAAAATGGTAATGGCTAGCAAAGAAATTGAGAAATGAAATTAAGGTATATCAATGCGTGATTCCAATTCAGCCACATGTGTCTGTATGTACCAAATTTTGTAGGACTTACAGTACAACGACATGTAGGAATATAAAGCTACAGGATTATGTTTATTTTAAGGTCATATGTATAGACAGCATTGAGTTTGTACATTTTAAAATTGTTAATTGACGTAACTAATCTGTTCTTAATTTGATACAGTACTAACGATATCTATACGTTTTTGTTAAACCCTAGTCTTAAAGAAGATAGGTATGAACAAATAAAGAAGCATTGTTTCCAGCCATTTAACGGTCCATTTTGACATATCGGCGGCCATCATGGAAGGTAAAGATCCTCAAGAACGTCTTAAATTAGTGTCTCCTTTCAGGCATTTCGATCATAGGCATTGAAACTGCATAATTTAGTGTATGGAATTAAATATGAGCATTCTATATGTATTTTGGCAATTATGGCGGCCATTTTGGAGGCCATCTTGAATTTGAAGATTGTTATCAAGATGGGATATATCAAATATTTAGATACACGTCGTAAACACAACATTTCATCCCTCATATGACCGAGATGGTTGATATACTATGCGTCATTCATTTTCCAACAATTTATATAGAGTGATATACACACGTAACTTTGACGTCACACAGCGACTTGTAGGAATAAAAAGCCAACGGTGATTTTTTATATGTTGAAGATTAATATGTATAGATTGCATTAATATGTGAATTTTTAATTTGGTTGCTTGACGTAAAATAATTCCCGTTTTTAATTTGACACATAATTTGAGCTATTTTTCATGAAAAACACAAGTTTGATCCCAATATAAAACAAAAGTTACAGAAGCTAACTAAATGTAATGCGCATGTTATATACTCTATAGGTATCTTAAGATGATACTGCAGTGTAAGTGTCTTGTGCAAAATCGTTTTGCAGTTGGAGGTTTAAACTAAAACTACCCGTTTCTGAATATAGGCTAAAATGGTCGAAATTGGCAAATTTAGGGTGTTTTGATCTAGAAACACTGGGACTCGCGATGAAAGATTTATCACCATAATATGAGATGGTTCATCATAACTGATGTGTGGACCAAGTATGAATGATTTCTCCAACCTTCATCCCCGAGATGCGGCTGGGTTTTAAAAATACACAGTCTTAAAGGTATAGATGACCCGATCCCATTTTCGTAACACAGAATTATTTCAAACATACGGAGATTTTCATACATATGAAAGCTCGTATTTTTTTCATCATCATTCTACTGAATTTGACGGCCTAAATCGGGATAATTACGGAGAAATCGATGAAATAACATCGAATTACCGCGAGTGGTGGTAATTACTACCGATATAGTTTCAATAGTTTGTGTACTATACTCAATGGGTACGGTTCACAGCATCTTGTGCGTCTAAAATAAGAACCATAAAGCTATGCAACTCAAACTTTGGAACACGACTTTTTAAGGATGACCTTTCATGTAGAATAGAAAACTTCAAGTTGAAAATCGGAACATCTACCTTTAAGAGGATTCTTTCAATGCTCAATCTGGTTTTCGTACAAATCACTCTACAACAACACTCTGGACTACTTACTAGATGTACAAGATTTTATTCTCAATAATTATTGCTTTTTAAAAAGATATAAGTCCAACATATTTATCATCCAATTGATACTACCAGGAATCATACAATTACAAGTAATACTTTATCATTCCCAAAGTTACGTGGCCCTGAAGGGTCATGACGAGTTAACCAGATGATGACATGACGAGATAAATGCTAGATAATTGCGAGATCACTTACAAATGACGTGATTATTAACTAGATAATTGTGAGATAATTTACAGATGACGTGATAATTGACGAGATGACGGGGGGGGGGGGGGGGGGGGGGGGGGGGGGTAAACAATATAAAGATAGAATTCTTCCTACCTAACATTTCTCCAAGATCGCCCAATATTGGCCCAAGCTTGGTCCACATTGGCGAGTGCCAATATTGGGCCAAGCTTGGGCCAATGGCCAAATAATATTATGCCAATATTGTAAGCCAATATTGGGCCAATGAAAAATCAATATTGGGCCAATATTGTTATGTTATATTGGCCCAGTATTGGCCCAATATTGGCACTCATTGGCGAGTTCCAATATTGGCCCAGTATTGGCCCAATATTGGCACTCATTGGCGAGTTCCAATATTGGGCCAAGCTTGGGCCAATGGCCAAATAATATTATGCCAATATTGTAAGCCAATATTGGGCCAATGACAAAATCAATATTGGGCCAATATTGGGCCAATATTGTTATGTTATCTGGGTATCTTCAGTAGATAGCAAGTCTATCAGAGTCAGCTGCTATCTTCAGTAGATAGCAAGTGTATCAGAGTAAGTTGTTATCTTCAGTAGATAGCAAGTATATCAGGGTAAGTTGCTATATTCAGTAGGTAACAAGTCTATCAGAGTAAGTTGCTATCTTCTGTATAGCAAATAATCAGATTTAGTTGTTATCTTCAGTAGACAACATGTCTATCAGAGTGAGTTGCTATCTTCAGTAGATAGCAAGTGTATCACAGTAAGGTGCTATCTTGATTAGATAGCAAGTGTATCAGAGTAAGTTGTTATCTTCATTAGATAGCAAGTCTATCAGGGTAAGTTGCTATATTCAGTAGATAGCAAATATATCAGATTAAGTTGCTATCTTCAGTAGACAACAAGTCTATCAGAGTAAGTTGCTATCTTCAGTAGATAACAAATTATAAATTGTAAATAGTAAAGTAAATTGCGAGTAAATCTACATTAGACACCAAATCATCAGAAGTTGCTTTCTTCAGTAGATAGCAACTTATTCTGATATACTTGGCAACTTACTCTGATCAATTGAAGATAGCTATTTACTCTGATAGACTTGCTATCACTGAAGATAGCAATTTACTCTGATAGACTTTCTTTCTACTGAAGATAGCAACTTACTCTGATAAACTTGCCATCTACTGAAGATAGCAATTTACTCTTATTAACTTGCTATCTACTGAAGATAGCAACTTACTCTGATAAACTTGCTATCTACTGAAGATAGCAACTTACTCTGATGAACTTGCTATCTATTGAAGATAGCAACTTACTCTGATACACTTGCTATCAACTGAAGATAGTCAATAATCACGTCATCTGTAAATGAAGTCGCAATTATTGTCATCTGTAAATTATCTCGTTAATAATCACGTCATCTGTAAATTATGTCGCAATTATCAAGTCAATAATCACGTCATCTGTAAATTATCTTGTCATCTCATCAATATCACGTCATCTGTAAATTATCAAATCAAATCAAATCAAATCAAATCAAATTTATTTCCATAAAACAACACTATATCAACAATGTAAAACTTAAACACAACAAAAGCTTATGGAGGAGTAGGCTGAAAAGCCAATAAGGCCTGTAAATAGCCTACCCCTATACAATACAATACAGTATTACATATTTAATACATGAATAAACAAAATCTGACAGCGACTTAAACAAGACAAGACAAACAAGGACGAGCTCAAAAAGCGAATTATTCATCAATAATCACGTCATCTGTAAATATCTCGCAATTATCTAGTCAATAATTACGTCCTCTGTAAATTATCTCGTCATCTCATCAATTATCATGTCATCTGTAAATGATGTCGCAATTATCTAGTCAATAATCATGTTATCTGTAAATTATCTCATAATCTCATCAATTATCATGTCATCTGTAAATTATCTCGCAACTATCTAGTCAATAATCACGTCATCTGTAAATTATCTCGTCATCTGTACATTATCTCACAATTATCTAGTAAATAATCACGTCATCTGTAAATTATCTCGTCATGTCGCAATTATCTAGTCAATAATCAAGTCATCTGTAAATAAAGTCGCAATTATCTAGGTCAATAATCACGTCATCTATAAATTATCTCGCAATTATCTAGTCATTTATCTCGTCATGTCATCATCTGGTTAACTCGTCATGACCCTTCAGGGCCACCGTAGGTTTATGATGTTAAAAACTATAGTAGATTCATAAACTCTGGCGTATCGGTTTCGATTTTGGACCTCGTCCATTGGGCGTTAGAGGAACCCATTTTGACCAATGTGAAACAGCGGTACTTGTATAGATGTTATTATTTGCGTTATCCATAATAATGCTAGTGTGGCTTTAGTGATTAGTGAATATAGCTGATCATGATAACCAAATACTTAATCCAACAGCTTGAAATATGTTATCCCTTTGGAAGCGGGTCACCACAATAATAAAATCGACCATCATCGACCTGATATAGTTTTCAAAAGAAAAATGTTATGTTGGTCAACCTAATCATCATAATTTAGTGAAGAATCAAGTTTCACTTTTTATTATTTTCCTTTTTAAAATTTATTATGCACGTGACATAAAGGAAACATTAAACTAAAAACGACCCGTTCTACATATTCATTTGTGAGAAAAAAACAAATTATTCAATCATCATCTTTGTATGATAAACCATGTACAAAACCATTTGGCCTAGATGGAGAAAATGTTATATCAACCGGAGATACGGATTATAAACGTTACTTTATGTATTTCTGGCTATAATACCCTATGAATACCTTTATCAATTTATCTGAATAACAACACATTTTCTTTATCAAAATATGCGGGCAATTGACAACACCTGTTTGCAGGCAAAGTCAATGCAGATCATTTTGCCGCAAATTCCCAGTCACTAGTTTTAATAATAGTTGTTCACCCTATCTTTACATAGTGGTGAAGACGTCACAATAGTACAGGCACTGATAAATGACAAGGTATTATCCATGCATGTTACGATCAAAATTCGAGTCCCTCCCCTTCTTTTGTTTCTGTTACCTCTTGTGAAATGGTGAATCGGCCAAATGTCTGCGAATCAACTATAGGGTCACGCGTTATGAACTCGCCTCCCAATAGGGTGGTGCCGTTACATTTTTTAGCTTCATGCTGTCATTTTCCTCAAATATTTTTAAACCACAAAAGCTATCTCAACAAATTTGGTATCATTTTAAAGCCCTAATAACAAGCTATCTGCCTGCCAAATGGCATTGGTATAGCTAATACAGAGAGGGAGATACAGCTGTTTGATGTTTGGGGACAGGGGTGGTGCTGGAAGGGGTGTTTCTGGAAGGGGTGCCGCTGTACAAACTCAATGGGGATAATCCCATGCTTTGTTCTTTTTACAATAACTAGTCATCCCCTAATGTTAAAACACAATTTTGGTCCCATTTCAAAGGATATTTAGTAGTCATTAAGTATGTGGTTCAATAGACTTGTCAACTATTATCAACAACTAATTAATTATGGATAAGACCCCGGGATAAGACAATGATCATCAGCTTTCTTCCTATTCGCTACACAGTCAACATGGATAATCAGCCTTAATTTACCGGATTTATAAAAATGACTATAACAGAAAAAGTTTCAACCTATGATAGCAAAAGTATACATTTTTGAAAGCTTGTAACTAGAGAAATTCAGAAATGCAGTTTATATCATGGAAGGGTTCATCCTTAAACAAATATTTCTGAAAATTCTAAAAATATATAAAATAAAAATTTGAGATATTCACTAGCCGGTATAATTACCATACCGACGTAGTAACTTTGACAAAAATATATCATCTAATGGGTAATTTCATGAGGAATTCAAATATGAAACAAAATAATGATAGGGATAGGTATACAAAATATATGGATCTCAAATTAAAAATTAAAAAACTCTGATATTTTCCGAACATTTCCGATCATACCATTTTAGTTCTTGGTCGTACTATAATTTTAATGACATATTTGGTTTCCTCATGCAATTTCCATTCCGAAATGTATACTTTTACTACCTCAGGGGGTATACAAGCAAATATAAATGTGTAAAGTTAAATTCATGTCGCGAAAGCCAAAATCCGGTGTGTAACGCGAAGGAGGCGAGCTTAAAACACATGACCATAGTCACGCCTGAACTTTTTTAGGAGGACCAGTTAGCGTAGCCAGCTGGGGGGGGGGGGGGGCGGGGGGCGATCGCCCCCCCCCCCCCCCCCCCCCCCCCCCCCCCCCCCGAAAGAGAGAAGAGAAAGGGGGAGAGGGAGAGAAGAGAAGGGAAAGGGGAAGGAGCGATTTTTTTTTGAACTGTGCGAATTTTTTTGCTAAAATGGGGACGGAGAAGCTAAAAAATGGGGACGAGAAATGTGTAAAGTGCGATTTTTTTTGACACCTCACCCCCCCCCCCCCCCCCCCCCCCCCCCCCCCCCCCCACCCCCCACTTACGTGAAATTAACGAGGTAAGTGACTAGAAAAAAAATTGGGGCAACCTTTACGAAAAAATTGTAGGGACATAAAAACAAAATAGGGACGATATTGATGCTCGAGACTATGTAGACTCCCTAATGGGCGTTCTACACTATCTCGTTAATTTCTTTCTTGTTATTTTTCACTCTTTTGTCAAGGGGGTTGGGGTGTTTACTGATGGCTGTCTGCAAAACTACTAGTACTACTGACAAGATATTTAAGCTGCTACTGAACGCACCAGATATTGTTCCCCTGCAACCAGGCGAGTGTATAGACTCCCTGTACATGAGATGATGTAGTGTATACTAATGTAGTCTCAGCCCTGTACCACCAAACTACCATTAAAGTCGTCGATCAACATAGTGATTACTGATTGAAAATGCACTGATGCACGGTAAAAAAAGTTTGTATCTCCACTAGACAATTATTAAATGAAAGAACTCACTAGTGATTGGACAGAGGCAGTAGTGGACGTCCTTGTGGCTCATGTCTGTGTGTGTGTGCCCAGCTAACCATATTACGTTCTTGGAACGTCGTGGCAAGGTTTCACATTCGTTCTTGGAACGTTATGATTAAAAGTTCAAAGAACGTTGTGAACGTGATCCAACGTTAGGAGAACGTTTATTTGTCGACACATTTTTACGTTGTATGAACGTTAGTCACGAACGTTTTCACAACGTCCTAAACGTTTAAAACACTTTCTTGAAATTCTGTTAGTTATACCATTACGTCCAAATGACGTTTTTTATACTGTCTTTATTACGTTATCGAACGTCGTGACAACGTTCATGAACGTTGCGATCCAACGTTAGAAGAACGTTTATTTGTCGACACATTTTTACATTGTTTGAACGTTAGTAATGAACGTTTTCACAACGTTATAACAACGTCCCAAACGTTTAAAAAACTTCTGTTAGTTATACCATTACGTCCAAATGACGTTTTTATAACCTATTTATTACGTTGTTGGAACGTCGTGACAACGTTTCACTTTCGTTCTTGGAACGTTATGATTAAACGTTCAAAGAACGTTTATTTTTCGACACATTTTTATGTTGTATGAACGTTAGTCTTGAACGTTTCACAACGTTATCCCAAACGTGTAAAAAACTTTCATCACATTCGGTTAGTTACACCATGGCAACCAGGGAATGGTAGTGGTATTATAGAGGGATGGGGGCGGGCATTGACCTTTTCATGTGTACTATGTTCTTGCTCAATGTATATGGCATTAGTGAACAATGACTTGCCTTTAGCTATACATATGAGAACTTACGTATTCAGATCAAAATACTTTCTATGTGTTAAAAGCTGTTAAATGTATGTATCGACTTAAATTTAAAAAAAAAATAGGTTTAAATAAATAAAAGTTGCAAATTAGCTCATTACCATAATTTAAAGGTTACAAACGAGCATCGGTGCTAATTTTTGTACCATTGAAATTATGCTAATGAGCTATTTCCACAATTTAACCTCGACTCATGTAAGGCCAGGTAAATATGCAAATTAGCGATTACAGCCCAGGTAACATAATTTGGTTGTGTAAACGTTATATGAACGTATATGAACGTCGTGATGAAGCCAGATTCTTTTCAAGCTTAAAAGACATAAATAAATATATTCACATAAATTATACAGGTATTTTGTCATGAGTTCAAGTTCTATACTCTTTTTCCATGTGCAATACCCACGAGGAACGAATTTGATTCAAACTTTAACGGATTTACACGCTTAGAAAAGAGCATATTGCGCTTGAGTTAAAACGGGACTAACGGAAAAGCATAAAAATGCCTAAGTCACAAGGAAACCAGAAAGTCAGTAAAGCAGTCTTTAAAATTGAAATTGAAACATTTCATGCTCTTTGTTGAAATGGTCCATCCACTTAATGTCAATGGTAATACCACCTGTTATAACTTGCTTGTAAATCGTTGGATAAATGAATGAAAAGATTCAATCATATTCAATAATCGATACATTCTAACTTATGATTAAATGTTGCAATGGTATTGTTACTTTTGAATTACTGCACAATAATGTTTTGGGCATTCTTACAAGTTCGTAATCATAGTTGTAATTAATGCAAATTGGACCAAGCCGATTTTGCTTCCTCATGTTTGCTGAAGCATATCTCCCGTTCTAAATAACCAATTGGAACGCAATAAAATGCAAATGAAAGCTTATTTACGCAGCTTTCATAATACATCAAGATTAGACCCGTGTGTTCCTGTCCTTTTAAGATATCTTATGTGCCCAGAGTGTTAACATTTTTTTGGTCACCCTGTATACGCCTAGATCAGTACATCAAATTTGTAATGCCAAATTGTTTTGTATTAAAATTTTGATTCGTAATAAACCTTTTTAAATAAAATGTAATTCATTATTTAATTAGTCCATGGAAACGTGAGCAAATGTTTTCTGAACGTTGCAGTTAAGTTCTAGTTTGTAACACTTAGGTTGTGGTTAGGTTGTCATTAAAACGTTTCTTACAACGTTATTATAACGTTGCGGTTTGGGTGTGATTTGGTTGTTTTAGGTGGTCAATGGAAACGTGAGCAAAAGTTCTCTGAACGTTGCAGTTAAGTTCTAGTTTGGTTGCACTTAGGTTGTGGTTAGGTTATCATTAAAACGTTTCTACAACGTTATTATAACGTTGCGGTTTGGGTGTGATTTGGTTGTTTTAGGTTGGTCCATGGAAACGTGAGCAAAACGTTCTCTGAACGTTGCAGTTAAGTTTTAGTTTGGTTGCACTTAGGTTGTGGTTAGGTTGTCATTAAAACGTTTCTACAACGTTATTATAACGTTGCGGTTTGGGTGTGATTTGGTTGTTTTAGGTTGGTCGTTGAAACGTGAGCAAAACGTTCTCTGAACGTTGCAGTTAAGTTCTAGTTTGGTTGCACTTAGGTTGTGGTTAGGTTGTCATTAAAACGTTTCTACAACGTTATATATAACGTTGCGGTTTGGGTGTGATTTGGTACTTAAAACAAACAACCCGCAACGTTATAATAACGCTGTAAGAACGTATTTAATGACAACCTAACCAGAACCTTAGTGCAACCAAACTAGAACTTAAACTACAACGTTCAGGGAACATCCTTTTCACGTTTAAAGGATTAAACTAAAACAACCAACTATTTGAGTGTTACAACGTTGTTAAAACATTATGTAAACGTTTCCGATGATCAACATGCGAACGTTCAGAGAACGTTTTAATCACGTTTCCAAGAACCAACCTAAAACAAACAAACCGCAACGTCATAATAACGTTGTAAGAACGTTTATAATGACAACCTAACCACAACCTAAGTGCAACCAAACTAGAACTAAACTTTAACGTTCAGAGAACGTTTTGCTCACGTTTCAACGGACCAACTTAAAACAACCAAATCACAACCAAACCGTAACGTTATAAAAACGTTGTTAAAACGTTTTAAATGACGCAACCTAACTGCAACCTAGGTGCAACGTTGCGGAAACGTTCTGTGTTTGCTGGGTGGGGGGGGGGGGGGGGGGGGGGGGGGGGGGGGGGGGGGGCGGTTGCCGGATACGCCACTGGCTCCACGCAAGGGATCAACCCCCCCCCCCTAGACTATCTCCGCCAGTCCCCCAACGTCGGCCTCATTATCTTTTGTGCGCATGCGTTGGCCTAAGTTGAGGGCCACACAGCTGTTCAACACAGCAGCACAGCTTCGCGTCCGTGCGCCATATGTTAGGAGACTGATGGATTCAGTGTACCCCCGCGTCCCCCCCCCCCCCCCCCCCCCACACACACACCCCCAGCCTATGTGGCAAATGAGATTGGATCAAGACTATTCTCATGTCCGAAGGATGACAGCAAAATTGTTAACTTTATTTGTTGGAAGTGGCTCTTTTTACTTCATTCTTTTCTTCCATCTTTTCTAACTTTCATTTCATTCAGCCAGCATGCTTATAGGCTTTTTAAGCCTGGCCCGAGCAATTTGCTTGAGCATGGTCCCTTTAGGACCCAAGCGTGTGTCCGTATGGACCGACCGTGTAAACAAACAAACAAACAAACAAACAAACAAACAAACAAACAAACAAACAAACAAACAAACAAACAAACAAACAAACAAACAAACAAACAAACAAACACCCCAACAAACAAACAAACCTCCGGGATGCGATTTTTTTTTTACTAGTATTAAAACCTTTGTAAAATTTATTTATTTCGTTTTAATACGGAATAAAGCAAAACTCACTGAATAAAATGATTTTTTTATTTTAAAAAAAAGGCAACTGATTTTACCTGTGAGCCCATACAGGAGCACCCAACGAGGTTTCCTGGCAAATACCTGCTCCTCTGATGTTTCGAATCTGGCTGGTTCTTTTTTCTTATGAAATGAATTCCTGTCTGGCAAACGATTTTTAAGTCATCCAGACAATCTAGCTGGCAAAACTGGCATCAATTTGAGAGGTAATGATATAAAATTTGTGTTTTCAGGATTTTATGGATTATATATTTAATGTTTAGAACAGAAAATTCGATGAATTTAGCTGAAATATAAATTGATAAATAAATTATCCTAGCTGGTTGATATGTCTAAACACTCGTTCCCCTAGCTTTCAAAATTCTTCACGGAATTTGGCTTCTGGCTGCCAAAGGAGTATTTTGACCGGCCCTAGCTGGGAAATGTAGTTAATACCGCGCATTCTAGCTAGCTCTGAGGAGCAGCTAATGTTATGTATTACTACATCCTGAACTTCTCGTCGGGTGCCCCTGCCCATACAAATGTTTTCTAGTAAAAAAAAAATCGCCTCCGGGATCGACTGAAATGATTTCTTTGTTGTTTCAGAAGCATCCCTTTTAAAGGAATTTTTTTATCGGTAATCCAGTTTGATCACGAATCCCGCGCCTCGCCCGCGTTAACGATCCAGGTCATCATTCTCAAACTCTAAACCGGTTTAGATACCTACAGGGTGGAGCTGCAAATAACGAATGGATTTATGGATTCCTTAACTTCAAAACTATTTGATGTAAAAAGTGAACGTTCTTATAATTTTCAGGTTCCATTACATTGTGAATTTGGGTCGAAATCAGTTAATTGAATGTGCTAAAAATGGTAAAATGTATGCATCGTGCGGGGCATCGTGCGGTATCGTTCGAGTATAAACTTTGACCCGTTATAGTATTTTAACTTGGTTAATGGAAATTCATTGATAAGCGTGGGTAATACGCATGCCCATTGACCTGAGAACATCGGCGATCACTCATTCCGTTCTCGTTCACCAACTATTTTGCGTGATTCGTATCCAACAACATACCATATTTCTTCCCTTATTTTGCCGGTTTCGACCGCAAATCCTCGCTCAATGTGTAAGCTTAGTTATGTAAGTATTGTACTTATTTCTATTCATTCTAAATGGTTAGTTTTTATGTAAGATAAGTATGGTATAATGCAAATTGTGAGAACAACAACAACTTCACATTTTTTGTGTGCGCCGTACATTTTTATTGTTCGTTGATTGTGCAATTCCATGCCGGAACAAAACTGATGAAGTCAAATCAAAGTTCTGTTGATTCCTTCCTTCAATTGCAATGATATTCATATTGAGAGCGTATCATTTGAGATTTACACAAATGCCCACAAATGTAAGGTAACCGTAATCTGAAGAAAGAGTGGTTATAATGCACATTTTTTCTGGGTTTTGCTTCTGCTGTACTCTTGACTTGGGGGCCCCCTTGACTTGAGTCTTGCTGACAGTTTACACATTGTGTTTAGTGTTACTCATTACTGTATGCAGCACTGTGACTGTGAGTGTGAGCGAGTGTCTGTTCAGCTGTTTGTAATTTGTTGTAACATTCCTACACCAAAATTATCGCAATTTTCACATACATACAGTGAACAGTCTACAGAGCGTACGTAATTTTGTACCACCTCCCCCCTCGAGTTATGTATGCAATAAATGACGAAAATGTCATGGCTTGATTAATATGCCCGCCTCTAAACTCATGATCCTTATCATGCCTCTCAAGTCAAGATCGCCATTTACATGATTTAGTAGGTTAGGCCTAATGTACGCTTTTAGGGGTTTTTACCCCCTCCCCTGTGCCTGTTACGTACGCTTTGTACGTATCTTCAATGGCGAACATTATGGACGACCCCTTATCAAAACAATGATTAATTGTCGATCATTTCATGATTTCAAATCATCATTCCCTCGCATAGCCTATATAGGCCCTACTACTACGTTAATGTATTGGGCAATAGGTGATTACGGAGTGACGTCACATGCCGTTGACCACAAACTACGAGAATTCAAACAAATTCAGATTGCACCATCACCAAAACGGCCAAAATTTAACCCTTTTTGTACTCCCGTGAAATATTACCATCGAACAGAATATTTGACAAAGTGATTCCTCTACATACTCATGTTATCATATTTACACATAATGCAAGTTTTCACATGTTTTTTACAAGTCAAAGTCTGAAAATCGAGTGAAACATTTTACGAATTTCGGAAATATTGCTCATGTAAACAACGGTCGCTTACACAGCTACACATGGTCACTAGGAACGTTCTTCTGTATGGTCGAGTAGAGCGTAGACTTGATTTTGATGCTTTGTAGTCAACGGCAAATTGGAGGTCCGTAACCACCTATATCCTCAAATAGGTCTTACATACTGAATAAAGCACAAGGCAGCTATCATTTTTACAATGTAAAACAACTGCAAAAACAATTGCTGCCTCGTGCTTTATTCCGTATGTAAGACCTATATGAGGATATTGCCATGTATTGTATGTGACATCTGCATGACCAAGACAGCCTTGTGCGCTTTTATAGTTTTTGAATGCAGTGCGTCGCAAGACTGTGTTAAACCTATAGGCCATTACATGTTAAACCTATACATGTGTTGTAGATAGATGGAGACGAGCCCTCGGATCACAACGGCCTTTTTTCAAATCTGATCGACAATTATTTATTTGTAGTGTTAATAATTAAAACAAATAATTGTTGATCATTTCAAATAATTCCCTCGCGTGTGCGACATCTGCGTGACCAACGCTGTCGTTAAATGGAATGCAGACCACGTTAAACCTTTGGATGAACGTGAACGCGAGCACTCGGATCACGACACTCCGAGTCTGATCGACAATTATTTGTTTTGATTATACTAGTCTGTTAATCAAAATCCCTTGGCTCAGTCAATCAGCCAGCAGTGTGCTTTTGTTTACTGACAATCTGTATTTATCTGTCAGGTACAACAATAAACTTCACAAATGGGGTATAAATGTTGCAAATGTGTTTGTGACCCGAAAAATAGAGCTATATCTTTTTAAAAAAAAGGCTTAGGCCTATCCAATGTTGATAAATATAATCAAACCAAATAATTGCCGATCCGAGTGTCCCAATCCGAGCGCTCGCTTCATCCAAAGTTTGAACACAGTCTTGCGATCCACTGCGATACACGTCTAACATCTGACCACACCTAGAATACATACTGTGTTCAAGCTTGGAACCCCTACCAGATTGGTGACCAGGGCTGGAAAAAATGTTTTTTTCCCTGCAAGGGAGTTGCTGTTTCCCGCGAACCTTCGCAACCATCGCGGCGCCGCACAAAGTGGCGCCAGGGGGGAGTCTGAGGGGGGATGTGCCCCCCTGAGATGGTAGCGCTTTTTGAAAAATGAGACTGCAATTGGCACGATTTGGGGCACCTTTTTTGGCAATTTTAGACAATTTGCGATAAGGTCCAATTGGTGCTATTTTGTGCATCATTTTATTTAATATCGGCTGTATTGCTCTATACTCTGAACAAAAAGCTGGGTTTTTTTTGTTGGTTTTTTTTGGGGGGGGAAAATTTCCCGCGAGATGGCAACATTTCCCGGCAAGGAGCTTGCCGTTTTGCCGGATTTTTCCAGCCCTGTTGGTGACATCAAAACGCTTGAGTAGGCGCTTGAGAAAGTCCAGAGAAGAGCCATGAAACTTGTAAAGAGTCTGCAAAGCAAGCCATATGGAAAGAGGTTGAAGACCCTAAAGCTCTATCCGCTGGAAGTAAGAAGTAGGCCTACAAGAGGAGACCTGATGGACTAGAAGACATCAACCCTGAGGAGCTCTGCTCTTCACGTAACACCGGAACAAGGGTTCACAACTTCATACTCTTCAAGAAACAACTGACAACAGGGTTGGAATTACGGAAGCATTTCTTCTCACAGCGTGTCGTTGATGTATGAAATAAACTTTCTCCTTAGGGGAAGTGTCAACCCTATATATGAAATTTATCAAGCACTGTAACTTTTTAACTAATAATGTAATGTACATAAAATTATACAATTTTTCAAATGAAATGAGTCAGAGAATCTGTATTTGGTATTAAATTTCCCCCAAAAAAGTGATTTCTACATTTTTGCCCAAAAATCACTTTTTTGGCGCCAACAATTTTCAGACAACCTAACAACATCAGTTTTTGATTAAAAATTTCAATATTTCACCAAAATCATCTAAAGTCAATTATCTAGGAAGCACTTCTTTTTTTTTTGCTTAACATTTTTTATTTTTGAAAATATTGATCAAAAAGTGCCAACAATGAGATTTTTATCTCAAAAATCACATTTTTGGCACTTTTTGGATGCATATCTCGAGTTTAAAATCCATAATCGAAAAAATAAAAAATTGCCTCCTAGCGCTGAAAGTCCTCTACACAATGGTAGTAAAATCTTACCTGATAGTTTGATATCTTTTTAGTTATGCTGTCTAAAAAATCATAAAATTCCTTCAAATTTGAACTTCTAGAAAACAGCGAATTAGTAAAAATATTGACGTTTTCCACCATTTATTAAGCCAAATATTCTCGGAATACACGGGCGTGTGACCTTAAAGGCGAGTATACTATTATGAACAATCAAAATAAACTATCAGATTCAATTTATATTGTCACAATGTTAAGAAATTGGAAGAAAACTGAAATTTAAATGATCGTAAGATTGGCCTTTGTTTACATTTTTAGGCATTGTTTTGCGCTCTTTTGTTTTCGCGTCTTCGTCGCGGATATTAAGCGGCGCGTCTAGTATTACGCACGGGAAGATTCAGCGCGCGACGCAATCATTTTGCATTTGAAAAGCGCGGAACTCCGCTTAATTTCCCGCCAAATAACCATGCGCCTTTTCCTGGCTCAAACTTACCAAAACAACAATTTAAAATCACCCAAAAGAACGGGAAATAATCGCTTCCGATTAGTAACTTATGATGGTAATGATAGAATACATATAAAAGTATAAAATAATAGAGAAATATGAAATTCAATTTTTGAAACAAGTGCCGGGTTGACACTGCCCTTAAGATGTTAATGCCAAATCCACAAACCAAGTCAAGAATCAACTTTTCAAATTTTGGTCCGAAAAATGCAATTATAACGCAATCCTTGGGCCACACTGCGTCGGTGGTTTCATGTTGTTTGTGTATCGCGTGACACAGTTGGGCGCGCTGACAAGAGGGGAGAGCCTCGCTTTCATTTTATAATGGCGATTGTGTGCAAGTAGCGTAGAGCATGTGGGTGGTGAGATTTTTTAGATACAATTAGGCCAATCGGATGGTGTTAGTCTAAGGTCACGAATTTTCTGCTTTGTAACTGTCGAATTCCGCGTTTTTCCGCTTTGTAAGTTTTGCATTTTTCTGTGATGTAATTTTCCCCAAGAAAGCTTCAAATTTACGATCTATAAAACCAAAATCTTATGTTAGTCAGCTCAAAGTCGTGCTATTCTATTCCACAAATGGGAACTGCACTTAGCAAAACATTACTACTATATAGTGTTCCGTGTGTGTGTATGTAATGAAGTTTAGGGATTTTCACATAGTCGCCATCAATGACCCATCATATGTTTTGGACACATTTTCATAAAACTTTAATCATTACGAGTCAGTCATCATTCAAAACACAAACATTGATTAATGATTATATTATAGTGTATTTGTTATTGATTTACTTTTTTGTTGTTAATTGAAACCATAATAAAGGTGCACCCATGTTATTCGGAATGTGGAGTAATGTTATTCAATGTACAGGCAAACCAATTCCTGCATGAATCATAATAATACCCACTACCCAGATTGCATCGGTGATTCATATGGATCTTGTATAGTGAGTCAGAGTATACACACAACTGTGACACAGGAGATGAGAATATTCAGAGCTTGTAGTGTAGTGGTTTAATGTCTCAGGCAGGCTGATGAACTTCAATTGTGGTTTTAGGTACATACATAGGGACAAGCATTGATCATGATGATGAATCAGTGCAAGTTCATTGACCACCGATGTGAATTAGAAGGACAAATTTGTTATCAAACATGGTTTGTTCTCATTTTTCATTTTTGAATTTTAATTTGCAACAAAACACATAAAAAGTAGAAACACAACCTACACAAATATATTTACATGGTTTTTTTTAAATATAATAATTGTATCGAAAAATAAAAAAGATACTATATTAGTCTATTTGGCCATCAGGAGACAATGACGTAACTGCGTATTCTACTAATTGCAGTACATAACGCGCACGTCTACTCGAGCCGCTCAGCGTATACACACGAGCGTTGAAAGACAGAAGATACATACACGTGTGTAAAAGCTGCGCCTGTTCAGTTACGTCACTGTCCAGAAGAAGCCAAATAGAGTATATGTGATGCGATCTGTGAAAACCCGCCACATGGTGGGATTTTTCATTGGAGATATTAATATCATATGAAAGCTGAAACTGCTGATTACAGAACTGTTTCGATCATTTTTCTACGATCACTACAAAAAAAGTTATGAGTGAATGATGATTGTGATGTCGTAAAAAGCTACAAAACAAGAAATCATGAAACAGGCCATACAAGATTCATAGTTCAATAGAACAACATTATAAGGTTAATAAGAAAAGTGAGTTTTTGAAGGTGAAATTTCATAAAAGATGATGACACAAAGTATTGGACATTAATTTTTGAAACAAATCTTTTTTTTTTCTTCTTTTTTTTAAAAAACATTTTACCCATAATCCCTAGTTCACATTTTGCGACATCCGACATTTTTTTCAGACCGCATCACATATAATCAAAACAAATTAAATAATTAATATGAAGTTAAACTTTCCCTGGTCAAATAAAATAATTGTTGATCATTTCAAACCATTCCGTCGCGTACAATGTACTACGCGACTTCAAAATGTACATGTTCAACGTTGTGCATCTGTTGTTTCAGAATGCAGTGCATCGCAAGACCGCTTTCAACAGTTGGATTCTTTTGATGAATGAGAATGCTCGGATTGGCAATTATTTGTTTTGATTATAGTCTCCATAGCAACCGAAGTTTGAGGTGGGGATGACATTAGCACATTGAAGTGAAATGGAGTGAGTTCGAAAGTTATCTTTTAGGCGATTAAAGAAAGTTATCTTTTAGGCGATTAAGGGAAGTGTCAACCCTATTATTTTGATGATCAACTTTTGCTTCTAAGTTTGAGAATATTGAATAAAAGTACATAAAAGTATACATTTATAGAAAGGAATTTTGATAAGGAATCCGATGGTGATATCAATTTGATACCAAATAAATTAAATTTTGAGAAATGAACCAAAAAGCGATATTTTTACCCCAAATTTTTCAGACAGCATAACTATAAAATAAAAAATGGTAATTTGTTCTAATATACATTTTTGAAAACAAGACAATTTTGTCTAGGAGGCAAATTTTTCTTTTTCCAAAATAAGGCTTAGTTTTGGAAATATTGCTAAAAGCATCGGAAAAGTGTAAAAGTCGTGTTTTTTTGCATACATTTCGTTAGAAATGGATGCATATCTCGAGTTTAAAATACATAATCGAAAAAATAAAAAATTGCCTCCTAGCGCTGAAAGTCCTCTACACAATGGTAGTAAAAGCTCAACCGATAGTTTGATATATTTTTAGTTATGTTGTCTGAAAATTCGTAAAATTCCTTCAAATTTGAACTTCTAGAAAACATCGATTTAGTAAAAATATTGACATTTTCCACCATTTAAAGCTAAATGTTCTCGGAATACACGGGCGTGTGACCTAAAAGGCGAGTATACTATTATGAACAATTAAAATAAACTATCAGATTCAATTTATATTGTCACAATGTGAAGAAATTGGAAGAAAACGGATATTTAAAATGATCGTAAGATTGGCCTTTGTTTACATTTTTAGACATTGTTTTGCGCTCTTTTGTTTTTCGCGTCTACGTCGCGGATATTAAGCGGCGCGTCTAGTATTACGCACGGGAAGATTCAGCGCGCGACGCACTGATCGAACAGCTGTCGCAGCATTTGAAAAGCGCGGAACTCCGCTTAATTTCCCGCCAAATAACCATGCGCCTTTTCCTGACTCAAACTTACCAAAACAACAATTTAAAATCACCCAAAAGAACGGGAAATAATCGCTTCCGATTAGTAACTTATGATGGTAATGATAGAATACATATAAAAGTATAAAATAATAGAGAAATATGAAATTCAATTTTTGAAACAAGTGCCGGGTTGACACTGCCCATAACCCTAACCCACCCGGTGGATTTTCCAACGAAATCTTTTTCAAGCGAAAAAAGCACACACAACAAGAGGTGCCACGCACCTCTCGGTTAGCGGGCGGACACTCTACCAACTGCGCCACGGGGGAAGCTGTGCTGGGCGAGTGTATTCGCCCAGCTATATAGCCCGGGGCCATTATTTCAGACAAAAACCTCAGCGCCAGGTGGAACCAGGATGCTGGGAAATGGGATTTCATGGGATCTGGGGCTGTAAGGGTTAATCAGGGTAAAATTAGAGAAAAAAATTTTAACCTAAAATGTCACCAAGAAGTGGGTTTAAATAGTTTGCAAACCGACATGTTGATTTGCTGGGTTCATCATCATCATCATCATCATCACTTGTTACACGGCTACAGAATAAGCTCCATGGTGCCGTGGGGTGTAGTCAAATTTTAATTTGTGAGGGCAGCCTTGAAACTATCAAGGGTCGGACACGTAGTTATGTCTAAGAGTAGCCTATTCCAATCACGGATTGTTCTTGGGAAGAATGAGTTCTTGTGTTTGTCTGTTCTGGATTCTATGATTTTGTATGCATCAGCTGTGAAGTGCCGGCTTGAATGATTGTTGTCTCTAAGTTGAAGTTTGTCGGATGACACTGGAGATACCACCTTGTGAATAAGGTAGAACTGACATAATCTGGCATTCTGGCGTCTTTTCGCCAGACAGTCCCATTTCAGGTCTTGGATCATTTTGGAAACACTGGATTTACGTCGATAGTCATTGACTACAAAACGTGCAGCCCTTCTCTGAACTTTGCCCAACATCTGAATGTACTTAGTCTGGTAGGGGTCAGTGACTGCGGCAGCATATTCAAGGTGTGGTCGAACAATTATATGCTTTGGCTTTGGTTTCTTTGCTGCATTGACGTATGTTTCTTTGAAGAAGACCAAGGATTTTGTTGGCTTTGCTAACAGTGCGCCGATAATTGGATTCCAAGAAAAGGTTTTCAGATATTGAACTTGTTTGAGGGTTTCACCAAGCATGGTGTAGTCATTGTGAATGTTGGATGTCTTTAGTCCCACATTTCATGGTGTTACACTGGTGTTACACTGGGGTTGGCTGATTTAAATCATGTTTATTTAAATCACTGATTAATTTAAATTACCGATTTATTTAAATCACTGATTTATTTAAACACTGATTTATTTAAATCACCGATTTATTTATATCACCGATTTATTTAATTTGATTTTTAATAAAAATCACTGATTTAAATCATCTTATTTTAGTTTTGACTAATTTGGGTAATTTTAAGTGAATTTCTTTCTTAAATTGACTGTTTTACTTCATTCTTAGTTTTACTTCTACAACGTTTGAATACAACTAAATACCTAAGGTTCGGGATTTCCCGTGAATTTTGAAGGTGAAAACCGTGGGCAGTTTTTGTGAAAACCGTGATTTACCGTGATTATTGAGATTTCAAGAAAAAACCGTGCGAAATTCCATGATTTACGGAGCGGAGTGGTCGTATTTTAAGGCATTCAAAAGCCACCGTAAACAACTACCAATTCCCGACGGCCTAGGTGGCCTTTCTGTCTCATTTTTGCCATTACTAAAGACAGCCCGTAGCTGCGTTGATGTACACGTTTTGTTAGAAATTCCGAATGAAAGTAGTAATAAAATCTATATTTTTCGTACTAAATGCAGACAAAATGTTTGGTACAATGTTAAAATTAATAATAGATGTTTTGCGCAACCTTTTGTACAAATATAGCCCAAAAATACAAATTTAAATATTTTTCATTTTACGTTTTTTAAGTAAAATCATTTATACATGCGGCGTGGTTTGATTTTTTTAAACGTTGAGTTGATGCGCAGTTTCGTTACAAAACAAACCGTGAAAGTATTAATATAACTTAATTTTCATGCTAAATGCGTCATAAATTGTTTTACAGTGTTTAAACTAGTATCAATGCTGTTGTTGTTCAACATTTTGGAAAACATATTCAACAAAACAAGATTTTATTATTTTCTCACACTACCTTGTCCTTGTTTAGATTTTCCCAACGCATGTGGAAAGGATTGTAATTTTTAACATACGCACGCGCATCCCCTGATGTCATCAGTAATTATAACATTTTTATTATTAATTTCTGGTCATTTACAGTCATAATATTGTTTTCATATATTGATAACTTTCTATATAATTATTATCTCCGTCCAAGTTTATTGCTTGCTGTGTAACTGTTTGATTTCCCCCATTTTTAATACAACAGTATCCGTTTTAACAAACAAACAAACAATACCATCTCGTGAATATTAAACCCTGATAATTAGGTTAATCTGGTGACGTAATGTTTTTTCCTGACATCGTGAAATTAAACACGCCTTCGAGTCATGTACATGTACATGCCCATTAACAATGTATACGAAGGCGCATTCGTACATGTACTTCATGAATAATGCATGAGGTGCTAATGCTGATGAATATTCAGCGCACATGGGGAAAAGTCGAATTGACAACAACACGCAGCGCAAGCCATTGAAAGCTATTGTATTCAGTCTCTTGTAATACAATGCAATGCAAATATGAATGATGACGATATGATGTTGTTTGATGTTGTTTGATGACAAAACGAAACGAGTGAGTCATCATGCTCTTCATTTTCTGTGTCTTTAGAAAAGGGTCTTGAATCAATAATCACCCATTGAACGCGCTGGATTAACTTTTGTATCTACTAACAAACTTTCTGAAGAGGGTGGCGGATGTAAACAATCTCTAAGCTTCTTTTGAAGATGGGTTTGAAGTAGGCCTACCTTACTCTTTAGAAGAATACGGTCTTGTTTATCTCATTCAAATAAATTCGATATTATAAATCATCTGTCAATTGAACTTCAATCAGTCGTTTCAAGTAGGCCTAGAGATGAATGCACTGTCATGACTGTACACAATTGTGCGTCGATATCGTCTTGAAAGGAAATATTTCAATAGGAATTCAGAAAATGTTCTTTTGTTATTCAACAAGACCGTACTGTAAATCGGCATGTCGGACAATTACCGCAACTGAAATAGGAATTCCGCGATTTCGCGGTACAATTTACAGCAATTCCGCGATTTCACGGTACATTTTACAAAATCCGTGATTTAGCATGAAAACCGTGATTCATGCCGTGAATTCCGCGATCACGGGAAATCCCGAAGCTTATAAATACCCCTATGAATATGATGTCATTTTATCCACTTCAATTATATTCACCTTCAAGGTGCAGAATTCAACAGTGATTTTCCTACGATTTTATCCACATTGAAATTTTTTTTAAATTAATTTTTTTAAATATTTTTAAATCGCCAATCCTGTTGAATTGCGCTTCCATTACATGTTCAGATTTTAGTGTTGCAGTTGGAGTTAAATATTACAGTTTGTCAAACGATACTGATGAATCCTTACAAATAATTAGCTCTTCCATTTTGGTTCCTTACCCCCTTTATTCAGGCCATGCTGTAATGTAGGAATACAATCCATATCTACTCATGGTTTTGAGCAAGCCATAGTGCTTATATCAAACAATTAACAAAACATTATACAATAACATAACATAAAGGATCAATTTTTCCCAGGAAAAAAATGGTTTCTCATTTTGATCCAAAGTACAAGTATACAAACTGCAAAGGAACCTGGTATGAATGGAATGTTGGTAGATTTATTGAATAACTTCACAATTAAAATATTAGAAAACTGAAGATGACGATTTTATATTGAGTTTCTTGTCTAATGCGTCCATAATCTGTTATACCTGCCCCGGTACCCGGGGCACTGCGGGGAACTAGCAGGGATTGGAACTTGGTAGCTTGGTGTGTTCTCGTTAAGGGTGGGCATCGCCACTGTTTTTCATGTCGCGATATCGCTGCTAAATATGTCGCGATAACTCCCTGGTGAAAGATGGTAATTGTGTTAAATTATAATGCCTGATAGGCGTTAAGCCATGCAGGACAAGGTTACTATAAACTCCCGAATCGTATGAAACGCCATATGGGATCATGGGAGTCACAGAACATGAAAGAACATTGAAATCGAACTTGGCAATCCAATGAAAAACTGAGCCGGGAATTGTATGCAAAACCCCTATTGAGTATTTGTCAGAAAATTATATTTTAATGAAAATCTCAAAGTCAAAGATATATTTATACATCTTGGTGGGCGGATTACAGGAAAAGCAGGAATCAACTTCCGTTAGTCCAAAAGAAATGTATATTTTAGTTACTAGTATATTAAAGGTAGATGTTCCGATTTTCAACTTGAGTTTTCTATTCTACATGAAAGGTCATCCTTAATAAAGTCGTGTTCCAAAGTTGCATAGCTCTAATGGTTCTTATTTTAGACGCACAAGATGCTGTGAAGTTACTGTGAACTGTACCCATTGAGTAGTACACAAACTATATCGGTGGTTACCACCATTCGCGGTAATTCGATGTTATTTCATCGATTTCTCCGTAATTATACCGATTTAGGCCGTCAAATTTCAGTATGATGATGATAAAAATACGAGCTTTCATATGATCAATATGAAAATCTCCGTATGTTTGAAATAATTCTGTGTTACGAAAATGTGATCGGGTCATCTACCTTTAAAGTGTATACGTCCACAAACAACATAAATAAGATTGTTTTTGCTATCATCAATGACTTGAGATATCAAGATTTTGATATAAAATACACATTATTAGTAAGATAAGATCGCAAAAGAACCAAACATTTAATTTAAACAGTGAATACATTTTGTTTAAAATTCATGACTATAACATTTATAACAGCGAAATGCATTTTTACATAAGGTTGCTTCCATTATTCAATTGCATAGCTTCATTGTTTTCAACACTCACACAGTCACACACACGTCATGAAGCATTGCCAATGCAAAGCATTCTTGGAAAACAAAACTAAACTGCTCATTTATACGGTCTGGGCAAGAATCTGCCTATACAGTATAAAATCATCTAGCATTGAGCAAAATTGCCTATACAGTATAAAATCGTCTAGCATTGAGCAAAATTCATCACCGTAAGGCTGTGAATGCACACGTAGTTTAGTACCTGGGTACCCGACCCGTTTTTCGGGCGAGTACCCGGGTACCCGAAAATATACACTAAAAAAAAGAAAAAAATAATTGTTTTTTTTAAGTACAAATTTGACCCCAAAATGACACATAATGGGGTCAATAGAGACAAATTTGTACCAACAAAAAAAGTTTTTTTTAACATTTCAGGTATTTGGGTACCTAATTTGGAACACGGGTACCCGGAATAGCGGGTATAAGTCACAGCCTTAGGCCAAAAAAAAAAAATTGTTATATTGGCGTAACCCGCCCGACCCTACACTTTTCTTCTTTTTTTTCAGTGAAAAAAAAAAAAAAAACCAACCGACCGACCCTAAAAAATAAAAAAATGAAAAAAATAAATGTTTTTTCTCGAACGAAATACGACGGTGCTCCTCGAATAAACGGAAATTCCTTCCGAAAATATGGTTTATTGTGTTTTATTTGTATATAGACTTGTATCTAACAAACAATAGGGAAGGTTTAAACTCGGTTAACATTGTTCAAAAACAGCTGCTAAAAAAAAAAAAAAAAAATCCCTACCTACCTACCCTATTTTTGTTCAGCCCGTTACGCCAATATAACAATTTTTTTTTTTTTGGCCTTACTCCCAACCTGAGGTGACACAAAGTATAGATGAAGATTCTCATGTATTTGGTGTTTTTCTTTTTAAAGGTAGCTGTTCCTATTGATGGCACAAAGGGTCATCCTTTAACAATAATCATATTCCAAAGTTCGAGTTGCATAATTCTTATTTTAGAAGCACTTGAAATTTGCCCATTGAGTAATAAACAAACTGGTCGGGTAGTTAACAACCTTTGGCAGTAATTCACTGCATTTTTGCCTACAACGTCTAAATGGAACATATCTTGCGCCAAATGTTTTACAGAAATAATGAGAAAAATATGGGGTTTCTTATGATATCAAAATATGTTGATGTAAAAAAACAAGAAGCTGTCGTGATCGGAACATCCCTTTAAAAGCAAGAAGCTGCTATTTTATATAAAAAAGATCATATAGTAAAACCAAAAAGGTTTATGTCCAAAAATAGACATGAACAAGAATTCTTATTACATTTTTATACAAAACACTCTTACAAATCTTAATGCAACTTACTTAAAATTCAGAGAAATCGCTACGTTTCAATATCATATATGACTCTTGTTTTTAAAGGTTAACTGTTTTCTTAACGAATGAGCGATTGGCTCCCAACTAAAAGTAACAAAGCTTTTGTCAATCCAGTTTGAAAAACTTTGCATTGCATCGCCACGATAAGCAAAAGTCTAGTATAATTATTTATGAACCATTGTAATAGTGGCTGTGGCTACATGTATTGTAGGTGCATCAGTTTCAAACTTGATTTTCTTGACACGAACAGCTATGCCTGCATGCGTGTGACGATTTCACGATTGATCAATCAGGATGCGCAGTCATTTTTGAAAGCGTCCAGTACGTACTTCCAGGTTTACGCTTGTACGCACGCGCGCACATATTATCGTATTTATGTCCATAGTATTATGACGCTGACTATACAATTATGTGTGCGATCATTGGAATACTGCTGTGTGACGTCAATACATAGAATTTGATAATGAAATATGTAGTGAGCTAGTTTGGCTCCTGGACCCTCCTTAGTTTGAGTAACGGGTCTTTATTGTGCATACAATGCATTATACATGAAGTACATACTTATTAACCTAATCCCACCCAAGTCTTATGGTTTATTTCATATAATCAAACTAATCATTTTCTTTCTCTTTTTTGTGTGTGTGTGTTCATCTTTCTACAGATTGTAACGTCTTCAGTATTTGCACACTATATGGCGGTTGGTACAGCAGACCAATTCTGTCGAAGTCAGCACCCACTGTAAAAAGCTCAGCCTTAATGCCATAGAATAATCTACTCTGTCCAAGTGCAACAGGCCTAATTGTTGGATAAACCTGGCGTGCCTCAGTCTGGAGTCCTCTCTCCGCAAGGGACTTTGCCGTCGTAATAGTGCAATTGTAAAATTTTCATTTGAATGTGATCGGCCTGGCCGCGATTATACCAAAGACCGTCATACTCCTCGGCTTTGGGACCTATCACTCTTTCCGTTTACTTATGGGGTAAAATACTTGCCCTGTGACAGTTGGCTACTATCCAGCTCGGCCCGCCAACTTCTCCGTCCGCTCCCCCCTGGGATTGACGTCGTCTAGGCGACTTATGAGCAGTGTTCAGCAACTCAGTAGTCCTCAGTAGAAACTGCAGGATCCAGTGTCCTAAGCAACGTAAATCAGAAGGGTAACCTCTTCAGTCCAAAATACTCACATCACAACGTCTTTGTGGTGTGTTCTATCGTCGGTTTTGTCTTGTCTTGAATGAAGAATTACACAATCAGCATGGCACGAAGCGTCAGACCGGCGCCTGTGGAGATTGCGCACAAGCACATGCGCTTTCTCATCATACATAACCCGGATAAACAAGGAATGGATTATTTTATTAAGGTGAGATTGTTTGTTCATTTCAACTTAATTTTACCTTTTAACATTATTTTTCAGCAGAAATTGTATTGGTTTTTGTACAAATAATCTCAACTATCATAATGCTATCCGGGTTCTAGCCAGGACCATTTTAGTGCCGGATATATTTACTGACGGCGAATGGAGAAAGTGTAGCGAACGAAGTGCAGTGGATCATGGCATGGGATCCAGAGGCCTTCTTAATGTCTTTTTAGGGTTTTTTAATGCACTTTGAGGGTTCCTGCCACATAATTTCTTGTTTTATGAGGCAGTTTAATGATTTGATCCACAAATTGTTAAAAAAAAACCACTAAAAAAAACCACAATTTTTTTTTAAAGAGTGCTGGGCGCCCAGCTAATTTTGACCCCTAGTCCTGGGCGGATATTGTCAGTGCCGGGCGGCCCGCCCAGTGCCGCCCACTGTAGCTAGAACCCTGAATGCTATGAACGAAATTCAAGCTACTTCATGCGAGCGTGTGTTATTGTTGTTGTTCGCGGTGCTGCGTCCGAACAACTCTGCATGCATGCGCGTCACGATTTCATGATTGATCATTAACTCCTGTCATGCCTCCAATATCTGGGATAATTTCCCCCCGATCCTCAGCATCTGGTTCGGCACCAAATTGATGATGGACAATGTTTTAAATTTGATTCAAAATAGTTGCTCAACAGTCCTCCATTTTGAATCAAAGTAAGTGCTGTTTTAATATGTATCACAAACCTATTTTTAACCACGTCTTGGCTTGTAACAAACACCATACAACATCTAAAAATGGTTTTGCTTTTATTGTTAAGTTCCCTCTCCTCGGTACAGAGTGTAATACATACATGTACACACACTACATATCAGGAGCCAGTTTGCAGATAGGTTCCTGAATATAGTTTGATCGGCTCCACGTTGGTGAACTTTCTTACAGCAGCGAATTAATACAGAAGGGTGCAGGCGCACATGAACGCAACTAGCCAACTGTGCCAAGCAAATCGTGTGCGTATGGCAACATTTCACGTGCTAGGTTGGATTACTTTTGCGCACGGAGAGACAAAAAACAAACATTGTCGCCAATTTGGAGCTGATTGAACTAAGTAGTGAGCCAGTTGGGATACATGTAGATGTCACTCCTATCTGGCAAAATTGCATGTGGTAGGTTCAAGTTGGCTTTCTTTTGCACACGAAGAGACAAAAAACAAACATTTGTCGCCAATTTGGAGCTGATTGAACTAAGTAGTGAGCCAGTTGGGATACATGTTGATGTCACTATGATCTGGTCTTCCTTATCTGACGTTTGTTGAGATCATAATCTAGCCTTTTTTTGTTTGGTTTGTGTTATTTTGATAGGAACTGAAGAAGCGAGAGATCAAGGAGGTAGTGAGAGTGTGTGATCCAACCTATGATACCAAACTACTGGAGCAAGAAGGGCTACAGGTGCTTGTAAGTAACACAAAAAAGCACACTTTATTACGTTTTAACCCTAACTCTCCCACATACTACATATTACTACGCAAAATCCTCTCCCCTAGCTAGCACATGCCTCCCATTGATCTGGATGACGTCATCGACTGAGGTGATATGTAAGCTTAGGTGTTTCCCGTGATCACGGTATTCATGCCGCAATTCACGGTTTTCATGATAAAATCATCAAAATCACGGATTTTGTAAACAGTACTGTGAAATCGAGGAATTGTTATTTCAGCCACGATAATTGTCCGACAAGCCGATTTTACAGTTTTATTTAATAACAATAATTTAGAAATAGGTAGGCCACCCCCTTCAGAAAGGTTGTTAGTTGATAAAAAGTTAATCCAGGGCGTTCAATGGGTGATTATTCATTCATATCGATTGCATACAATTACTGTTGTAAAGAAAATACGGTACCGAAAATACACCCCGGGAAACGCACGTGCTAGTAATCATGAACAACGCCATTGCAGACAACAGCAAACAAAATTCATTGATGAAAATAAATCCCGTGATGATGAATAAATTACAATAATAATGTTGTAAATAGATCGGGGTTCTCCGATTGGTTGAGATGGAACTCCTGGTACGTGCGTGCGACTAATGTTTACACATTTTCAGGTCACGTCATGACCTCTCGCAAGGAAAAACAAAATAATGAAAAATATTAAAAAAATGTTTTTGGGCTATATTTGTACAAATGGTTGCGCAAAACAGCTTTATTATTCATTTTAACATCGTACCAAACATTTTGTCTGCATTTAGTACGAAAAATATAGATTTTATTACTACTTTCATGCGGAATTTCTAACAACACGTGTACATCAACGCAGCTACGGGTTGTCTTTTGTCACTGGCAAAAATGAGGCAGAAAGGCCGCCGGGAATTGGTAAATGCCCAAAAGTACGACCCCTCCGTAAATCAAGGAATTTCGGCGCGTTTTTTTCTTGAAATCTCAATAATCACGGTAAATCACGGTTTGCACAAAGATTGCCCACGGTTTTCACCTAAAAAATTCACGGGAAATCCCTAAGCCTAGTGATATGTGGTCATGAAATTCTTGCCCGGGCGAGCTCTCTTGTGTTAGCTCAATTGGTAGGAGCGCGCATGTGATCGAATCCAGGTTAGACCGCGGTGGTTTGTTTGTTGAATACCCTTCCCGGAAAGCTCTGGCGTGTCGGACCGCGGTGGTTTGTTTGTTGAAAACCCCTCAATTTTCCCCCTCCCCCGATCCACACAAAAATCTCTCCGCCGGGGTACGGGTTAAAACTGAAGTGAGAATCTGGATCATAAGTATGAGTGACCTTGATTGGTGGAATCATGCAATGGGTAACGAATGCAACCAATGCGAACACTCTTTTAAAGATTCGTATTGATTCAACTAGGATCTGAAACTTGCTGATAGCCTGCGAATGAGGGGAATTCAAAAGTTGCATCGGCTCCTCCTCGAGGTTAGTCTTCTCCACACAATGTCTGCATTCCAGTTGTAATAAATAATGCGGTTCGCTGATCGAGACTACTGACAGAAAGTTGTACCGCGCACTCTTACATACAGTTCGTATGATCACATCATTGACAAAAGTCTTTGAATTGCAAAATAAGGCATGCATCATAGAAACTTTCAATCAATCATGACGGACAGTGCTATGAAATGATGATCAGGTTGTACATGTATCTTCTAAAGTAATATAGAATTTCTGCGCCAAAGTGTTAGGTGTCATTTTTATAACCTTTTTCGAACACCACATGCTTCACTTTTAGCTCTAAAGGCTGGGTATGAACATTCCTAAATTAAAAGGGTGGGGTAAAATAGAAAGGGTGGGTGTCTGACCCCTGCCTGGACAGAGTTTACTAAAAGGTTCACTTTGAAATTGAGCCCTTGGCACTATTATACTAAAATCATAATGCCTAATTAGATATTTGTGATCACTTGCATGTATGCCTACCAAATGTACAATGCAACCTAAACATACAAAGATGCAGTATGTGACACATTGAGCACTACAGCATGCACATCATGTTTTGTGTTTACTGTTTACAAGGGATTGTGAGAGAGACTATCGTCTGAATATCAAAGTTTGTGTGTTGCTCCGCATCGTCATGGTTCATTGCGTATGCATGCCAGGTGCATTCCAATTAGATGCCACACCATATGGTATTGGAGCACAGGTTATTGAACAACACAGCAGTGACCAGTGTTATTACAAACTTATCAATGACGAGCATTGTACAAATCAGTGACTTTTTCAAAATGCTTGTCCTGTCAGAATATATGCCCCTTATCAAACTCTTACATGTCGATGGTTGCACATTATCAATTGTTTGTTTTGTTTTTTGTATAAAGAGCAATGTGAATGATGGCCCAATAGACAATAACAAGGTTAATGAGCTGAGTGATTAGATATCAAACGAGTAACCCCTCTACAAAGAGCTCTGCATGATGGACCAATCAATTGTTTCACTGCAACTCAGAGAACATTGCATGACAAGATCCGGCGAGGTAAACTATATATAATGCTGCAGGAAGATGTGTACATGTATGTTTCAAAAAAGGGCCATCTAATGATATAAGTTGGTTGAGTTGGTGGGAGCGCTTAAGCCCCGGAAGAAAACACAATTTTTTTAAAGGCATAAACTGGTAGGCTAGTTAACTAAATTAAAACTAAGGCTGGGAATTTCGGGCGGGCAAACGGGTACCCGCCCAATATAAGGTACCCGATACCCGAATTTAAAAAAAAAAAAAAAAAGTTTTATTTTTATTTTTTTTAACATTTATTTTTATTTTCCAAGTACAAAACAGGACCATAGTACTATACTACAATGTATTCGTGAGCATGCTGATGCATGGGTATTATTAAATGGGGTGAGGTCAACCTTGTTATTGTCCATCCACACATACAATTGTGAATGCCATGACCTTATATTGTATTTTATCTTGCTGTATAATTTACTGAATTTAGGTGGGCTTATGCTTGTTATATCATAATGTATATTATCAAATCTATTCCATTACCTGTAAAGTTGCATTTGACGCCAAGATAGAGGTTACATGGAGATGATATGGGGTCACATGAGGGTTATGTATGGGGTCAAACGAGGGTTATGTATGGGGTCAAACGAGGTCGTTTAGGTAACAAAATTTGTACTCCGATATTTTTTTTTAATTAAAGAAGAAAAAAATTGGCAAAAAAAAAAAAAAATTGGGGGGGGGGGGGGGGGGGGGGTCGGGTACCCGGGTACCCGTCTGGAAAATGGGTCGGGTACCCGGGTACACAAATACCCGAAATTCCCAGCCCTAATTAAAACTAAGATTTCGTTGTTTGTAATCAAAAACCGAGAAATCGCGCGAAAATAAACTAAATGCGAGATAGTAACTGCGATCAAAAGCTGTCACTCATTCTCTTGCAAGAACAAAAAGGTCATGACCGAAAAATCACCCCTAAATATCGATCCTTGAATTCTTTTAAAAGTAAATAAGCTTACCAATTTTCTTACCTACATTAGGTACATGGCAGCATATTAATTTTGCAAGTGATTCCTGATAAAGAGGTTTCATAATGTTCATTATTATATAAATTCCAATTAATAGCTGCCATATTTCAACTTTTTTTTATGTGAAACCTTTTATTTTTCCATTCGCACATGGCTTTGGTTCCACACACGCACGATCCAAATATGCATATTTGGGGACCAACCAATTTTCTGCGATGGCGTTATACATGTCAAAAATAAATGCCGGGAATTATGAACTTTGAACTTTTATGGTTCCGATACCATGCACGCTCGATCCCAATTTTGGTACCAACCAATTATTAGGCAGCAGCGTTACATGCCGAACTAAAATACCGGGAATATAATTGCCAGACTCTATCTATCGCACATGTTAAGAGCAAACAGCATTATCACTGTGTTAAAAAGCAGATTGTCAAAAGATAAACACCATCATGAAGTTTCGAAAGGTACGATCGAAAAAATAAAGAATTTTACTTGCCATTTAAGCCAATTTCCAAAGTCTGTTTACGCTCGATATTTTGTTTTGTGAGGGGTGCAATTCCGCAAAATTGCGGTAAACTTTTCGAAACCCAAGAAAAGTGGTAAAACCTGAGATTCATGGCGAGAAAACCATGATTGTGTTGCGTTTTCTTCCGGGCCTTAGCTATACATGTACTAGACTAACTGTTTTGGCAAAGTTGTTGGTTGATATATATTTAGTATGGAGTTATTGAAGCATCACATTTATTACACATTGCTGATACCTGTACTTCTTTCAAAATAAAACAATGAAGCGATTAGCATTTTAAACAATGGGAATTGTTCATTAGGACTCCAGCTTTTTGTGGGTGCTGTTCAATCTCTAATAGCTTCATTATTACGTGCACTGGGGCTATGAGAATTGAGCGTAAAATGTCGCAAGTTGTATGGTGGTTTCATGTTCAAAACGGTTACAGGCCGAAATGCTATGCAATGCGGGAGGATCATCAAGGCTGCTGTGATATCCTAAGGATGCATGTGTCCGATTTATACCATGCAATTCAATATTGCAATTGCCTTGCACATTCATTTTATGCCTTTTACGGTTTGGTGGGTTTCCAGTAAACAACTACCCGAGCTGTTTTATTTGGTCATCAACTGTGAATAATTCACATGATAATGTATGGTTTGATATTAAAATGTATAAAAAAGCACTGAAATTTTGAAGACAAATATATGAAAAATAATTTAATTTTAAAAGCTGGTTGATTTTGTCACTAAAGTGTGGGTGTAGTAGTTTCCTGATCAAAATGTTGGTTTAAAAAAATGAAGATGTCAGTTTTCAGGATATTTATATTTGTCAAAATTCACACATTCATTTTAATTTCAGCATTCCTTATACATGTAAGTTGTTTTTGCCATGATTTACGCTTCTTTTTCCCCCTCGGATCTACTTATTTTTGTCACAAATCTACCATTTTTATGAATTTTGAGTTGTAAAAATGGCAAAATGCTACAAAGTAACAGTTTGCCACATCTAGCTACATATTTTTTGCAGTGACTAATATGTGACGCGATCAGGAGGAATGAGTCGGATGTCGACCCTGGTCGAAAATGAGTTTTTAATACAGTTTTAAAGAGGACACCTAGAGCTTTCAGAAACTGAAAACCCCATGTCGATACGACGTTTTGTTCCAAAGTTATGTCAAATTGTATACACAAGCGGGACGCCCGTCCTTCGGACGGGCTCTCTCGCTAGGGAGTAGGGCCTACCAGATAGAACACCTACAAATGAAACAACACATAAGTGTTGGAAAATCTATAACGAAACACATAGGAATAGAACAATATTTGAAACATTTTTGTTTAATTCAAAAGTTTTCAAATTTCAATTAAAAGACCCCCCGCCCGCCCACGCCCCGTGGCATATTTTAACTCCAAGGCCTAAACCTTAACCATCTCCCCCGTACCCCAACCGTCACCATCCCGCCCCCGTCCCGTGGCTTATCCGTTACGCAATTTAGCATCACATTTCTTCATTAACCCCCTGCCTCCCAAACCACATTACATCATTACACACAACCCCCATTCATCACCGCCGGCGTGGCATATCTCAACCCCAAAGGCCTAAAGTTCCCCGCCCCGCGGCTTATCTCAACGCCAAGGCCTCACCTTAACCATCTCCCGTAACGTGGCGTATTTCTCCAATATTTGTCCGCCAGCGTGTCGCATACAGTATCAAATCCCACATCTGACACCATGTTACGTAATTTAGATTCACCATATCATGTTTTGTTTTATCAGAAACCACATTATTTCGTTACCTTATGACCCGCTGCCGCCTCCCCGTCTCCGCCCCCGCCCTGTGGCTTATCTCAACCCCAAGGCCTAAACCATAACCAACCCCGTGTGGTGCAGCGTATTTCTCCAATATTTACCCGCCCGCGTGTGTAGGGGTGCGTGGGTGTAGTGCGTGTGCGCGTTTATTTTGCATGGCGCACTGTGACGCGTAATGTGCTACGCGCCGTCTGCATGGTTACAGTGTACGCAGAGAAAAGCAAACAGGGCCCGTAGAAATAGTCTCAAAAGCCGGGCTGAAAAGGCCCTAAATTTGACTCCTTTTTGCTCATATCTCGGTCAATTCTGTACGGTTTTCGGCCATTTATAGCTTATATCCCGTGTCAGGTCATTATCTAGTATCAGTGAAATATTCACGGCTTTAAAATGCAAAATGAGAAAGCCTTTTCAGGATACACTACACACATACATACATACAACATACGGTGAATTATAGTAAGATGAATTTCCATCAAAACTTATGTAAGCCGCCATTTTGAATTGGCCATATCTCAATTTGGGATTCCCCGACATCCGACTCATTCCTCTTGATCGCGTCACATATGGGGTTTCCTGGTAATTGAGGCGATTTAAATTTTGAAGTGAAATCCTTTATTGAGTTCTGCTGGAACAATTTTCGGGGCTCTATAAAATGAAATCCCAGACTATGATCTCCAGCACAATGCAATTAATAATGTTATTGTTAGGCAGGTACTTATTATTTATTACAAGCCGTGTTTTGTTGTAATTCCCACTAAAACATTCGATCTGTTGAATGGTGTGAAATTCTTACCAAAAAAATACTTGTACGATAAGATTTGTTTGGCTAATGTGATGAGTGACCTACATGTGTATGTTATCTTTTGACAGCATTTTTTAATAACATAATTTGATAGAGTGCGAGTGGTGTGACATTTATCATTTGAAATATGCGAAAAATGAAAAACATTTTCCATCTGTAATTTGATAGTGTCATAACACAACAAAATAAAAGCTATCTCGATGAAATTACAGAAAAGAGACATGTTAACCTTTATATTTTAGGTAAATTTTGATATTTGAAATTGCAATAGTGTTTCTAGAAAATAGTGTAAAATTACTAACATTCCCAGTGAAAATACCATCCATCACCATTCAATTGTGGAATAAACATTATTTGTGTAATACATGTACCTTGGTGTTTTTGCATCTAAATAAAATAAAAGTCTTTAGCATACTATTAATTTTAATAAAGAAGAGAAAGATTTTTTTCTCAAAACTATGTGTTTTCTTAAATTTGGCAGTATTTAGGAATAGTTAAGTCAATGTGTTTTCAAATAACGAATAATTCCGTAAATCAAAAACGGCTTTTTGGAAGAAGAAAAAACTTGGCATATATTATTTTCTTATCAATATTTACATTGTACCCATCCTCTGCTATTTTGAAGCAAATTAATGCCGGTATAGCAAAATGTTTAACAGATTGGGTGATTTTTAGTATTATTTGAAGAAAAAAAGAATCATCGACAATTGGTCGACCGTATTACATACAGTACATATGAACCTGTGACGTCCAAAAATCTTTAGATTGTGAAAGGTAATTTAACCCTAACTCTAGATCACCACACGGCAACAGATTTCTTTTCCGACACTCAAAATTCACCAGAAAGGTCACCCCGGATTTGAACCACGGACCTCCAGCACACGGGCCCAGATCCTAGCCACTATACCACGGCTGCCAGTCGACACTCGGCGAGGCGAATTATATAGCCTGGGTCCGTTTTGTAGTCCAAAAACCTGCACACCAGGTTATAAAAACATTTTTTCTGCACAGTTGCCGTGTGGTTTAGTAGAGTTAGGTTTATTAAACATAAATAAATTGCAAAATAATGTGAAGATTAAAATGCGAAGCCTCCTTTTTAAACCTTGCCCTATTTAGGGTCACCACAAACACGCTAAAATTGGGATAAACTCTTCTTGTGAAATATCAGAAGGACAGTCATCATTGGAATCGTAAATTTAAAGATGATTGTATTATAATGTAGCTACCAATGTACATCAATTCAATAGCCATTTGAAATATCAGAATGACAGTCATTATTCTATGTGCAGATAATTTAAGAGGACTTTATTGTACTCGTAGCTACCTTACATCAATAGCCATTATAAATATTGAAATTTCAGAAGGACAGTCATTATTCTAATTGTGCAGATAATGTTAAGACGGTTGTATTGTAGCTACCGTACATCATTCATTAGCCATTATAAATATTGAAATCCAATCGTCAAATCCCGTTGGATTTCCAGGTGGCTTTTATGAACAATCATAAAATTGAAAGGTCAACTTAACGTTCATCAGGGTCTGAATACTTCCTCCGTGTTTTAAAACAAAAGCCAGCTTGAAGAGGTTCAATTTCCGGGTTCATGAAATGGTTCAGTGATACTCTGGAAACCAGTAGCGTAGCCAGACAGGGGCAAGGGGGGGGGGGGGGGGCTAAGTGCCCCCCTGAAGAAAAAAATTGACCGGGAAATCGGGAAGGGAAAGAAAGGAGAAAGGAAGACAGGGAAATTAGTTGGAAATAGCAGTTTTTCACGCCGGTATGGGGACACAACGCTTCTACCCCCCCCCCCCCCCCCCCTTTTGTAATTTTCTTACTCGACGGCAAAGCAAAAAGTGACATGAAAAACCCGGCTACGCCACCGGGTCGAACTGGTGTTCACCGGGAAAAAATACTCTTTGCCCCCCTGACAAGTGACCCTGGCTACGCTACTGCTGGAAATATAGACAAAATGACAAATGCAAATGACAATTTTTTAGGCTTGATCACAATAATGGTACTGGTATTATCGTTTGTCTCGCTAATTTTGCATTGTCACGATCACGGTAATGATTTGTAAAGCTGCAATATTTTATATAAAACAAGTCTTCAAAGCATTACACAAGAACAAGATTGTATCCGCTCATGAATCACGTTTTATTCTTTTTTAAATTTTTCTATAAATATAATTTTTAACTGGAAAGAAAAACCGGCCAAATTCTGAAAAAATATGCACTCTTACAAAGTTTGTAATAAATAGACATCGTCTGGTGACTAATCAAATTGATGATCAACAAATCATGCCACGAAGGCATAGTTTTTTCACACACGTTTTGGAGAGAATTCAGTCCAATACGACTTCTGCGCCCATTGAATAGGGATTGTTAAGCTATACAGGGTGAGTCAAAAAAAAATTTATATCCATTATCATCAGCAAAAAGAATTATGACATTTCATGGTACCGTTATGACTATTTTGGTAAAGTTGCTGCATTTTGAAACCGAACACAATATTGAATATTTAACTCAATAATGTTTGATATTAATGAACAATTGGTTTCATAATGTATGGTACGCAATAGCTAACTAATAAAGACAAATCAAACATTCTCAGTTATTTTTTCAAACATTAAATGCGAAATAATGGGGGGAAAATGTCCGTATTACATGAATTTAGCAACAACAACAACAACAATGTGGCTTTTGTGATACATTTAGTCTGAATCAGCTCGGACTTGAGTGTGGACCTTTTTCAATATCAGTTAAAGAGAAAATATCTCAAATCTTGTTCTGGTTATAAAAAGTTGACTTTTACGCAAATGAGCATAACACATGTTTCCCACAACCAATTTCAACCAACAAACATTCTTTAGAAAGCTAATGAGATAACCCATCTGCCTCAATACAAAATCTGTGCATTTATTTTGCACAGATTTTCAGATATAAAATCCCAAAGTTGAGTACATGTTTTTTTGACTCACCCTGTATATCAATGCATGCCAGAGTAATCTTGAAATAATAAGGCCAGATAAACGGTACTGTAAACCACTAAATTTTGCGAGGGATTTAAATTCGCAAATTTCGTGAGGGATGTAAATTCGCGAAAAAACTAAATACCTGCGAAACTGATAATTTTGCACATTAAATGTACATGTAACAGTAAAATATCCAGATTCGCGAAATTAAAAGTACGCTAAAATAGCAATAATTTTAAATTTACAAAATAAATTATTTGTAAAATTAAATCTTCCCTGTTACACCCTGATGTGTGCACAGTGTATGTGGGCGTGCCAGATCATTACATTTAATATCCATAGAATTGTGGTAACAAAAGAAATTTCAATGCTACTTTATGACGATAAGTGAGGATTACAGTATTTTGCAATTATAAATACTTTTTACTGCAAATGCTGATATCTTATTGAACAATATTTTATTTGTGTATTGTCATGGTACAACATAATTATTTAGTTCTCCACCCATCATCAGTTGTGCTTTTGATGACGTTTGATTGCTGCCCACATCTGACGCAATAAAAGTGGGTTGTTTTCCTGATAAAGAAGTACTTCTCTTGAGACATTTGACACTAAAATGCATATCTTTTCACTCTTTATTTTGTCTACTTTTACTTATCCAACGAGTAGACGATTCTGTTAAGTTTAAAGCCCATTTCTTCAACATATAATAATATTTCATGCATTCATGTTCACCCCCTTCATTTTATGTCATAATTTGTGTCTACTTATTTACAGTTTGGCTTATAATTGTTGTGCGGTCGATGGATTGCCCTTGTTCAAGCCACAGAAAACTAAAGTGCTTTTCTTTACACATTTTACAATATTTCATGCATTCATGTCTCATTTAAATACATACATTTTGTGCCCTCTTATCCCACCCATTAGTCCTAAATATAGAAGTACTTTTGTGAGATATTTTAAGAATATTTTATGCATCCGTTGTCCTTGTTCAAGCCACAGAAAACTAAAGTGCTTTTCTTACACTAATCATATTTCATGCATTCATGTCTCATTTAATTACATACATTTTGTGTCCTCTTATCCTACCAATCAGTCCCTAAATATAGAAGTACTTTTGTGAAACTTTAAGTGCTTTTCTTACACAAATCATATTTCATGTCTCATTTAATTACATACATTTTGTGCCCGGGGTGCTCAGTGGTCATAACAAGGGGGTATCATGCGCGTCCAAGGACTTTCAAAAATTACCCTAAATACGTAATCGTGTTAATGTGAAAAAGCACCCCCTAAACAAGTATGGCACAGTATTTAACATACCCTATGCAAGTAATATCCGTATTTCCAATACCCTAAACAAGTAATCAAAATATTTTGATACCCTAAACAAGTACTCTGGCTATTTATAATCCTCATGGAGCAAATAAGGACCCTAATACGAAAGCCAATGATGTAAAAAGTATACCCTTTTTCTTAATTTGGCTTGTTTTGATACCCTATTCACGTTACGTACGTAACGTGCCCCAGCTTGAAAACTACCCTAATTACGTGATTTCTTGGACACGCATGATACCCCACTTGTAATGATCACTGAGCACCCCGGGATTTTGTGTCCTCTTATCCCACCAATCAGTCCTAAATAGTCCTAAATATAGAAGTACTTTTGTGAGATATTTTAAGAATATTTTATGCATCCGTTGTCGTTGTTCAATTCACAGAAAACTTTAAGTGCGTTTCTTACACTAATCATATTTCATGCATTCATGTCTCAATTAATTATATACATACATTTTGTGTCCTCTTATCCCACCAATCAGTCCTAAATAGTCCTAAATATAGAAGTACTTTTGTGAGACATTTTAATAATATTGTATGCATTTGTGCTGTCTCAGTTGAGATATCAGTTGGGCTTTATGATGTGCGGTCGATGAAGTGTCCTTTCTCCACTGTGTGTCACAGAAAACTAAAGAAGCACTTTTCTTAAACATTTAATAATAATAATACTCATAAAACCATATAGCACCTTACAAATAACTCAAAGCGCTTCACAAAAAACACATCACAAAATACACATTACATTCAACAACTCACCATACCTTAAGTACAGTAGCAGAAGCGTTGTCGATTTGAGTTAAACAACGTTGCTATATGGGCAACTATCGCGCCAATCCACGCCGATACCGTATTCACAAGATACCCGATCGCAGTCGCAATGTGTTTTGTTTTTGGAATGATCATGCCAACTGTTTTCATCTAGTTTTGAAACTTACAGGAACTTAATTATAGGTTAGTTGGTCATTTCAGGTTTTTTTATAATTGAATAATATTGTTAATAATGAAGTAGGCCTGCATTAAAATAATGTTCTTATTTGCATTGTCTATTTATGAAATGGCGTTCAAATCCCTAGTCGTTGTTGAACGGGATTAAATCATGTTTCAGCGTATGTGCATCACCAATCGACAAGTCGCGTTCTGCGCTTGCTGCATGTTTATTTCACTCGGGCATTGCCCTCATGAAATAAACAACACAGACGCGCGAACACCGTTGTCGATTTGTGATGCACAACGCTGAAACATGATTTAATCCCTTAAGAAATGTTTAAACATTTTAATTAGTGGGCCTAATTAATTATGCAAATGGAAATTAGACAAAAGCTAACGTACGTTTTTAGCTCTTCAAGTGCTCTACCCATGTACCAAGTTACATCATCATAGCTCATCTCATTAGTCCACAAACTTTACTTTGCATATTTCATGCATACATAATTAGCCATAATTAGGACATAACATGGCAACTGGAATTGGAAAAAATAAATAAAATAAAAAGAAAGTTGTTGCCAAAGATGTTGGTATTATGCCTCTTTGACCTACCATATCTCGGCAACCGAATGTCCGATTGAAATAAAATGTTCAGTTCCATAATTGATAAGCCAAGGGCTAGAACATATTAAATTTAAAAGGAAATCTAAAATTTACATCAGCCAATAGAGCCACCTTAATGCGGGGAGCATTTAACACTCTCTGATCATGTATGTTTATGAATTATATGCTTCCTGTCCACCAATCTATTGATGATGATCTGTTGAGTGCATTTTTTCAATGTCACATCAAATTGGTTGTTTCATTACTGGATGAAGAAGTTCTCGAAACGTTTTTAAAACAACAGAAAAGTGAGTGTTTCTCTGGATAAAGTAAAGTAAAAGTCTTGATGAGACTATAGGCTTGTTCAGACGGCCACCAAGCTCAAGAATAGTTATTCTTGTGCTTAAATATTTTTACTGCTAACCCAGAGTTTCTGTCCACACGACAAACTTAACCTCGAGAATCGCGACGCTACTGCGGTAGCTTCGAGGTTAACTCAAGGTCATGCGACTCTTCATTTTGCGGTAACACCTGGGTCACAGGTCATAAATCTCACTCGCGGTTAGCATTACGATGGATCCACACGGCGCACACACTCTCGGTTAGCTCTTGGTTAGTGCTTCGGGGGTTAGTTAACCGTAAGATCTTTTAGGGTTAACATTCCAGCTTTATACTCGGGGTACATTAACCATGATCGATTCACACGGCCGTTAACCAAGAGTTGAACCGCTAGGTTAGTGAATTTGACTCTAACCAAGAGGTTAGTGTCCCTTGTCGGAAAGCACCTTTTGATTGTTTTCATTTAACAATATATATCTGTGTATATGTATGTAATAAAATGTTCTTTTGACGAATCCAATAAATCGTACTTACTAGTTACGTTTCGACTCCTTACTGAGCTGGAGTCTTCATCTGACTGGCAACCTTCTGATTTGTCCTATTGGTTTTATAGGCACGATTCTCGCCGATAGAGGGAGGATTCGTCAAAAGAACATTTTATTACATATTTATGAACAATCCTGATGAATCTATATCAAGTTATATATTTGTGTATACTTATTCTCCCTGACACAGGATTGGGCTTTTGATGACGGTGGGGTGCCCTCTTCCGACGTCATAGAGAAGTGGATGGTCCTCCTGAAGAAGCGCTTTTCTGAGACACCTGGTAGCTGTGTGGCCGTTCACTGTGTGGCGGGCCTGGGCCGAGCCCCTCTATTAGTGGCTTTAGCACTAATGGAGGCGGGAATGGCCTACGAAGATTCTGTGGCCTTTATACGAGAGTAAGTATTATATCGGTGGGTTTCTCCTCTCTGAGAAAATTGAGACGGCATAGGTATTATACTAGGTACCGGTATCAGTAATTTACTGAACAGGAACAGTACACGCAGGCCTCACAGAAGAAATGACATCATTGACCGACCGTGACCCTAGCTACTGAAATTCTGAGGGTCGTCATATGGCACATTATAGGAACATCTTGTCAAAATGAAAGCATACACCCTTAAAAAACAGGAAAACCAGGTGCCCGAAATCATTTTTTGTAGATATTGGTTACTTTAATAATAGAATATTTAGAGAGACACAGAAATTCTTCATTATCATGGCAGCTGGCGGAAAATATGTACAGTTGACGCACATGTCGCACATAGAATTATCCCTGTTTTGGGACATCTTAATACATAGAAAAAAATCATTAAATGAAATCAAATGAACAAAATTAAATGAGACAAAACTAGAGAGAGACATTAAAAAAAGGAGTATGTGTTCTTGAAAGTTGAATGATATCTGCTTTGTTGGCTCAGTGAAAAGAATATGTTACTTAGCAACAGAAACATATCGTTACTGATTTGACAGAAATACATCATTGCACTCAAAAGATGAGTAGATATTGAGCATATCCAAGGTTACAATTCATCTTAATATAAGACCTGCACACAAAAAAATATGCTGTTTCAAACACAGCATACATGGAGGTTTCAAAATGCAAGGTGGGTTATTTTTCTTTACAAAGCTACTGTTGACATTTTTTTTAAATGTTTTTTGTTAAAGACAATGGAATAATGAAATGTATAGAACAAATTTATTATTTCCTGTAGTTTAGTTAACTTAATTTTTGGTTTGTCCTGAATTTTGTCAGTGTCAGAAATTACAAAGAATGTGTGTGGGAATCTGGATTCTCTTCACGCCAAACAAAACCCCCGATCCTAGATAATTGACTTAAGATATATTTTGGTGAAATTTTTGAATTTTTAATCAAAAACTTATTTTGTTTAAGGTTTTTCTGAAATTTTGTGGCGCCAAAAAAAAAGGTGATGTTTTGGGCAAAATGTAAAAATCACTATATTTAGTGAAATTTGATAACAAACACAGATTTTTCTGACTCATTTCATTAAAAATAATGTATACTTTCATTTACAACACATTTATAGTTTAAAAGTTACAGTGATAAATTTAGCGCGCCAAAAAGGGTTGACACCTCCCTGAAACTAGATCTAACATGTTTTGCGCATATGGACCGTATGAATTTCTGACCCTGTTCGTGATGAAATTTGGAGAGAAAAGATTGATGATAGAAAAAGAATGGATTTGCTCTCTTTACCCAAGTTGAACATGCTATGCTACATGAAACAAACATGTACAGGGCTTTGATGAGACATACACATGCAATATTTCAGCCTCGTACAGGGCGTGTCAAAAAGAACGGGCATATTGTTGGCGAAAGCGCCACAGAAATAATAGGCCTGCATATATTCAAAACCTACTATAGTGTTACAAAGAACACGTTTGGCTTTCATTAAAATTAAAATAATTTGAATTCGATCATTGCGTCATAAAGTTGCAACCATTTGAGCAGAACCCGTTGTTGGTTGCCTGATTCAGAGATGCTGATCAAAGAAACTAGTGAAAAAACATGTGCAGGTTGGATACAATATCTTAAAATGACTGGAAATAAATAGATCTGTGTAATTATGAGTTATAAAAAGCCTGAAATCAAGAAGTAAGGAGGCATATCTACTGATTCAGAAGGTAAACCCCATTAGGCCCTTCACAATAAATTGTGTGTTTCCGGTTACAAATTTGAAAAAGAGGATGAGGCGACTTTTTATTATTTATTATTTATTAATATGGGGATTTTATTATTTGGGCACGGTTCAAATTAATATCGGCACCGCTTCAGTCGTTTGACTGACAACAAAAGGTATACACCATAAAACAAAGGCTATACAATGTTGATTGATCAGCAAGTATGACTATGACCATGCCAGCAGGGGAGGGGTGGGAAATAAGATGGACCAAAATAGCTACCAATTGTTTTTATTAAACAAAATGTTGAAAAAGGGACCACCGGAGATACCAAACAAAATGAATATACAATTAAAAAGGGGTCTTTTTTTTGATATACAAGATTGCATGGTCTGTTCTACAGTAGACCTACTCCCACCCCTGGGGTTGCATGTCACTTTGGTTTAACTAAGGTAACATATTTGAAAAATTAAACTGTTTTTTATGCATAGAAAATAAAAAGCTTGAAACTACAACGGCAAAACACAAAATCCATTTTAATACTCGGTTGTATGTGAGTTTTGGTCATTGGACAGCCCTCACCCAAATACAGCAAATTAACATTTTTGTCCCATCACTCAACCTCCCTCACCCCCGGACCCCACCACAGCAAAAATAAAAAATCATGTTGGCCATTTCCCTCCATCACCCCTTCACCCAACCCATCATCCTCCCCCACCCCATCCCCAATCTCAAAATGTATACAGCAACAAGTCTTTCTCCATTACCAAGAACCACAAAATCTAATTTAAATTTGACATTTTGAGACATGTGGTCAATTCATGGTTTGTTGTGACTCACCAAGCACCTAGGCCTACAACTACACTACTAGCAGGAATATTAAAACTCAAAAGAACACCGATCAAGGCTACTGACCACGATAGAAAGCGCATGATTTTTTCAAACACCAGTACTCTAAGCCATTTGCACGTCACGATATGCGTGTAAATTTATTTTTAGGTTGCCGAATTTTGAACCGACCAAGCGAAAGTCATTTTCCAATGTTATTTCTATTGGAATTATTCAAATAAATACTATACAAATCGATTACAATCAATTACACACTCAATCTGGAGTCGTAAAACATATAAAACCAAAACTAAATAAAATATCCAATATTTATACATTTACTTGGTACTCGCTAGACTTGAACTGTGCTGAAGAAAGTTCAGGCCAACATAGTTTCAAGTATTGTCTTGTCATGACGGGTGTGTCAAACGATCAATACCCTGAAGCATGCGATGTAGACTATATTCCATCTCATACACTACAGTTCATTTACGATTACGCATTGCCTGTAATATGCAAGCGACCCGTCGATTTCGTGTTACTGGCAAGTCACAAACGCAATGATCGAAATGAAATTTGGGTCTAAAAATGTGCGAAATAGATGAGAAAACAGCATTTTTCAAAGGGAAAATGTAATATAATAAAATATTATCAAATAATAAAATATATGACGAGGGGGGACTTTTGGACGCGCACTCGTAACAGGAAACACACATTTTATTGTGAAGGGCCTTAGAATACTTTATATTAAAAATCTTTTGTGACGCTTTTGTGAAAAAAGTGCCCATCCTTTTTTACTCACCCTGTACATAGATTGAGTGATGAGTCTGTTGCATGAATCTCGAGAGATGTGGTTTGAATGCCACGATATTAGTGAAACCGATTGATTTTCTAATTATTTTCCCTCATGGAATTATTTTGTATAAGATCATACACAGTAATGCCAGCCTGCATTAAGCCTACAATATATTGTTTGGTTGTCCTCTCATGAGCGGGCAAGTCCGTTTTATTATTATTTTTAATGCTTTGAGGCTATATTAAAAAATCTTTTGTCTAAAAGCTCCCGCGCGTGTTAGTTAATTGATGGGCGTTAGAAGAAGATGATTTTTTTTTTCACCGATTTTTCAGATTTTCATTAATCACAGCATTTAAATACAAAAGGTCACTTTTACAAGGATTTCAATATTTTATGTTTAAAAAAACTTAAATAAATAGACGCATTAGGTTTTGAAAAACTGAAGAGCTTTGAGACAATTTTGTTGTTGTTGATATAGCCTAAACCGAAAAAGGCCTATAAATCTGGTGTCAAATATAGTTTACTGCTTTTCACTTTATTATTTTTAAAGTTAGAATTTCAATATTTCAATAAAAGTAAAACAAATTGGAAAAAATTGGAAGACTTTTCTCTGAAATTTGGAAAAGTAGGATATCTTTTGTACAGTTCAAACTGTTTTTACGGTGGTATACTTGAAAATGCCCTGCTTTGAGGGTAAGGAAAAAACTCAACACTTTTGAAAAATGTGATGAAACCAAGTATTTTTGTGAGAAAAAGATGGGGGAAGGAAGACAGAAGAGAGGAATGAAGGAAGAGGTGGGGGAGGGGAAATGTAATATAAGGAAAATCAATATTTTGATTAATTTTGAAAACTATTTTTAAGCCTAATTAGACGACAGTTATCATTCTCTGAAATATCGGTCTGTCAATATATCTCGATTAGATCACCACTTCCTGTTGATTGATCTGAAGAGAAAATTTCTCAGAAAAAGCTGTAAAGGCTATCATAAATAAAATATCTTATCTAAATCATACGAAATATAATTATCTCTTTATTTTGTTTAAATGTAAAAAAATATATTCAACGGAACCAGGAACAAAACACACAAGGATCAGAAAACTGATACAAGAGGATATCTCGAAAATGTAAAAATGCAAAGAGTAAAAGCAAGAATATACCAACAGGGTGTGGGGAAACGGGTAATAATGAGGGAGAATAACGCGATAAGACAAGATAACAAAAAAACAATAACACACGGAAATGCACTGGGACAAGCAATAAAAATTGCTGTGCAATATAAAAAACAAAAATTGCTGTGCAATAAAACAACAAAGGTATAACGATTTTTATGATATGCCATTAAAAAAAGTGGGAAGTGGGGAGAAAGAAACAGTGTCATTACCTGTGTGTTTTGAAATCTATGTATTATTTACAGGGTGAATTAAAAAAAAGTTGTACACAGCTTAAAACAACCCTTGCCTTTGAGGAGTGCATTAAACCGTAACATTGTTGTTTGTGTAAAGAATTTGTTGTTTACCTTTTTTTCTGAAAACAAAGGTAAGAAATTGACTGAAATATAATCAAAATATTACAAGTTTTGTAATATGACTACTGTTTCCAACATTCCAATCGGATAACTACCATCTACCATCAGGCCTTTTTGACACGTCAATAATAATCCATGCACAATATTTTGTATTCACCCTGCATCGCAGTTCACTTGGTGTAGTAGCCCCTGTTACATGTAGGATCAAACACAGTAGATCAAAATCAATCAATGAATGTTTAATCTATTATACAGACTGTAACAAAAAAGGTTATACAATCGCAATTTTATTTTTAATCCAATGTTAAAATCATGCAATGTCAAAATATTTTACACTCTGTGTTCAGTTGTGTTTTGGCTACCAGAATCATTTTATTTGGTCTTTTTAACTATTTGCGTTTACAATTTGTGACTAATCTACTAAGTCGTATAGAAATCGGGGTGGGCCACTTTCACAATATCACACAATCTTGCTTGTATAAATTAGATGGTTAGGGTATCATGAAAGGAACATTAAAGAGAACAATATAATTATTTTTCAAATAGTTTTATTTAATTTGAATAAATAAATTCATAAAATAAATAAATAATATTAATTTGTAAAGATCTAATCTTCTTTGTAATACTTTTAACCACTTGAAACGAACCATTGTTGTCTAACAAGAGCGCTCTACTGCTATGTTCCTGGTTCGATTCCATTCATATTCATCCCAGTGGTTTTACCATTGATTAAACCAAAGTGGCCCAGGTGATTTCATGACTACTTTAGACAATTGATCACATCTCTGCTTACCGACCATCGATTGTCTTGAAACAAAGCTTATTCGAAAGCTAAGACAATTCCCCTTGCACGCCATCAAAATTCGAAACAGAAATCCCACAGTTAATTTTTTTTTTAAACTGTATAACTTTTTTTGTTACAGCCTGTATCAATCTTTTGATTATAAAGCAACATCATTGTGTAAATTTCAACCATTTTATGTCAACCGCTTTTTATTACAACCCATTTTAATAATTAAAATGCAACCCATTTTAATAATTAAAATGCAACCCATTTTAATAATTAAAATGCAACCCATTTTAATAATTAAAATGCAACTGTGTGACCGCCATTTGGTCACTCTGTCGATCTCCCTGTCAGTCATGGACTGACAGTTCTCCCTGTCAGTCATGGACTGACAGTCTATTAAAAATATATTAATAGGTCAGTAGATTTGTAATAATCGAGTCAGCTAGCCGCAAACAATTATTATTATAAAGCGAACAGGTTGGTCTGTTCATGCATTAATAATAATGTGGCAACCACAAGGCGAACTGTTATGCCTTTCATTTACCGTCATTTGAACACTTAATTGGTGAGAATTGATTTTGAGAAGAAAAAAAACCCATGAAATTTAATGAAGCTTTTGCTGGTGTGTGACCAGATCATGTTTTCCTATCAAATTTGAGTTTGGTATCAGATAAAAGCCCATGAGATGTGTCCGTCAGGGCCGTAAAACTGGGTGGGGTTGTTTTCTTATGCATTGCCTAAAAGGAATTTTGAACCCGACACGATTAATTTTGAAACATCAATGTAGAATTGTCCAACTTGTCCAATGTTTGTTGAATTCAAATTTAAACAGTATTTTGAATATTGTAAAAGCCTATCGCATGATACATATTAATAGTTAGTTTAATAATGGATCAAGAAGGTTTTTGATTTTCCATTTCATTAAGGGTATTGGCTTCCATCTTGACCAATTGAAAGAGGCATGGCAAACCAATTCCTTGAATCCCTAATAGGTTATTAATGTTTGTATAACATTGAATGATAATTGGATGCTGTTTAACCTACACACATACCCACACCCACAGACAGAAGTACCGTATTACCCCTAATAAGCGCCCACGCTTATTAGCAAAGTCATTTTGGGTGGGCGGTTATTTGTTACACAATTACTGCCATTAATTTTGCTAAAGTTGTAGAATTCAATCTTGAGTAGCACATTCAAACAGAAAACCAAAGTATATTTTGGGGTTAAGCATTTTAAATTTCCTTTTAAATTGTGTGATATGTGAATCGTCTACCACACGTATGGTTTAGTTAAAGTTAGGGGTCTTTATTTTAAATTAACTAACTGGTCAACATTTAGGGTAGGGTGGGTGGGTATTAATTTGTTTCTTCTTCTTTTCAAGTCATTCACAAATTTAGGGGTGGGCGCTTATAAAGGCAAAGGCACTTTTTAGGGATAATATGGTACATGTGTTCCTAATTGACAACTTAGGAATTGTGTCCTTTTTGTTTACTTTCAAGATTAGGGAAATTCCCTAATTTTTCATTTGTCTACTTCCTCTTTCACTTCCTTATTTCCTGTTTCAAATGAGGCAAATTACTTCTCCTTTTGAGGCGTGGGAAAATTCATATATTAGATCGCACTATAGTCACCGTTGTGATACTTAAGGCTATATTAAAAAAATCTTTTGTCTCAAAGCTCCCGCGCGCGTTAGTTAATTGATGGCCGTTAGAGATTCTTTTCTATTTCCCCCCCCCCCCAAAAAAAAAGTTTAATCGATTTTTCACATTTTCATTGATCACATCATTTTAAACACAAAAGGTCACTTTTACAAGGATTCAAATATTTTATATTTAAAACAAAAAAAACCTTGAAAAAACCGCATTACACATTAGATTTTGAAAAACTGAAGAGCTTTGAGACAAAAGATTTTTTCAATATAGCCTAATAGGACATCATTACACAAAAGTCACACTCTCACACATGTTGATTTATTAGACGTCAGTGTGCTGTAAAGAAAGATGTACTGACTCCACATGGGAAACCGCATCCAGATGTACGCACCCTATGCTCTTGTAATTTGAACTATGCATCAATGAAAATAACGCCAGTTTTCCCCCTTTCTACACACCGGGTCACTTTTAACCCTAACCCTGTGCTTAGTGTTTTTGACCGGGATCACGATTTTCGAGGAAAAAACGCCAACTAAATCTCCAGGAACCTGCCGGGATTCGATCCGGGGACCCTCCGTTCTTAAGCCCCACGTCCCAACCACTAAGCCACGGCCCTCAGCTACACATTCGCGCAGTATACGGCGCTCACTATACTGGCTCGGTTGACTACGTCATCGAAACCCGACGGCGCGTGCGTTTGGAGAGGGACTTAGGATTAGCATTTTTTAGCACTCAGGGGGTTAGGGTTAATATATTTTCCCAATTTCATGATAGATTCATTTAAATTAATCAAACATATTGAGCAGTGTTGCCTCTAAATGATAGCCTATGCAACCATACTGCTACACTTTGCTACTCAAGTTAGACTCGATCATCATGTCTTCCCTATTTTAAACACGGCCCTTGCGAGGGCGCTCAAATGTGAAAACTGGAAAAAATACAGTTCCATAAGGGATGCTCAAATGTGAAGACTGGAAAAAATACAGTTCCAAAAGTGTGCGCTGATAAACTCGTAAATAAACATGAGCTTATTCATGCACCATTACGCCATAATGCGCCGATAGTTTTACGCGGCTTTGCACACCGCGTGACGGGTAAGGGCCCATGATTATGCCTCCTCGTGGCGCAGCGTGCCTTTGAATTAGACCAATCAGGTAGTATTTCTGTTATTGCTGTGTACAAATGCGCATGCTTGGTATTGGTATGCATATTCATATGCAAAGTTCACGTGGAATTCCACGTAAAAACCGCACACTTTTTGAACGTACTATTTCCCAGTCCCTGTATTTGGTCCGCCATTTTTAAAGATAGCGGCCATATAGAGGGACGCTGGGACCCAGTCTACTCCCAAGTCACGCCATTTGCACATCCCAGTATTCATTTCACAAAGCCTTTCTTCCAATTGCCACAAGCAGTGCAGACAGATACTTGATATGCTGAATGAAATGCGCCCCTCCTTAATTTTTCACTTACAGTAATGATTCCTTAATTTGTGAAGATTGAAATGGGGGAGGGGGGGGGGGGGGAGAGAGATACTCATATATTTTGGTAGGCATACATGTCAGCAGCAAATTCACATTAAAATGGGGGTGAGGGGCAATCCCTAATTTTGACATCTTTTGCAACTGTTCCGATTTCTGAGTCTTACCACACCAGAAAATCTCACCGATCTGATTTCCAGAATTTTAGGAAAGGAAACAAAATATGTATAAAAAACCTGAAGATAAAAGATGATTTTGTCAAACAGTTAGGAAAATTGGTGTTAGACCCATTGGTACAGACAGATGAAAGTAGAACCCCCCCCCCCCCAGAAATTGTGTTTTTGGTCCCAGACATCAATTGGCCTAATGAAAGGCTCTGAGATTAAAACCGTCTGGTATCTCTGCACAGTACTGCAGGAGACTGATGACTTTTCAAGAGTTATTTTTAAATGAATTTATCGTTTTCATTTTCTCTTTTTCTTCTTCAGAAAACGCCGTGGTGCCATCAATGCTAAACAACTTGATTTTTTGGAGAAGTACCGACCCAAATTGAGACTCAAGCATAACAAGAAGAATAATAATGACAAGAGTTGCTGCATCATGTAAAAGCCTCCTCCGTCAATGTAGCATCACTGAAGCAAAGCATCATGGTCGCCACAGGAACCCTCCTGCTTTGAAGATGGTGACAGACTTGTACTAATTTAAGACAAAGGGGGCATTTATTGTAATCATCACTCATGGGTTGTCCAAATGTCATTTTCATTTTTCACAGATTAAAGGAGTTGTTTGGTATTTAAAAGGACCTGGATATGGTTATATGAGGGTCATTCAATAAGTTCTACCTCCTCTCTCATTACTTCACTTATCAGTGTCAGCTTGTATTATGATTGTAGCTCTAAATATTTAAATGTAGCTACACATTTATAACAAATGATAATAGATACCTACATGTATTTCACTTCTGTTCTGATGCGGTCAAAGCCAGAGAGATTTTGAAACGACGGAAACATGTCAGGTACGAGGTAGAATTTATTGAATGACCGTCATATTTAATATGATCTACAATTTGTGATTGACATGGTACATAATATAAGTGTGTACATCATTCTGGACCATATCATTTGCTAATTGGTGACATTTTTCTTGGTAGCAAAAAACCCACCTTCAATGTTTGGGAGTTCCTTGTGTGTACCCTACCACTGCATGTCTTCAATGAGGACTTTTTAAACAACGACCCATACACTTACACACAGAGGGTATTCTAAATCTTAGCTGACGTGGGTAATACTAATTTATTTATAACACTAATATGTTGTATTTTAAGGGAAAGAAGTGTATTTGGACCACACATAAATGAGACCGGCTCCCAGGAAACCAGAATAAAGTTAGAAAAATGATTTTGATTTTTTTTTCCCAGATTTTTTTCAATGTTTCAAGCTTTAAAAGGATATACTACACTTGCGAATTGATTTTTGGCTACCAATTGACCTATCAAGTTACTGTTCTGGCTACTTTGTCCAGGTTTTCCTGGGAGGCGGTCACAGATAGAGGCAGACATAGGAGGAGGGTACATGTTGTTCTATCTTGATTGGCATCTAGTCATGTCATCGTCTTGAAAGTAGACGGAATCCTTAACATATGCTAGCAGGGTCCAGAGTACAAGGGCCTCTTAGCTTGTGAGATCTGATGGTGGTATAATTTTTGGCATGGGGGTTTTATTTCTAATGATCATAGTGGAGAGTGCATGATTGATTACGCTCGAGAAGATTCCATTTTGATTTTTTGGTAAGCTTTTGATGAGTAGATTTCATTTGTAAATCCAGGGAAATTATCAGTGACATAATTATAGTGAAGAACCACTAGATGTGGTCTTTATTGTCACAGTGTGAATATAAAGTCCATAGAACAGTGCTTTTAAACTATTTTATTTATTTGTGTAAAACTAAACATTTCCTAGGATCGCAGCTGATATTTATGGGAGTTTATATCTTTTCATCAGAATAACAGGTAGCATATCGAACTTGAACCAGAATCAGATACATAATTTATTTTGGAAAATTTTCTGCATTTTAACAATTGAGTAACTTATGCTTACAATGAAATTGCATGACACATTATGATAGTACTATGTGCTGTATGTGACTATAACTAGAGATTTTTAATAAGGACTTGACATTTTTGAATAAATCTTCAGAACTGGTAACAAATTCTGGTAGAAATTGTTAATTACCGAAGTATTTAAAATATCACTAGTCCAACGTGTGCTGTAAAGTGGATTGTTAAAAGTACATGGCCATCTATCATATTCAATCATACACGATATCAGGTCTCGCATGCTTTACGGCCCTTTGTTACATCAAGCCTTGTGTAACCCTTTTAATTATTAAGAATTTAACTATCATCATGAATGAATTTGTGTTTTTTGCTGATTTTGTAATTTGATAACTATGGAGGACACCATCATTTGTGATGGTGTGTCATAAATGGGTCAATTAAGTCGTCAATTTATTTGTTCTTTTATATATGAACAGGATATACACAGTGGGAATTAGTAATTAATTGAATTCATCTTTAAAAGATATAAAAATAGAGAGAGAGAGAGAGATTTGTGTATTTATTTTATTGGTTTTTGCAGGACTCTTATTATTATGTGTCCATTCTATATCCACAATGGAGTGTGATTATGAAGTGTCTACTTTTATCAAACATTATTTTATGATATGCATTTTTGTAGCTACTGGAATATCTAGAAACACTCTACTAAATGGAAAATCAATATGACGCAACCTTTATATTTCAATTTCACCTCAAGTATGTATGTGACATATATGTGACGCGATCAAGAGGAATGAGTCGGATGTCGACCCTGGTCGAAAATGAGTTTTTAATACAGTTTTAAAGAAGACACCTAGATCTTTCAGAAACTGAAAACCCCATGTCGATACGACGTTTTGTTCCAAAGTTATGTCAAATTGTATACATGAATTTTCATCAAAACTTATGTAAGCCGCCATTTTGAATTGGCCATATCTCAATTTGGGATTCCCCGACATCCGACTCATTCCTCTTGATCGCGTCACATATGTGTATGTCAGTGTTGCAGCTAAGGGCTTTCATGCAGGGATATGTCTATGATCACCTAAGTACATACACCAGGGGTGTTGGTATCAGACACCTGATAGGCCAATTAAAAATAAAAACTAGTTTCACGTCCTAACTTTTCATAAAAAGGAGAATGAGGGCACCTTTTTTTAATGAATAATGTGAAATCACCATCACCAGCATGGTATTGCCTGAATAGTTCTGTAACTTGAAGAGGATGAAGCCTTTGTAAAATCTTTTTATTTCATGGTTCTGGGGAGTTGGTTAACACAAAACCTGCTTTAAAATACTCATCGGACTTGGTAAATCTATTACCAAGATGTCAGCTTTTTAAATATTTTGACAAAAAAATGATGGATGAAATAATTAAATAAAACAAACACATTACAGAATTTCTGAAAAAGAATGCGTGAGGGGAAAAGAAACTACTCTTTGTTTTTACTTAGCCTAATAAGCCGGGAGATATGGTGAAGTTATGTGCATATTTTAGGTGAAAGTATAAATCTAAACAATAAGTCTTTTTGTCCTACACTGAGATCTGATATTATAGCAGGGTGTGAGGGTTCAGACACAATAGCACAACCAATGGGAGAAGCCAAGGTCAGCCATTAATCTATACAACATGCACATAATATAGGAATTTAGAGCACTTTTACAGAAATGACCAAATGTGTGGAAATGAAACTATGATGAAGAGTATCAATTTGGAATGTTGATTATCGATTATTCGACTGATCGTTAAACATGACTTTTCTTCCGGCCACTTTGCTATTACAACCAAGCTCACCCACCATCAAGCGCTGAATGTATGGTAAACTATGTTCTGAAGCTTGGGGTGAAGGGGAACTGGTTTTGGCGTTTCTCATTGTTATCAATTGAAAGAGGTCATTTTTCATTAATTACCTTATTGCACTTCTATGATGTTTTATGAATGGGACGTCAACATTTTGTGAGAGTATAAGAAACTATTCTTTGTGTAGGAATTGTCTCCCCAACAATTCTCACTGGATTTTTACATGTAGCCCTTAACTGGTCCTTAATTGATTTATATTATGAACCAAACATTTGGTGAACAGAAACGGATCTATGACTTGGATTAGTGGTTAGTGCATCCATGCACGCCAATTGAGGCATCAACAATACAAGCCACATTCCACATAATGAATAGCCATCCATCAATAATGCAAAATGAGTAACAGGTAGAAGTGGATGTAGCCCCTTTTGCAACACAGCTCTTCATATGTTGTTTATCTGTTTTTGTAAATGAACTCTTCATACTTGTATACAGAACTCAATGAGGGACATTAATGAAATTCATACTTCATACATTACACATATAAAAAGTATATAAATAATCCAAATTAGATTTGCAGTAAAGTGTATACATATCCAGTCAGGCTTGTTATGCAAATGTGTGTAGGATAATTCTTCTCTGTGTATACAGATGTGACAAATAACGAAGTATATATTTTTAGGGATTGAATGTGTGGGTAAATGTTTGGATAATTATCTCTCTTACTATTCATCGGTAGACATGAATACTGCAATTTCACAGCCTTTCAATATATTTTGGTATAACTGGTTTATTAAGGTTGATAAAGAATACTGATTCTCCTGTCATTTTGTGCCTATCGGCATGTTGTACATGGAACCTCTGTGCTGCTTAGCAAGCACATATATATGAACCTCTGTGCTGCTTAGCAAGGAGTGAGCTGTGCTAATTTCTCTATTTGCTGAGAGTCCAAACAGAAAATGTTAAATTTCAAAGTTTTCCGGCTACTCTCCGTGTGTTATGAGAGAGGTCAACACATTCAAAGCACTATTCATGTCTGGGTCTACTGAGTGATTGATATGTTTTCCCCTGTTACGTTCAAGCAATACATCAATTATCGCTGGTTTCAAAGCATATCACATGATCTATGCTACATGCAACGACTCGAACCAGTGATATTTTGTTGTATTGCGTGAACACACTGAAAGTATTATGAATGACACTATGTCTGATGTTTTGCTATGCTCTGGTATCATTTGTGTAGTTTGATTAATGAATTTACACCATTTTATATTTAAAAACCTTGTTTATTTTGCATGATTTAAAGGTGTGATGAATAAAATAACCTTGTAATTGTCAGTGATGGCATTTTATTACACAATGGATTGACATTTTACTAGTAATCAAGATATTTTTTGTTGTTTTAAATAATATGAAATTGAATTGTGTGGATTTCAATACAATAATTAGATATTGAATACTGTCAGGACTGTATAAGAGTGCAACATATATAAATTTGATTATTGAAATAGTATCTACAACTGTTAGTACTGGCAGCTAAAATGCTTGGGAGTTATACTCTTTTTTCCCTATGGCTGATTTGATTAGATTGTTAAGAGTCGTTCATATTAGGCGTTATTTACAGTGTAATGAGGTGGTGTGGCCTTATGTGGGTCACCACAGGTCACCGAATGTGATGGCAGCCGGCTGCGCACAGTGCAATGACGTGTTGTTGGCCTACATAGGTCATAGTGTATGACAGTTCGTCGCAGGTCACATTGGTTTACCACAGGGTCACTGAATGTGATGGCGACTCATCGCAGCCTGCTGCAACGACAGTTGAGTACTTTTCAATTCAATTGAACAATGCGACGAAAAGCACTGTAAACAAAACCTAGTCTGAACGCGACCTAAAGATTAACATATCACTAGTTACAATGGTTATCAACCACTGGGCACTATCACAATACCGTTTTCATTTTTGGAAAAATGTACACCAAGAGTTTAAAAAACTGAACCAGCACTTTAGTTAGTTCACCACTCTCAAATTTGTCTTCAGACATCTGCGGAGAACATAAATTATATAATGTGAAGAAATCTGAAGGAATTACAACAATCTAAGCATACTCGTAAGTGGAATAACAATGTGAAAGACGAACTTCAGGCGAATGGTAAAATAATTGATAACACAAAGATGGCAGATTTTGTCAAATATAATGACTTAAAATCTTGCCTGTATACGCTAACTCCCATTTGTTCAGGTAATATGCCAATTCGATTACTGACTTTTTTCACACATGGATGAATCTATAGACCCCTATTAAGGCCACGAAAAACCACACCCCTGTTGCACAGGCCCGACCGACTCTTTTTTTTGGAAATTTTATATTTTTTAAGAAACGTTTCGAAAATTGCCTTAAAATTAACCAAAATGGAAAATAATAGCACACTGTTGGTTACCAAGCCTCCCCCTCTCAAATTTCTGACTTGGCGGCACATTTCTCGAAACTAAAATTGTTTTAGTTCTAAAATACCGACCGACCATACAACAGGGTTTGGTTTTTTCATCGCCTAACTGGACACATTTTCTTCAAGGAAATTCCATGTTTGAGACTGTTCAGACATCCTCTGGTAGAAAGTCATCTAGTTGTAATTATTTTTTGGCAAATTGACACAAAAAATGACATGCACAGTATGTAGGCTGAATTTTGCATGCACATTTGTTTATTTGTATACTAAGTATGTCACTATTGGATATTTTACACGGACGATTACAAAGCCATTTTCTGGTTTATCCTTCATGTAATTCTGTGTTAAAGGATGAAAGGATTAGACAGCTTTATTCAGTAATAGAGTCTTAATACCAGTCTAACTCATGATTGAATTACACCAAGGATACACCCATTTTCTTATATCCGTCATTATGGGTACACGGCTGCCAGTACTTGTACAGGTATTGCATGCTGGCTCCTGTGTGGGATCTGTACAGTACCTATGCAGTACAACCAAAGTAGCCACATTGTAGCAGAGTTACTGGTACTGTCAGGGAGTCTCTAATAATGGGAGAGGATATTTAAATCGCAAAACTAGAGCCTCCTATATATGGACGTTTACATACGTTAGTATGGGCGATGTGACTCATGAAATGAGGGCCCTATCTTGACATTGCCTATGATTGACAGCATACATTGCCTATGATTGACAGCACCTGAGGTCATTGAAACTCCCGATGTGATTCACAAAATGGGGGCGCTACCACACTACTAGAAGCTTCGATCTCGGTAATGACAAGTCGGCGTATAGTGGCACGGGCCTAATACTGTGCAGCTACTTTTGCAGTACTTAAACTGATACTTAAGCTAACAGTATACTGGACATATAGTACTAGTGCATATACTGGTAGCAGAGTAATTGTGATGCCTGGCATAAGGAAATGTCTGTGTACGCATTGTGTCATCTGAACCACCATTCTACCACAGATACGGCACAGTTTTGTTTTGAAATTGTCTGAAAAAAGCACAAAATTCTTTGTTTTATTGGTCTGAGAATAATTACGAAATACATTATTGTGAAATGTTTTGAATATCGGCTGCCTTTATTTAGTATATAATAACCTTGTTGTAGACGATACTATTGCCTTCTACAGCAAGGGCTTAACCAAAAACAAATATATATCTCAATCGGGTTGTGAGATGTATGTATACGGGAAATGGGGTTTGATACAAAGCAAGTATATTTTCAGTGTTTCTACTTACAAAAAAAAAATAGGAGGTTATATAATATACTCTTTAAATTAAAAGACAAAAATGTCGGACAACCTGTGATTTGTAATTTAATATTGTAAACCGATCGTGGAAACCTTACCAAAGTATCGATGTGTTGTAGTAGCCCAAAGTTGTTCCCCGGCTGCTGTTATAGTACTAAAATGAGTGATGCATGAATGTTGTCAACTATGGATCACCAGATTAAAATATGCAGCTGTTTTACTCCCATTTCATACAAGAGCATTACTTAGCCAAGTTACACCACACCTATAGTTTGATCAGTTCCAAATTGGCGAAAATTTCTTTACAACAGCGAATTAATTCTGAAGAATGCCGGCGCTCATGATGGCAATAAGCGCACTGTGCATCATGAGCGTGACTCGTGCGTGTGGCCAAAACCGTGTGCGTGCGGCCATAATCGTCCGCGTATGCTTGGATTACTTATACGTGCATGGAGATAAATCCAAATATTTCTCACCAATTTGGAACTTATTAAACTACACTGAGCCAAAAAAGAAACTTATAAAAAAAGAAACTTATAATTTTTTTTAAAAGATCACCAAATAAAATTCTGTGCATGAAAATGTACCAAATTTGGATACAATATTACTGCAATGTATTGCTTCAAATGGCAGTCGATAACCAATTGTTTGCTTCAATGACACAAGAGAAATGCGCACTGACCCTATGGTGATCTGTTAAAATTGTATAAGTTTCTTTTTTGGCTCAGTGTATAATTGTCTCCTGAAAAGATAACACTGATCGGAAGGATTGTGGCTAAAAGGGATTGAGTTGTGGGTGGTAGTTCACTCATACTTGGTTCAGCAATACTGAACAGAATTCAGTCATCAGTTTTTATGATGGGCTCCAGTCGCTGAAAGTAACCTTTAGTGGTGGTTGGGCTCTAGAAGTGAAAAGTAGGCTCCACTGCCCACTGTAGTTACATCCCTGCTGATGTGATATAGCTTGCCATGTCTGCTCATGTGGTTGCTGGAAGCTGGTGACATTAGAAAGGTCCGAGAACAAACAGAGCAAGTTTAACACTTTCCATGCGGCTTTTAGTTTTACCATTTCAAAACGGATTTGTTAAAAACCTTTATCAACTTTCAAAGCCTATCTCAAAAATTACTGAACCAATACTAGGAATGTTTGTACTTATTTTATTGCACTTCTCACGTTGATTCCAAATATGGTAACACAATTTAATTATTTTTACATTTTTGAAACATTTTGTGAAATTTTGGAATGTCGTCTGCAGATGCCTGCCGCAAGGAAAGTGTTACGGTTTGACCCTTGGATAACATTTGACCCTTGGATAATCTTTAATCTGACACAAGTGGTTCATGACTAACTTGTATGAAATGGTGTATATTATGTGGAGCATATTTTGATGTACCCATCCATAGGCAGATGAAATTCATGCTGTATTAATGTAATCTATTCTATACTCCTTGCTAAAAATGAATTGAATTATTCATCCTGCACAGGCCTACCAATACCTTGATATTTTTATTTATACTGAGCAGAGACCAAAAATAAAAAGATGGCAACTAGGCCTTAAAATCTTTGGCTTACGAGGCACATTATTTGAAACGATGTTGTCTGTGCGACTGAAACAGTGCAGTGTACAATCAAAACAAAGGCACAAGACTTGATTCTGTTGTGACCTCTTCCTTTTTATTGGCTAGGAGTATAATTTAGTCGACATTCAGTGGCACCCAAGTGTTATTGTAAGTAAAGCGATAATTTTTACAAGTTACTACAAAATCGGGAGGGTGTGTAGTTTATTCGAAAAATAGTGATTCTTTCAATAACATAACATGGTGCTTATAAAGTCTGCTGTAAAATTCTTGAGATAATCCATCTATCTGTATGCATTACTAGTTACTATAAATTTATCACACCTTTTTTTTAAAAAACATGATGGGAGACTAAAACATACAGTTGTACAGCAATAATGATATATTCCTGAATCTGATTGACTCTTACTGTTATAGTGGACATTTTTGCACTACATTTATTTTCCCGCTCAAACCAACAACAAAAATTAACCAAAATGTGAAATAATAGAGTACTGTTGGTTAACGAGCCCTCTCCCTCTCAAATTTCTGACTTGGTGGTACATTTCCCAATTTTTTTTTTTTAATTTAAAATTTGTTACCGCAAAAATGATAACTCACAAATATATTTTCTGCGTATAGGTCTATGTGATGACCCTACAAATCAGGAATTTAAAAATACGCGAAACAGTTCAAAATTTGCAAAGCGTGAACTATTAATGGTGCCAGAATGACCACTTTGACAGTACTTGTACAATATTGGATCATTACAATGCCTCAATGAAGCAAACTAGGGTGGCCTACTTAATTATACGGAATTCTTACTGTCTTAAGCATTTACGTACTGCCCATATGAGGCTACTGTAAAAGTGGAAATTTGTGCGCTACATTTATTTTTCGGGCTAAAATCAGCAATCGCTAAAATAAAAAATGTGTGAATATATTTATCCTGTATGGAGGTGTACGTAAGGAAGTTCAAAATCGCGAAAATAATAACAAGCAAAACTGTTTGAAATGTGACAAGCACGAACATTTCCACACGCAAAAATTTCCACTTTTACAGTACTTAATTTGAAGACGAAAAGGATGTGAGACGCGGTCAGCTTAAAAGTGTTGACGTCTTCGCAACACTTCTGTGCATTGATTAGACATGTCCTTTTCAGTCTTTAAAATGGTAGCCTGATAGAGAGACTGTAGGACCCAGCCCATATCCTTCCTATAACAGACATTGATGTTCAGATCTTGAGACTTGTTCTGTAAGCAGGTACCATGTATTCAGAAAATGGCATTGAATTGGTTTTACTTAGCCATATTTGTATAACATCGGACCTGAATGGTTTTGTTATCCCCGGTGCATTCTAATTTGTGCCATCTACACACCACTATAATGCACTCACCAATCACACACCTGCACTCTGCTACCTGTCCAAGGGAGCTACAAATTGCAATACTAGAGTGGAGCATATAATTCTCCATCACAGGGAATCAGTGATAAAAGTAGTTGCCATTCATATGTAATAAATAGCCTATAGGCTTTCCAGTTGTGTAATCCAAATCCACAATATCAATGCTGGCACATTTTTTAATTTGTTATGATGTTGAAACTTATATACCAGTCAAAATAAAGTAAGATGCACACAAATACCCATTGTTAACTCCAGCAAAAACCAGTATTTTGTGTTGTTTCAAAATCCTGGTAAAGTTCCGACTGTGTCTTCATGCAGGGCGTGGGCTTGCAAGAAATAAACTATTAAGATGTTACATTGAATTGCATTAAGGTATGATTGCTTTTTGTTGTATGAGTGCATCTAAGTCAACAGGGAACCCCCCCCCCCCCCCCCCCCCCCCCCCCCCCCCCCCCCCCCCCCTACGTTCTACAGGCCTGAACTAATCTTTTTACTGAGCAAAGCAAGATTTACACATGGTTTTAATTTTATATTTTTGTTTAACATTTTGAAGGGGGAAAATTGACATTTTTGAAAATTCACCAGCATTTTTATGAAAACTGTAGGTGGGGGGGGGTGCTAACAACAAACCAAAACAGCTGACCGACCCTACCTGCGAGATCCGTTCACCCCGTAGAACAAGGTGTTTTTTCCCGCCTAAATGTGACCAGTCGCATCAAAATAGACATGTTGGAGGCCTGAATCAAATTTTAAGCTTTGAAAGGATACCATGTTGAAGGTAATCAGACTTTGTAATCACAAGATATGATATAAAGAAGCATATTTCTTTTCTATTATTTTCTTTATATTTCACCAAATATATTGGCCTCTATTTCAAAACAATGTTTGCCGACAACGTCCTTTTTGACGCGACTGATCACAAATGTTATTTGATTATTGCACCTTACCTATTGAATCCAGATTCCTGTGTTCTTGGTATAAGGCAATGTTTACATGCCGGATGACAATATGTTGTGTGCGTGCAGTAAGAGTATAATAGCCATACATAACATGGTTGTCTTCTCACAGACAACTCTGCACAGTGGGGTTATTTAAACCAGAAATATAAATCAATAAGCTGACTTCCTATATTGTCAGCCTGCTTCGATAATTGCCTTACTCATTTTTTCTAGTTTTTAGAAAACAAAAATATGAAAAGTGAGTTAGGCAATTATCGAAGCAGGCTGACGATATGTTAAATAGCACCATGAATAGTGCAGGTGAATTCCAACAGGAGCAGTAACTGTTGGATAGAATTAGGTTGGAGATATACCTTTAAGTGAAATGTGGCTTGTTATAGGCCTAATACGAGGTAATATGACCCATTTTACACATTTTACATCATTATACAATCTGCCTAACTCAAAAGGCTGACTTTGGCAGAATTGAAACGGTGCATTTATCATCACTTTTGATTGCTCAATGGCTTAGATATTATTACAGCATGTGCATAATGAAATGATGTCATGATTTATGCCAAAAGCTCAAATTCGCTAAAAAGTTAGTTCGGCAATTATCGAAGCAGGCTGACGATATATAGTTTAATCAGTTCCAAAATGGCAAAAATTGTGAGGCCCGAGGTGCTCAGTGGACATTACAAGGGGGTATCATGCGTGTCCAAGGACTTTCAAAAAGTACTCTAAATACGTAATCGTGTTAATGAGAAAAAGTACTCTCTAAACAAGTATGGCACAGTATTTTACATACCCTTAGCAAGTAATATCAGTATTTCCAATACCCTAAACAAAACTCAAAATTATTTTGATACCCTTAACAAGTACTCAAATTTTTTTGATACCCTATAAGCATTTCAGGTGTATTTTGTCAAGGCAGAAAGACAGGAACAAAATAACAGACAAGACACAAGCACTAGCACCAGGGTACAGTCTGTAAATGTTAAAAGGATAATACCAAATGTATGTGTCTCAATACATGGGATCCCATGTTTGTAATACTTAATCATTTCAATTACATACAATTCAAATTCACTATTTAGAACAAGTACTTGGGGAAAATATGGAACCTCAAAACTATTGAAAGGTGACAAACCACCTCTCTTCAAGTTTTGTTGTTTCTCAAGGTGGATATGTAAGAGGATGTTATCAGAAGAAGAGTGCTACAATTCTGGGGCAAATACTACCTCAAGAGGAATACAACGAGTTGTGGTCCATTTGCAATTTCAAGACAGTGATTTCATCTCTTAAAGAAGAAGCCCCTTGACCATCAGTATGTCTTACACCTGTTTATTTGATCACAGACAGAACGGAGTTCACATGAAGAAATTCCAACCTTGGGGAATTCCATAAGGAACTGGCTGTCCAGCGTGGGCTTCTCCTTTAACCCTAACCAGTAAAGCTAGTTTTTTGTGCGTATCGGGGGGAGGGGGGAAAAAGTGCTATTTTTTACCCGAAAAATCACCCAGCACCCCCCGGGATTCGATCGCGGGACCATCCGCACCCAAGTCTACCCTCTACCAACTGAGCTAACTCCCTAGCGGCTATGCGGCCACAAACTCCGTGGCCACATATGCCTGCGGTAGGTGACGTCATCGCGGCAATGCAGCAGCACGTGCCTGGAGATAGTTTCTGGCAGTGAGATTTAGGTGAGATTCAGTGCGGTTAGGGTTATACATAGCATTTACTGATGTTAGTGAATCCCGTCTCTTGACACTATGATCTGATTCGCCAAGTGATATCTGTGTCTCTGGGAATTCAAAATGGACTGTTGAGAAGTTAATATTTATAATGAATATAAGAGATGTCTGATTTTAGTGTTTTAGTTATTGAAGGCATGTGTATATGATCTGCTGGCAGTATTTGCAGTATTTGCTTTGTAACATTAACACAAGAATTATATGTCATTGTAATATTATACAGCAACCTCATTCAATTGCATGATGAATTATTCAATAATGTTTTGACACAAAGCCAACTCTTTTGTCAATTCCATATATTACAAATTAAATCTTTACGCACATGCCTGATGATCGATCAACCTTTCTTTAGTTGGCATAGTAACAGTTGCTAGTTAAAGGGGCATAGAGAGATACGTATAGGAAGACACCCTCAATTTTCCTGGATATCAGGTTGTTTGCACCCCCCGTAATACTTGGGCATATATACTAACTACCATCTGAAACCTTTCACCTTAATTTGCCATCTATCATATAACATTTTGGTAATTTCGATGTAGATCACAACGAAATTATCAGCATTACTCGCGAAATAAATTGCGCCATTATTCTAAACCATTTTCCGATAAATTGTTATCATCAGGGTTCATGTATTGAAACAATTCATTTTTTTTCTCCAAATTTCATTTTTCTCAGCAATCTCTCAGTGCCATTTTAAAATTAAAATCATTTACCATTAGGCCAAGAAAAAAGTCTGTCTCACATACATTTGTGAAAATAGCTATGCGAAATGCTTTTCTTTCTTTTTTTCTTTTAAAAAAAGAAGCTGCTAAGGTGATGGAACCCCTGAATAAGTTTTAGGTTTTTTTGTAAAATGCGATAGCTTAGCATTCCTAAGCAAGTTTAAAGACAGTTTTGATAACAATTTGCTGTGACACCACAATCTAGTTAGAAAACCTGATCTGGCCTCGGGTGTGTTTTGTCTCAAACCAATAGAGGGCGTCCTAAATGTCAACAAATGTCACCTCATCTATACTAAGGTGATGGAACCCCTGAATAAGAGTCTAACAGCAATTGATCCGTAGATTGATCATCAGATCGGTGTGAAAAGACTTAATTAGGCCCCGGATTGGTCAGATAAATAGGTAACATAGCACCATTTTGGTGGATTAGTGCGCATTATAAATCCACATTATTATTATTATTATTATTATGTGCTCCCCACCCGAAAACTACAAAGAATTACTGTTAAACACTATCATTTTGCGGATACTTTAATTTGTGAATTTAATTACTAGTTTTTTTTAGCGGCCCCGGCATTTAACTTCGCGAATCTGGAAATGTTACTGTTACTATATCAGTTTCGCGGTAGTCTTTGTTAAAGATGCCTCGAGTGCCGAGCTGTTGCGAGCGCCGAAAGGCGCAAGGTTCGGCGCGAGGGCCGAGCGAAGCGAGGTCGTCTTTGCGCAAATAGCTATTATACCGTGTAAGCAGTATGTGTCAATCAAACACCGTAGTCATTGTTACACATGATAGCTCCACGGTCTCCACCTAATTATATGACGACCACATATAAAGGTAGCACTTGGTACCGATGACGTCTCCCGATATAGCATGACATCATTATCAACCAATCAGCAAGCGCAATTTTTCCGGCTAGTAAAATCGTCCATAAAATATAACAAAACTCAACACAGAGAATATTTGCTGAAAGGCTTTGTATTCCAAAATTTTTATAAGAGGGCGCTCACACTGTTTTACCGCCACAAAGCCTTGATGAAAGGCTAGTTTCGCAGGTATTTATATAATTTTGCGAATCCACATCCCTCTCGAAATTTGTGAAATTAAATCCCTTGCGAAATTAAGTGGTTTTACAGTAGTTTTAATATTGTACCGTTTGTCGACTGATTGTATCTGGGTGAGAATTTTGATACGCAGTTATCCATTAGCACAAAGTGAAATACATAGCAAGATTGATCAGGCTTCAGTCATGCAACACACATGTCTGTAGACTGTTTTGGGGTCAGACATGATATTTTGTAGATACAAATCTGAAAGTAGATATTTTTAACTTTCAAATGTAGACATTTTTGCCTAAATGTGCAATTTAGGCAAAAATGATATAACAATTTTGATAGGTGTATGATAGATCCAGTATTATTCATGAATTAAATATTGTTTAAAAAAAAACCTCCTAAGCTAAACCATAATATGATGCACTTTATTCAGGCAATGACTTCATGTATAACAGAGACTTTTAAGTATGTTTTCCCTTAAGGCCAAAAAAAAAAGTTGACTTGCCCTTTCCGACCGACCCGAATTTTCGGAAATCTAGGGTCGCTATTTTTTTTTCTTCTTCTTCTTCAAAAATAAAATTAAAAAAATTAAAAAAATTAAATTGAAAGAAGCACACAACAATAAAGAAAGATGAAAACGTGTTTTTGAGTAGTATCTCCCTGTGAAATTAAAAAATCAAATAAAAATCCGACCGTCCGACCCAGACTCTGGCGCTGAAAGGGCAAGTCAACGTTTTTTTTGTTGCCTAATGTTGATTGGCTGTTTGAAAATTAAACAATAAATGGTTTGGTATAAGGTGTGCAAATATTGTTTTCTCTGTGAGAATGTTACATGAACAGATTTAATAATGCATGTATAATTAGTCGGACTCAAACTTGTGCTAATCATGGCTTATCACCTACAATTCAATTATTACATAACTGCCTGGTAACTGGATCATGCACCTTTGTGAAAGATCACACGCCATAGATATTACGTAGCAATAATCTCAAGTGTGATCCTGTTGAACTGGTGATAATCCGAATATTAACAACAACCAGTTATTATCTGACATCTGAATTTGAAGTACCGGACAATAATCTACAATATCTCGGGCTTTTACAAAAAATGTCTGAATGAAGAAGTTCGAAAAGTGTAAAATTGACTAATAAGTGTATGTAAAATGAATTACAACAGAGCCAATAAACTGGCGTCATAGTAGACAATTATTAATGTATACATTTGTGCTGTCTATGTTTTTATTAAAAAGCCTGGACATGTATTATAAAGTGCCACTGTCTTCCTTGTGTGATGTGTTTATCTGTTAAAAGATGTCCCAGTTGGGTGTAACCCCAACTTGGGAGTGACTGTCACTTCAAGTGGGAGTGACAGTGTCACCTTAAGTTGGGAGGGACCATGTCACCTCAATTTGGGGGTGACCTTGTCACCTCAAATTGGGGTGATCAATTTTTGGGGACAATGTCACCTCAAGTGTTGGTTACCATGTCACCTTAAGTTGGGATGACCATGTCACCTCAAGTTTGGGGTACCCTGTCACCTCAAGTTGGGATGACCATATCACATCAAACTTTGGGTACCGTGTCACCTCAAGTTGAGATGACCATATCACATCAAACTTTGGGTACCGTGTCACCTCAAGTTGGGATGACCGTGTCACCTCAAGTTTTGGGTACCGTGTCACCTCAAGTTTTGGGAACCGTGTCACCTCAAGTTGGGATGACCATATCACATCAAACTTTGGGTACCGTGTCACCTCAAGTTTGGGGTACCCTGTCACCTCAAGTTGGGATGACCATATCACATCAAACTTTGGGTACCGTGTCACCTCAAGTTGAGATGACCATATCACATCAAACTTTGGGTACCGTGTCACCTCAAGTTGGGATGACCGTGTCACCTCAAGTTTTGGGTACCGTGTCACCTTAAGTTGGGATGAACATGTCACATCATTTTTTGGGTATCGTGTCACCTCAAGTTGGGATGACCATGTCAAATTAAGTTGGGATGACAATGTGGCCTCAAGTTTTGGTTTCTGTGTCACCTTAAGTTGGGATGATACTGTCACCTCAAGTTTTGGTAACCATGTCACCTTAAGTTGGGATGATACTGTCACCTCAAGTTTTGGATAACATGTCACCTCAAGTTTTGGATAACGTGTCACCTTAAGTTGGGATGAACATGTCACATCAAACTTTGGGTACCGTGTCACTCCAAGTTTTAGGTACCGTGTCACCTCAAGTTTTGGGTACTGTGTCACCTCAAGTTTTGGGTAACGTGTCACCTCAAGTTGGGATGACCATGTCACATCAAACTTTGGGTACCGTGTCACCTCAAGTTGGGATGACCATGTCGCATCAATCTTTGGGTATCGTGTCACCTCAAGTTTTGGGTAACGTGTCACCTCAAGTTGGGATGACCATGTCACATCAAACTTTGGGTACCGTGTCACCTCAAGTTGGGATGACCATATCACATCAAACTTTGAGTATCGTGTCACATCAAACTTTGGGTACCGTGTCACCTCAAGTTTTGGGTACTGTGTCACCTCAAGTTTTGGGTAACGTGTCACCTCAAGTTGGGATGACCATGTCACATCAAACTTTGGGTACCGTGTCACCTCAAGTTGGGATGACCATGTCGCATCAATCTTTGGGTATCGTGTCACCTCAAGTTTTGGGTAACGTGTCACCTCAAGTTGGGATGACCATGTCACATCAAACTTTGGGTACCGTGTCACCTCAAGTTGGGATGACCATATCACATCAAACTTTGAGTATCGTGTCACATCAAACTTTGGGTACCGTGTCACCTCAAGTTTTGGGTACTGTGTCACCTCAAGTTTTGGGTAACGTGTCACCTCAAGTTGGGATGACCATGTCACATCAAACTTTGGGTACCGTGTCACCTCAAGTTGGGATGACCATGTCGCATCAATCTTTGGGTATCGTGTCACCTCAAGTTTTGGGTAACGTGTCACCTCAAGTTGGGATGACCATGTCACATCAAACTTTGGGTACCGTGTCACCTCAAGTTGGGATGACCATGTCACATCAAACTTTGGGTATCATGTCACCTCAAGTTTTGGGTATCGTGTCACCTCAAGTTTTGGGTACCGTGTCACCTCAAGTTTTGGGTAATGTGTCACCTTAATTTGGGATGACCATGTCACATCAAACTTTGGGTACCATGTCACCTCAAGTCGGAATGAACATATCACATCAAATTCTGGGTACCGTGTCACCTCAAGTTGGGATGACCATGTTAAATTAAGTTGGGATGACATTGTTGCCTCAAGTTGTGGTTACTGTGTCACCTTAAGTTGGGATGACACTTTTTTTTAATCTTTTATTGTTTATTTCTATCATAATTTTCACATTTCACATAATTTCATCATGTTTACATTGCATTTTCGATACATGTATAACACATTTTCATATGATTTTCATCATGTTTACATTGCATATCATATACATGTTTAGCACATTTTCATGTACTTTTCAGCATTTTTATATGCTTTTCGGCATGTTTACATTCATAATTTTCATTTTATGTATAGCACATTTTCATATACAAGTACATTTTCATATGCTTTTCAGCATGTTTACATTTCATATCATGTATAGCACATTTTCATATGCTTTTCAGCATGTTTACATTTCATATCATGTATAGCACATTTTCATATACTAGTACATTTTCATATGCTTTTCAGCATGTTTACACAATTACATAACACATAACACATTTTCATGTGCTTTTCATGTTAACATTGAATATCATTACCTTTTCTTTTCAGCATTTTTATATTTTTATATGCTTTTCGGCATGTATACATTCATAATTTTCACATTTTATGTATAGCACATTTTCATATACAAGTACATTTTCATATGCTTTTCAGCATGTTTACATTTCATATCATGTATAGCACATTTTCATATGCTTTTCAGCATGTTTACATTTCATATCATGTATAGCACATTTTCATATACTAGTACATTTTCATATGCTTTTCAGCATGTTTACACAATTACATAACACATAACACATTTTCATGTGCTTTTCATGTTAACATTGAATATCATTACATTTTCTTTTCAGCATTTTTATATTTTTATATGCTTTTCGGCATGTTTACACATTTGTATATGCTTTTCAGCATGTTTACATTGCATGTCATGTTTAACACATTTTCATATGCTTTTCAGCATGTTTACACATTTTCATGCTTTTCAGCACTTTTACACATTTTCATTTCAATAACACATTTTCATGTGCTTTTCGTGTTTACATTGGATATCATTAGGTAACGGCATGTTTACATAATTTTCAACATTACATTATATACATCATTTATCCAGTTATTTGTATATAAACTCATATTTGATTTTATTATAAGTTTTACATCATGTTTATAATATTTAATTTTGAACCCCATTCATACAAATATCTTTGGTATGCCGGTATACATAGACAAACAAACAATAAACAATTACATTTTTAACATCGTTTTATAAATCTCTGATTTGCAGCTCAAACAATAATAAGCTGATTAAATGTGGGTGGTTCCCGTAACGGAACTTGCTGATAACTAATTTACCAACACTTATTATTTTATTTATAGAATTGTTTATGTCTTCATCTTCTTTATTATAACCAAATAATACATCTGTAACTGATACTTTAATTAAACTATTGTGTTGTTGCGATACAATATTGTTGACTTCAGTCCATACACTTTTTATTTTCTTACAATAATAAAAGAAATGTTCAATATAATCTATTTCATTACACACGTCACATATAGTATCATGCTCTTTACCTATTTTGTGGAGAAATATCTTCGTTGGGTAAATGTTACTAATTATTTTCCAGTTTAATGTCATGAGTCGTGGTTCCTTAATTTGCTTAATATGTTTGCCCCAAATTTCGCTCCACTCAAAATTGTTATACTCGAATTTCTTTTCCCAAAACAATTCGCAAATTGGTTTTGTATTTATTTTATCTATCATTGCATTTCGATATATTTTTGTTGTACAAAGTTCTAATGAAGTGTTACCATTATTATACTTGAACGTTATACCATCCGATCTAGTACCTGTTCTTTCATTCTTCCACAAAGTAGGTATTGCTTGTTTTACAGCTATGTATTGTATACAAGCATTTGCTGGATGAACAAATCTGTCCTTTATTTCATCAAATGTATACATTTCCCCATCGTCTTTGAATAAGTCTGGCACATAAACAAAACCTATTTTTATCCATCCCTTAAAGTACAATGTATTACCTTTGCTCGTTATACAATCATTATTCCATATTACTTGATTATCCCAGTTTTCTATTTCGTTTATAGTTTCAGTATTTTTGATTTTAAACCAAACTTTGATTAGGTTGTGGTAAAAGGATGGCATTTCTTTTAAAATACCTTTTACGGCTTTATTCATAGTTTCAAAACTACAATTGCATTTGAAGATATTTAGGTCTAAGCATGTATTTTTCAATAAAGAAATAGGAATATTTTTCCACGTGCTGATTTCTGAATCTGCGAGCTTTTTGATCCATGTCAATTTAAGCGAATCCAAAAAATGTGGTAAGTTGAGCATTTTCAGCCCACCTTTTTCATATTCATTTATTAACCCTTACAGCCCCAGATCCCATGAAATCCCATTTCCCAGCATCCTGGTTCCACCTGGCGCTGAGGTTTTTGTCTGAAATAATGGCCCCGGGCTATATAGCTGGGCGAATACACTCGCCCAGCACAGCTTCCCCCGTGGCGCAGTTGGTAGAGTGTCCGCCCGCCAACCGAGAGGTCGTGGGTTCAAACCCCGGGGCGTGGCACCTCTTGTTGTGTGTGCTTTTTTCGCTTGAAAAAAATTTCGTTGGAAAATCCACCGGGTGGGTTAGGGTTAACGAACGATTTTTTTTCTTCTTTTTAATTTTCACTTTTTTTCTCTAATTTTACCCTGATTAACCCTTACAGCCCCAGATCCCATGAAATCCCATTTCCCAGCATCCTGGTTCCACCTGGCGCTGAGGTTTTTGTCTGAAATAATGGCCCCGGGCTATATAGCTGGGCGAATACACTCGCCCAGCACAGCTTCCCCCGTGGCGCAGTTGGTAGAGTGTCCGCCCGCCAACCGAGAGGTCGTGGGTTCAAACCCCGGGGCGTGGCACCTCTTGTTGTGTGTACTTTTTTCGCTTGAAAAAAATTTCGTTGGAAAATCCACCGGGTGGGTTAGGGTTAATGTTGTACGTTTAACTTTTTCTGATCCACCCCACACAAATTTAAAAAACATCCTATTTAAACGATTTACAAATTCAGAGGGTAAGTCAATCATTGAACCGATAAATGATAGCTTTGATGCTAAAAGGCTTTTTACTATCAGTACCTTGCCGACCATTGTAAGGTTTCTCATGGTCCAAGCTCTGATAGATCGTTCTATCAATTCCATCTTTGACTCCCAATTTACAGATAACTCTTCTATTTTAGTACATGGGTTTACTACTACCCCTAGAATTTTTACATTATTATTTGGTACACATTTCCAATTAATCCCCCCAATTTCTTTCGTTGATTCTCTGCAAGCACCAATCCAGACAGCGTCGCTCTTTAATTTATTAATATATAAGCCTGAAATTTGTGAAAATAGTTCGAATGTTTTTAGCACGTTTTTTATTGATTCCTCATCTTTAACAAATATAGTTGTGTCGTCCGCAAATTGCGTAATTTTTACTTCATTTTTGTCGATTTCGAGGAAGGGCAATTTTATGCCATGTATATATTTTGACTGTCTGATTTGGTTTGCCATTACCTCGGCTGCCACGACATATAATAATGGGGACAAATTGCAACCTTGTCTTAGACCATTCATCTGTGCAAAAAAAGAAGACATATGTCCATTATGTAATACACAACTGACAGTGTTATTAAATATAGTCTTAATCCAATTTATAATTTTTTCACCAAAGTTAAATAGTTTAAGGGAATACAATATGAAGTCCCTTTTAATCGTATCGAAAGCTTTTTTAAAATCAATACAGATCATAGCCCCCTTAATATTATTTGTTTCGGTGTATCTCAAAACATCTTCAATTAAACGTATGTTTAAGTTTGCACCCCGCTTTTCAAGGAAACCGTTTTGATCGGTATCAATGATCGTCGGAAGTACTTCGCTTATTCTCAATGCAAGTGCTTTTGCCGCAATTTTGTAATCTATATTTAAAAGTGTTATTGGCCTCCAATTGTCCAATTTGTTTCTTGGTAGTAATTTACCTTTATGCAATAAAGTAATAATCCCACGCTTGTGGGATGAAGAAAGCTCTCCATGTTCGTATGCCTCGTTGAACGAGTCTACGATCAATGTACCGACCAATTGCCAATGAACTTTGTAAAATTCTGCAGTAAGTCCATCACACCCCGGACTTTTGTTATTTGACATTTTTTTAAGTGCAGTTAAACATTCTTCATTGTCAATCATACCTTCACATTTCATTCTATTTTCTTCAGATAACTTCGGTACATTAATATTTTTCATAAATTCATTAACATCATCTATACGGGTTATACTCTTTGTTTTGTACAGATCTTCATAGAAATCCACCTGCATTTTGATGAGGTCATCATCGTTTGTCACATTTACCCCCTCGCTATCTAGGAGGCTGGTTATTACCTTATTATTAACATTTCTTTTTTCAAGGTTCATAAAATATTTGGTACATTTTTCACCTTCTTGGGACCACTGAGCCTTACTTCTAATAATTAGCCCTTGCATATGATGATGGTAAAGTAGCTCATATTCTAATTTAGTCTTTTCGTACTCTTGTAAATATTCAGTGTTATTTAGTTCTGTTACTATCTTATCGTACACCTTTTTCAGATTTTCTTCTAACTTTTTTAACCGTAAGTTGTTTTCTTTAGTACTCCCCTTTGAAAAATCTATAGAATATTTTCTAATTTTGTTTTTGCATAAATCCCACAATTGTCGTTTATTTAACATATCGCCATATTCGGATATGACTTCTGCAATGAGCATTTTTATACCATCATTATATTCAGAGTTTTCTAGTAAACTGTTGTTCAATTTCCAGTAGCCACAACCCTTTTCATTTTTATGTAGATCCAATTTCATTTCAATTGCCATATGATCTGACCCATACCCTGGAATTATCTCAATTCGTTCCACGTTATCTTCAAGAATATTTGGAATAAACCAGTAGTCTAATGTTGATTTTACCTGAGTTGATTTCCTACTCCATGTAAAACGTTTTTTGTTCCCGTTATTCTTACGCCATATATCCAAAAGATCTAGAGATGTGAAAAGTTCTTTAATTTTGTTAGCGCATTCTGGTCTAAAGTGAGAGAGTCCACCTTTACCAATCATATCAATTTTTGGGTCGAGGACAGTATTAAAATCATCGCCCAGTAAGTTGTGACCGTTAATACCATATTTTAACATTGATTGTTTTAGAGATTCAAGGTAACTTTTACGGTCCTGAATATTGTTTGGAGATGCATTCCATACATTTATTATTTCATCATTTATTTCTATTTTCACCGCTAATAACCTTCCCTCATTGTCTTTAAAAAGTTGTTCTGACTTTGTGATGTCACATTTCTGATTTATAAGTGTAAGAACCCCTTTACTTCTGTTGCTGCCACGGTTTCCGAAAATTCTCCCTCCCCATTCATTTTCCCACTCTTTGAGGTCGTTTTCACAACAATAAACCTCTTGTAATACTGCAATATCACATCTCATACGTTTCAACCAATCAAATACGGTATCACGTTTTTTCTTTCTACGTAAACCAAAGACATTCTAAGTTATAAGTTTGATCATATTAAAAATATACGGGGTATTTTAACATAACACATGACAAATGAATTACATACATAATAATATTGAAATATTGATTTGCTCATGATGCAAATTTCTAGAAAGGTAATTTGCTGAACTAAATTCATGACTAATGTCATACAATTGAAATGGACATTTGTTGATGTTATCAAATGATGCATTTATAATAAAGTTGAACAGTATTATGTCTGATTCTCTGAACGGTGATGTTCATGTTCAGAATCGTCATACTCATCACCAGAAGACGAGCATTCGTCACGTGGATTTACAGAATTTCCCGGCTCATATTCTGTTATGCTTGGATATTCTTGACGGGTTTTTTTGCTTGGCACTTTCACTCCGGGTGACGTTGAGTTTTTTCTTTTGGTCTTACCCTTCTTTGATTTCTTACTTGATTTCTTTGTTTCTGGAGTCTCCTCCTTGTCATGAGCCTTAGCTGGTTCTCTTGTTTTCTCTGCTTCATTCTGAGAAGAAGGTGGTTTTTCTTCAGCTCTACTCGATAGCAGGAGATCCTCGACCTTTTTAAGGATGTCTGGCGAGGGTGGACCTGCCGATGGTCTCGCGCACTTATCGAGAAGTTCATGTAGAATGTTTATCGCGTCGTGTTGTGGCTGATCTCTCGGTTTTACTGCTGGCAGCACGTTTGGTTTTACTACTGGCAGCACATTTGGTTTTACTACTGGCAGCACATTTGGTTTTGCTGCTGGAGTTTGCTGCTTCACTATCTGGATACAGGAGTTTTTTGTGTGACCCCGTTTGTTGCACTTGAAGCACGTGGGCCCCAATTCCGCTGTGGGGCAATTTTGTTTTGAATGCCCGACAATGTTGCATAAGAAACACCGGAATTGGACCTTGTCCGGGCAATCTCTAGCTTGATGTTCCAAATGACATCTGGGACAGTTTGGAGGAGGCTGGCTATTGTAGTATAACACTACCTGCGCATCTATTAGCTTTGACTCGTCCCTGGGATCTGGGACCAGGATTTCACTGTATCTCTGTTTATGATCATAGATCTCTGAAACATAGCAGTACCTGTGTCCAGTGTACAGGTGCCCGAAGCGTTCTGTCATTCCAATGGTATCTCCATCACGTTTTCTCTTACGGTCTGTCTCCTTATGACGCATTACAGGGGTTTCCCGTTTGGCGAAGGTATCTACCCATTGTTCTACAAAGTCATTTGTAAGCAATTGGTGGAGATCGTGGATGCTTATAATCTTATCCCCCATTTCTTTCTCATGCCGTTCTCAGTGCTGCAGTCTTGTACTGCATAAGACCGGCCCTTAACGGTAATCATATCAAGCGCTAGGATTATTGCTTTTGCTTGCTTGTTGGCCATGGTTACAATCCAGTTACTGGCGTCAGAAACATACTGTGTGCCTAGGATGTCTTTTGGACTGATGGAGTCTTTGGCACTTAAGTATACACGGCTTCCGCCATTTCAATGTTACTCACTCTCACATATCGAGGGATATAAATTTGAATCCATAAGTCAGGATCTGTCAGTTTCTTTACAGTTATCTCATCGGTGTTTGCCATCTTATGAGTTTCACTACGGTCTTTAGTATACACACACAGCGATGAGTCAGAACTTGCTCGTTTATTGAAGCGTTGGGACGCTCGTACAGTGGTTGTTTATGCTGAACGCAATGACCCGTCACGGATAATGGCGGCCTATTTAAACCACAATAGACGAGAGCGTGTGTGGTAGCCTATACACTACAGTCAATTGACATGAACGAATTTTTTCGTTTTTTCGCTAATTTCTTGGACAAAACGTGTTCCAAAAACTATAATTAAAGTTCACCTGATTATCGCTGAACTGGCTGAAGTCTTTGATGATCCAGGTACACATTAAATGTCCACAATTCCAGCGAAAATATATTCAATTTTGAGAGACGAGTTGGAATGCGTCTGTATTTGATGACGACGACGAAGTTGGGATGACACTGTCACCTCAAGTTTTGGGTACCGTGTCACAAAAAATGTTGAGATGACCATGTCACATCAAACTTTGGGTACCGTGTCACCTCAGGTTTTGGGTAACGTGTCACCTCAAGTTGGGATGACCATATCACATCAAACTTTGGGTACCGTGTCACCTCAAGTATTGGGTACTGTGTCACCTCAAGTTTTGGGAACCGTGTCACCTCAAGTTGGGATGACCATGTCACATCAAACTTTGGGTACCGTGTCACCTCAAGTTTTGGGAACCGTGTCACCTCAAGTTGGGATGACCATGTCACATCAAACTTTGGGTACCGTGTCACCTCAAGTTTTGGGAACCGTGTCACCTCAAGTTGGGATGACCATGTCACATCAAACTTAGGATACCGTGTCACCTCAAGTTGAGATGACCATAAGGTTTATCGCAAATAGGTAAAACTCAATTGATTATCCTTTTCTGATGCATTGTGGGCTCGCAAAGTGTACAAATTTGGTAAGAATTTGTACACTTTGCGAGCCCACAATGCATCAGAAAAGGATAATCAATAGATTTTTACCTTTTTGCGATAAACCTTATGTTGGGGTTAACTGTGTCATCTCAAGCGTCAGCCTAGATTTTCTGGTCATTGAATGCACTGTCACAATATATAGATTGGAGTGAGTGGCACACACTATAGGCTTTTGGGCAACGAAATCGCTTGGCAAAAACTGCAAAATGTTTAGAGATTTTTTTTGGATTTTTACGGTCATTTTCGAGGGAAAATAAGGGGAAAAGCCTGACCAACCGACCTGACCTGGAGGTCAGTTATTCGTCGCCTTATTGGTATGAATTAGTTATTTGACAGAACAAATTGTAATTTGCGGAACGAATTGTCATTTGACGGACGAATAGTAATTTGATGGAACGAATTGTAATTTGACGGAACGAATTGTAATATGACGGAACGGAACGAATTGTAATATGACGGAACGAATTGTAATATGACGGAACAAAAACGAATTGTAATTTGAGGGAACGAATTGTAATTTGAGGGAACGAATTGTAATTTGAGGGAACGAATTGTAATTTGAAGGAACGAATTGTAATTTGAAGGAACGAATTGTAATTTGGCGGAACGAATTGTAATATGACGGAACGGAACGAATTGTAATATGACGGAACGAATTGTAATATGACGGAACAAAAACGAATTGTAATTTGAGGGAACGAATTGTAATTTGAGGGAACGAATTGTAATTTGAAGGAACGAATTGTAATTTGGCGGAACGAATTGTAATATGACGGAACGGAACGAATTGTAATATGACGGAACGAATTGTAATATGACGGAACAAAAACGAATTGTAATTTGAGGGAACGAATAGTAATTTGAGGGAACAAATCGTAATTTGAGGGAACGAATCGTAAATTGAGGGAACGAATCGTAATTTGAGGGAATGAATCGTAATTTGAGGGAACAAATCGTAATTTGAGGGAACGAATCGTGATGTGGGAGAACGAATTTTAATTTGATGGAACGAATTGTAATTTGAGGGAACGAATTGTAATTTGAGGGAACGAATTGTAATTTGAGGGAACGAATTGTAATTTGAGGGAACGAATTGTTAATTGAGGGAACGAATTGTTAATTGAGGGAACGAATTGTAATTTGAGGGAACCAATTGTTATTTAAGGGAACCAATTGTTATTTGAGGGAACGAATTGTAATTTGAGGGAACAAATTAGTAATTTTAGGGAACAAATTTTAATTTGAGGAAACGAATTGTAATTTGAGGAAACGAATTGTAATTTGAGGAAACGAATTGTAATTTGAGGGAACCAATTGTTATTTGAGGGAACCAATTGTTATTTGAGGGAACCAATTGTAATTTGAGGGAACAAATTATTTAGTAATTTGAGGGAATTAATTAGTAATTTGAGGGAACAAATTGTCATTTGAGGGAACAAATTAGTAATTTTAGGGAACAAATTGTAATTTGAGGGAATTAATTAATTATTTGAGGGAACAAATTGTAACTTTTGAAGGAGCAAAAGGTAATTTGAGGGAATGAATTGTAATTTAAAGGAACAAATTAATTAGTAATTTGAGGGAACAAGTGAATTAGTAATTTGAGGGAATGAATTAGTATTTTGAGGGAACGAATTAGTATTTTGAGGGAACGAATTAGTAATTTGAGGGAATGAATTGTAATTTGAGGAAACGGATTGTAATTTAAGGGAAGGAATTAGAACTATAATTTGAGGGAACACATTATTTCAGGGAACGATTAAGTAATTTTAGGGAACAAATTGTAATTTGAGGGAATGAATTAGTAACTTGAGAGAACGATTTAGTAATTTTTGAGGGAAAGAATTGTGATTTGAAAGAACAAATGAGTAATTTGAAGGGAATAAATTAGTAATTTGAGGGAACACATTAGTCATCTGGGAACAAATTGTATTTTTTGAGGGAACGTATTGGTAATTTGAGGGAACAAATTGTAATTTGAGGGAATGAATTGTAATTTGAGGGAACAAATTAGTAATTTGAAGGAACGAATTAGTCATTTGAGGGATCGAATTGTCATTAGACGGAGCAAATTAATAATTTAAGGGAATGAATTAGTTATTTTAGGGAACAGATTGTTTTAGTGAACGAATTAGTTATTTGAAAGAACGAATTGTAATTTGAGGGAATTAATAAGTTATTTGAAGGGAATTAATTGTATAAATTTGAGGGAACAAATTAGTCATTTGAGGGAACAAATTGTCATTAGATGGAGCAAATTAATAGTTTAAGGGAATTAATTAGTAATTTGAGGGATCAAATTAGTAAATAGAGGGAAATAAATGTAATTTGAGGGAATTAATTAGTTATTGAGGGCCCTCGAATAACATTTCGTTCCCTCAATTTACTCATTCGTTTGCTCAAAAGTCAAAATTCCTTTTTTATTCCCCCAATTTTCTAATTCGTTCCCTCAAATTACATTTCGTTCCGGAACGAAATTTGAGGGAACGAATTGTTTCAGGGAACGAATTCGTAATTTAAAGGAAAGAATTATAACGAATTGTAACTAATAAGGGAATTAATTAGTTATTTGAGGGCACGAATAAGTAAATTGAGGGAACACATTTATTTGAGTTTCGTCATAATGTACCAACCAATTTTTATGGAAGCTTAAAAGTGCCACCCAGATGTCGAGATAATTATCTTGGTAAGTCGACATCCATAGGTAAGATGATCAGATGATAAGATGTTGATCTCTTCAAATCAACTTATTATAATGACGAGATGGTTAGATGACAAGATCCCAGATCTCATCAAGTCGACTTCCTGAAGGAAAGATGATCAGATGACAAAATTCAGGATCTCTTCAAGTCGACTTCCTGAAGGAAAGATGATCAGATGACAAGATTCAGGATCTCGTCAAGTCGACTTCCTGAAGGAGAGATGATCAGATGACAAGATTCAGGATCTCGTCAAGTCGACTTCCTGAAGGAGAGATGATCAGATGACAAGATCTCGGATCTCATCAAGTCGACTTCCTGAAGGAAAGATGATCAGATGACAAGATTCAGGATCTCGTCACGTCGACTTCCTGAATCTGGTTAGGGTTAGGGTTAGGGTTAGGGTTAGTGTTAGGGTGAGGCAGGCCCGTCAGATGGGGGGGGGGGGCGACGGTTGCGATCGCCCCCCCCCCCCCCCCCCCCCCCCTTTTGAATGCTTTTTACTTTTTTAAGGTAAAAATTGCGTTTTTGCTTAGTTTCAAATATCAATGATAGTAAAACTACTGACTACAGTGCTTTTTGGACTGCGAAATTTTGTGTCCGTGCGAATTTTTTTGACTTCTACCCCCCCCCCCCCCCCCCCCCCACACACACATTTACGTGATATTCACGAGGTGACTGACTTGGACAAAATTTGGGGCAACCTTTTCCGAAAATTTTAGGTGAAAACGCCCCCCCCCCCCCCCCCCCCCCCCCCTTGGGCAAAAGTGTCTTACGGGGATGTTAGGGTTAGGGTTAGGGTTAGGGTTAGGGTTAGGGTTAGGGTTAGGGTTAGGGTTAGGGTTAGGGTTAGGGTTAGGGTTAGGGTTAGGGTTAGGGTTAGGGTTAGGGTTAACCCTAACCCTTACTAGATGCTAACCCTAACCCTAACTAGATGCTAACCCTAACCCTAACCAGATTCAGGAAGTCTACTTGACGAGATCCTGAATCTTGTCATCTGATCATCTTTCCTTCAGGAAGTCGACTTGACGAGATCCGAGATCTTGTCATCTGATCATCTTTCCTTCAGGAAGTCGACTTGATGAGATCAGAGATCTTGTCATCTGATCATCTCTTCTTCAGGAAGTCGACTTGATGAGATCTGGGATCTTGTCATCTAACCATCTCGTCATTATAAAAAGTTGATTTGAAGAGATCAACATCTTATCATCTGATCATCTTACCTATAGGATGTCGACTTACCAAGATAATTATCTCGACATCTGGGTGGCACTTTTAAGCTTCCATAAATGTTACCAACTGCGATGAGGAAAAAGTAATTTCACTCATCGATGTAAATAAACTGGCAACACCGATGACCTTATCAAAACAAGTCATTAAATATGGCGACTCTCTGTTGTGGTGGTGCGAATGACGGGATATCCCCGCTTTTGTTATTTAGTATCCTTGTTTTACTGACTCCTAAAGAAACCACCAATTCCGCATTACCGTTGCTGAATGTGCAGTCAAACCCTGGACAGTTACAACCTGGTTTTCTTTTCGCTCGTTTGCTCGGTGAACTAACAGATTCAAAAAACGAGCTTGTTCAGTGTCCAAATTTTCGGTCTGCTGCACATCCTCATCAACACCATTCAGCAGCATTATCGGTTGAAAACCACGGACGAACTGTGCATAGGCGTCTTGTCAGTGATGAACACAAAAACAGTCCTATCACACCGAAGCCTTTGTTAACCTCTACCGCGGCAGCAGCATTACCAGCGGGTATATTTGAAGGCTGCGAACCCGGGACCAAGTCAGGCCAGAAACTTGCTGGTGCATCATCTGACACATTGGCAAGACTGGACAATGTCAAACTAGCCAATGTTGTCCGTCACAGATGCATTGGGAAGGACTTGGTGCGCTGTTTGCAAACCACTCGTGCTACTATCGTTGTTATGAATACGTACAGCGTTGAGCTCAAAAGTGACCTGGACACAGTTTGCTGTAAGCTGCAGCGGTGTCATGCTGATAATGATCAACAACAAGGGAAACATCCCAATGATAATTTCGCAACGTGTCAACAAATGTGTTTTCAACAGAAACAAAAGGTATCCATATAATAGACCTACTACTACAAGGCTATGTGGCAATGTCTTGCTAGACGCCCTAGCTGTAACTGAAGTGCGCATGCTCATAACAAATATAATGTGATGTAAATCGGCACGCAGTTGATCTAGCAAGATATTATAGCCGTGTAATGTTTAGTGACCTTCCAGTCCATTGCACCTGATAAAATATGAGATGGAATGGGGAAGGCTAATGCAGATTCGGATCCCACGTCTGACACCAAGTTTAGCACCTTGCCCTTTAGGAATAGCATATTATGCCATCTTTTTAAAACTTCACACTTGTAATAATGTATATTTTTACTTTTGTATATCAGGAATGACATCCTGATTCCTGAGCTCATAAATCTATCTGTTTTGCCGTAAAAAATTATAATAGAAATCTGATTCCAGTTTAAGGAATTTTTCATCAGACTTGGGTCTACATGTACAGACATGTTATTGTTTTGATTTTCATCATACATGTACAATGGTATCAAGCCATTTACAAATGAAAAACAAATCATGAAATCACTTACCATAAAGAAAATAAACTGTTGGGTTAACCCAACAATTTATTTTCAACATTTTGATTTTGAAGTAAGGCCCTCACAATTTATTTTGAGTTTCCTGTTGGAGGTTTAAAAAAAGGGACAAGGTAGCTTTCAGTTATTAATTATTAATAATCTTTTATTTTCTTTATTTCGAAACTAATTCAATTTTCAACCATACGAGGACTCTGCATGTAATTATTTTCCAAGTATGATTAATTTGATACCCATTTAGTAATGCAATCATGTTCTATATGTTTGTACATACATCATCTTATTTGATATGATTAAGTCAGTAGCAAATGAAGTTTATTGAAAGTCAATTTAAAGGTGAAAATCCAAAATAAAAACTAAATAATTAAATATTTTGTAATTCTCAATTTCGGACGCAGGCGGCAACGGGAAACTCAAAATCAATTGTGAAGGGCCTAATGTAGGAAGCAATGCTCTGTAAACTTTTTAGTTTCATGTTTATAATTTTTTTTTTTTAAATTGGCATTTGGATGGGGAAAAAAATCTACTGTATGGACATGGTGGTGTTCCATTTCTCGCAAAATCGAGAATCCATTTAGATTCTCGCAACCTTTGATGAACTTCTGATCCTGTTATAGAGTTATTTACAGTGATGTTCTCTTGTACCGTATGTGACCATCTTATTATACACAAGTGCCAGTACACAGTAGCTACATGAAGTGTCAGTATTTCTTAGGCTCGCTAGCTATTTACAAGAAACTCATCAACCCATCTGTGTACATGTATTGCACACATTATGGAAATTGGCAAAAATCCATTGATTATTCTGTATCCATTCTCTCCATCCACACAGCCTGGCAACAACACTCATCACCATACAGCGTTACTGTCAATGTTATCCAGCACATCATGTGGCAATCTGCAATATGGTGGGATCCCATGTACTCACCTTAATCTGCTAGCTCTCAATCTGCTAGCAGGACCTGGATCAGCCAAGGTAGATTATCATTTAATTATTTAAATTAATATAGATACCTTAATTACAACCAGTGTTGTTGTATTGGTATAAAAAGTTTGTAGCATTTTAAACCCTAACTTCCTAATCATGTTTCTGACAATTAAACTATCAGGGGTGAAAACAGGTCAAATTTGGGGGGTAAATCATTGTTTGCCTGCGCCGCGGATCGAACCTGGGCCGCCCATGTGGCAGGCGAATGACTGACTGATTGAGCTAATGGGGGAAGTACCATTTGACAGCTTGTCGGATCGCGCCGTGAGATAGAATCGTGAAGCATGCGGCATAGCAGCTATTTGTTGTGGCCTTTTGCGGCCTCTGGTAAGGTTAGGGTTAAACAGACATTTTCAAATGGGGGTGGGGGTGGCACAGGGCAAGGTTATCATACAGATGTGGGGATTTTATCACCCATACAATTTGTAGAAATCCCACCTCTTTGGGCCAGTCAGGTTCTTGCCCCTGCCTGCTCTCTCCTGTATCATATCCCTATACATCAGCAGCTGATCTGATTATAACAATAGAGAACTATGTTTATTGCATGCAATTGTGTTCTCTTTCTGAAATGTTATGTGTTTTTTTGTAAATTAATAAAAGCATGTTTAAACTTCCTGATTTTTAAAAATCTGTTTGCAAGTTTTCAAACAATGAAATGTTACCCACTTTATGACAAAATAAACCTTTCCAGTGATAATAGTCATAAACCTACATGTATATTGCATTGATTGGTGTTAACCAATACTTGGAAATGGAAAGGCTGTGGGGCTAATATTTGCCAACATTTGGCTGGATTATAACTATTGCCAACTTCAAACCTGTGAAGCTATGCTGATGCTCACACCAATGGCTTTATATACATGTAGGTCAATATAATGCACAAGTGTTATTTTAAGAGAAATTAGACAAATCAATGCACACACGCTGATGTTGATGTGTGTGACATAACCTGTAGGTAAGTGCTATGGAAAGCATATAATAAACATTTGCGCAAGTGCATTGATTTGAGTTTTCGAGAAACAAAACATACTTATTTATTAACCTAATCTATACACAACAATATTAATTACAATTTGCATACTTTTTAATTGGTATTTGATAAATGTGATTGTAAAACAGTTTTAAATGAAAGTGATACATTTGATATTGTATGCCATGTGTGTTGCAAATTTTGCAAAAATGTAATCATAAATATAATTATCCCAAAACATATAATAACATTGAGTAGATCAGTGGTTATCAACCTTTTTGCCCCATGACCCCTTTTGACATTCCTAGTCAGTACTGTGATCCCCAAAACAAAAATTGAATAAAAACACCAGCCGGATAGCAGAAATTTTGCATATTTGAATGTTTCTTATGGGTTTTTTAAAAGCGAAATGTAACAGGGTTCTCCCAAAACCTATATTTATGAGCCCTTCATGACCCCCTGGATAACCCCAAATGACCCACATGGGGGTCACGACCCCAGGTTGAAAACCCCTGGAGTAGATGATGAATAGTTTTGTTGCACATGACCCTGTACATTGTACATGTATAAAATATAAATTTGATTTAGGGGGAAAAAAGGTCTGTCTCAAATACATTTGGAAAGATTTTTTTAAAAAGAAAAAATAGCTATGCTAAATAAATGCGCATTTTTGTAATTGTGTTTTGGCCCACTTTTTGCGACTCTTTCAGAGCCAATTTCTTTCGAACTAAAAAAACCAACAACAAAAACCCAAACCCAAAATTGAGCTCATCTCGTAGGGTTATGCGGCAAAAGTGACTCCACAAAGTCCACATACTTAGGAAGGGGAAAAAAAGTTGACTTGCCCTTTTCGACCGACCCAAATTTTCGGAAATGTAGGGTTGCTATTTTTTTATTTTTTTTGAAAGTAAAAAGTAAAAAATTTGAAAGAAGCACATAACATTAAAGAAAGATGAAAACGTGTTTTTGAGTAGTATCTGCTTGTTTAAAAAAAAATTAAAATCAAAACAAAAGAAATCAAAACAAAAATCCTTAAAACATGTTTTTGTCTCCCTGTTTAAATGTTAAAAAATCCACAAAACCCCCCAAAACAAATCTGACCGTCCGACCCAGACGCTGGCCCTGAAAGGGCAAGTCAACTTTTTTTTGTTGCCTTATGCGCGCGGGGTATGTGAGACAGATCTTTTTTTTCCTTGGCCAAACAGTACCATACATTGTATACTATGCAGTGAAGAATTTTAATAACTTTGATGTCTCTTTTTATTTTGCAGTGAATTATGTATGATGCACTTTGACCTGTTTATGATGGTTTCCCATTCAATGTGTTGTGTGTATTGCTGTGTGAATAAACCCATGACTACAACACCATATATGGCTACTGCACGTCTGTGATCCTATTCCTACCTACATGTAACACCTAGCATGATGCCGTGATGTGATGATAGTTGCTGTATGATATTTAGCATATTTTTGAATATAATTTTTTTAAACTTTATTGCTTTTAAACCCTGAGCACTACCTGCCTATCTATCAGTGTTTCTGATTGGTTAACTACAAGATATACTCATTTAAATAACCGATTATGAAACAGCCTCTCTATCAGTGTTTCTGATTGGTTAACTACAAGATATACTCATTTAAATAACCAATTATGAAACAGCCTCTCTATCAGTGTTTCTGATTGGTTAACTACAAGATATACTCATTTAAATAACCAATTATGAAACAGCTTTTAAACTATTTCACGTCAATCTTAAACAGCTTTTAAACTATTTCACATCAATCTTTATCAGGTGTACAATTATTCTAACAATGTATCTTATTGGTGCAATAAATAAATGATGTATTCATCTTTCTGACCAATTTGGCAGGTAGTTCTCGGGGGTTAAAAGTGGTGACCTGATTTTGGCCTAATTTGTGAAATTGCTCCAGTGGTTTTTATGGTAGATCTAAACAAAAATTCACTTCAAATTTCCCCATAGATCAGTATGGTATAAACATTGTTGGAGTGGTACATGTATACCTCTTTTGAAGGCAATTCACTACCTTTTCACTCAGCATGATAAGGAATCATCTTTAATTTCAGGCTGAGCATTTTTCAGGTGGTAAAGATGAAACTGTAGGATCTCTTCTGATACCAAAATCCCAATTTCGATGGGGAAAAAGGTGAATTGAACCGAGTCACCAACCTTTAACCCCCTGAGAACTACCGGCCGATTGGTCAGAACGATAGATACATCATTTATTGCCCCAATCAGAGAGTGTTAGAATACTTGTATCCCTGATAAAGATCGGAGTGAAATATTTTACAAGCTGCATTTTAATTGGCTATTCAAAGGAGTATATCTTGTAATAAACCAATCAAAACCACTGTAAGATAGACAGATAGACCCCAGGGGTTTTAAAATAAATTATCCTTTTTACTGAATATTTCTTCCATCATAAGTTCTTATTGTAATGACAATCAATTCAATGTAGTGAACTTCCTATTCATTTGAAAGAGGACATTTTAAGCTTCAAAATGATTTAAAAAATAGAATTCATTAGATGGGTACATGGTAAATACATAAATAAAAATTAAATGAAGATAGAATACCTTTGGTGAAAATAAAGCCTCTTGGCTTTGCCTAGGGTGAAAACATATGAATATGCTTTGGTTTAGTGAAAAAGCTTTGATTTATATTTGGTTGTCTTCAATTTCCAGTCCTCAATCTTCAGTTGGTAAACACCCTGGCCTTCACAAGATTTTATTTAATGTGAATAGTGTGATAATTTTAAAGTTTGAATGAATTTAAAATAAAACGTAAATTAATAAATAATTCTGTACCATACAAATGTTCTTTGTTTCTGTCCAAGAAGAAAAGATAAATTGTTAGGATGACTCAAATCTGAGACTTGATTTGACTTGGCAAGAATCCGTATAAATTATTGCAAAGAATAATGTAATGGATAGAATTTTGCGACGTATAAATTCTTGCAAAGAATTGCGACGTATAAATTCTTGCAAAGAATTTTGAGACATATATATTCTTGAAAATAATTTTGCGACAAAAAGCGACATATAAATTATTGTCGCAATAATATAAATTATTGAAAAGAATTTTGTGAGAATCTATGGATTCTCCTCTATTCAATAGCATGTCTTTGTTTGAAAACTTTTCATCTCATTTATCTTTTTTTAAAATCTAAACTAATATAGTTGTAGTTAAAGGTTGGATGAAAAGATTTAATAACCAATTTTGATAACTAAACGTTTGTTTATTTCTCTTGCTTAGGAATGGAGTGGTGCCATCAACCTACTCAGCAATTGTTATCCAACATACGATACAGATATTATGTGGTATGTACACTCAATATGTTAAAGGTGTTTTATATTTTGATCTTTTAACATTAAAGGCATATTATGTGATCTCTTCCAGGGAGCACCCTCTAGTGATGATTTTTTTTAAAGAAAGTAGATCTACTTGCAGATTTACATTTCTGATCATAAATCAAGAATAATCTGAGTTACAGAGCGATTTGATTCCTTATTAATTCAAAATCATGGTTTAAAGAGTGAAAATAAACTGTCAGGTCTGCGCGACAACATATTTGTCACTCTAAATTCAATCTAAAACCAGGATTTTGAAGTACTTAGGAATTGTATCGCCCTGCTCAGAAATATAAATCTGCAAGAAAATTTACTTTCTAAAAATATTCATGAATAGAGGGCGCCCCCTGGAAAAGATCACATAATATAATTTGAACCTTGTGGGGTAGTATTATAGCAAAACCCACTGAATGCGCAACAGTCTTGTGTTACCATACCATGTAAAGCTTGTTCAAATCCAAATTTTGCATTTTTGTAACCATGTTATTAGGATGTTCCTATAGCAAGACAAAATCTGGATGTTGAAGTATATGGTAGATCTGGTCAGGTGTACAGTTCAAAAGATATAACAATTTTAAAGTCATTTTGAATTGTTTTGTTTTGAATTGTTTTTAGCCAACAGAGGCAGTACATGCCTGATATATTTCATTTCATTAGCCTTCTGTGAGTAAGACCCATTGATTTCTGTTGATGTACCCTTATGTCATTTCTTCTTTCAGGTTGTTCCAAGATATGGTCGGCAATATGTCAATGAATAATGTGAAAATGCTACGTACCTTATTAAATGCTACCCTGGTTAGTCAGCTGGCAGAGCAAAGCCTTAATCAGTCCGCAGCATGGTCAAGAATGTCATCAGTTCCTAATGGAGATGTAACGTCACAGGTAGGGTGTTGTAGCAATGGCTTACAGGCGCACAAATCCACACAACACGTGTCCCATAAATGGGGACAAAACAAAAGAAAGGATAACCGTTAAATTAAAGGAGCACAGCATTGTGCATTATATGTTAGAAAAATAATTATCGAGCCCAAATTGCATAGTTATATAGAACAAAACATCATACTTTTTATAAAATCGAATAAAAACTGCCATCTCTCAAAACATGCAATTTTTAAAATTTGCAGCAATCGAAAGTCCCGGTATCAATGAAGTCATAGGTATAAAATGCACTTGCGCAAATTTGAGCTTTAATGACCATGACGTCATTGATACCGGGACTTCCGATCACTGCAAATTTTTAAAAAAAATTCATGTTGAGAGATGGCAGTTTTTATTCTTTTTTGTGATAAGTTTTGTTCTAACTAATTTGAGACATTTATTTTACAAAGTTTTTGAGAAAAAAATTGGATTTAAAAAAAATGTGTTGATGTTATAATTTTATTTGAAAATGTCCACAATTTTTTTGAAATTTCACCAATACTTTCATGAAAATATTTGTCTCCTAACTGCAATTTGAGACCTGTCATCACAAAATGAGAGTATAAAGTCAGAACATTTCATTTTCAGGAAATAAGCTTTAAAACGATATGCAACATGTCATAATTTCTCAATGTTTTCCCTGTCAAAGTTCAAATTACTTTGTTTTCTATTCATTTTTGGGACGTTTATTGGACCATATCTTCTAATGCACACTGGCGACTTAATGCTATTTTTGTGGTAACAGGTCTCATTTTTGTATTTACTTTACAGGCTATCGAAGTTTGGCATCTGACGCCCCGTTCCATAGCCGGCATAGTGATAGTTGTGGTGCTGATATCGGCGAGTCTTTCTCTGGGATTCTATGCGATCTATCAGAAGGTGAAGTTTCACTTGTTTCCCGACAACACGGTGCACTATTCTCAAGTCTTGATGCAGGACGATTTCAGCGAAGAAGAGGAAGAGTTTGATGAAAATGATGTGTACTATCGGTAGCATGCAGGAACCAAGGCTGTAGAGTGCATGCGACCATACCCGTGTGCGTGCGGCCATAATCACGCGAGTACGCTTGGATTATATTTGCGTGCGGAGAGTTAAAAACAGATCTTTCTCGCCGATTTGGAACTGATTAAAATATAGAGGGCACAGGTTTAAAAAAATTGACACAAGAAGACGGACCTTCCAAGTATTTCCATATGGGTGACAAACAAAATGGTGCATGTACACTGTACAGTTTCTCTTTTTTAATTCTATGGGATAAACAGACCAGACTCCTGGATGCCTTTATTGAATATGTTTTCTCTCTTTTTTTGTATCGTATTATCCCTATTAAGCGCCCAGGGCGGTTAGCAAAGTCATTTTGGGTGGGCGCTTATTATGTTACCTTTTTAAAACTCATTTATCGTACTAAATAAAATATACAAGTGCTTATTTGAAGATGCTGACCATTTGATGGTCATTTGAAGATGCTAATCATTTGAGGAGGCTGACCATTTCATGTACTAAATGAAATATATGTACAAGTGGTCATTTGAGGATGCTGACCATTTGAAAAGGTGGGCGCTTATAAGGGATTGTTTGCTGGTAGTCATTGAGAAAAGGGTGGGCGCTTAAAAGGTCCTGGGCGCTTAATAGGGATAATACGGTAGTCTGATTCACAATACCTTGGATATAACCTATCAGTGAATGTTCAGTCAAATTGAACCACTCGGAGTTGTAGGACGCATTGGGATCAAATGCGGTTATGCTATGTCCAAGGGATTTTGATTCAGACTACGACACTTTCACCCACAGCTAAGGCTGCATAATGGCAGTCAAAGCAACCAACAGATAAAAAATGCACCATGTTCGATTTATTTTCATTTAAAACATAAAAGGCCGTATTCTCGTACTAAACGCAGGTTTAGCTTAAAACCTGGACTAGTTAAACTTGTGTCTAAATTAAATATGAGTTTATCTTTTAAACGACGTGTAAGACTGCACGATCCGCAAGTCAGCTTGCTCCAGGCATGGTTGAGTAATTATTCAAGACTTACATTTTGTATATGAGTTTCGTTAAATGTGCTCTAAACCAGGCTTTCTCAACTAGATTTACTGATTTACCACCATTTGAGAATGCCTGCTCTAAACTATCCCCATACCTATGTTTAAAGTCGGACACTTTCCAGTGAGTTAGACATGTGTTTAACTTAAAAATATGTTTAGAGAATTGCGTTTAGTTAAATGATATGTTCGAAGTCAAATGTGTGTTTAGCTTAAAACTATGTTTAATTTCATATGAGAATACGGGCCAAAGGTGTTGCATTGTCGGCTGGTGTGTTTTATGATTGATTCTTGTGTCATAAAGGACGAGCAATGATCAATTACTTCTTTTTGAGTTATTAGGAAGAGACTGGATTTTGATTGTCTAATAATGGTTGATCGCCTCTTAAATGTGACATGTTTTTTTTCTTTTTCCTTTTTTTCCTCTTCTGTATTTATGTTTGAGCAGTGCATAATCAATCTGATGTATGTTTGATGGATGCACTTTTTAGATAACTCTATGTCGAGGGTTGAGCACCAGAAGGCCGTAACTCAAATGTTGGGCAAATTGAGATTTTGGTACAAAATAATCCATATAACATACAGATTTTTAGAACCAAAAAGAGGTAACTCATAATTTGACTAAAATCAGAGGTATATAAATTATGTGTTATAGTGTATTGTAATGAGTCCTAAATATTTGAAAGTTGATTATCTCAAATTAGCATTTTTTGAGTTAAGGCCTTCTGGCGCTCAATCCATAATGTGATGTGATCAAGCAAAACGAGTTTGAAGTCAGGAATTTTTATTTTGAGATATGACTAAACAGGATAGAAATTTGTTTGTTTTCTATTGTTTTCAAACCCATTCAATTACTCATTACTCATATCTTTTGATTGAAGTGTCCATTTATGCAAAATATAACTTTGAAAATAACTGATGCTATCAAGTAGACAACTAAGGATGTGATATTTTCAATTTCCAAATCATTTTGCCTGATCGCATCACATCTTGGATTCACATGATCTGAAATACCAAGAAAGGGGTGTTCTCCATTTTCCCTTACTCCATCATGTTCAAAACTGAAAACAATATGAAATAATAATGTTGATTTCTGGTGGTAAGTATACATGTGAATGTTAAGATCCCCCCATTAATGTGAACAAATATTCCATGATTACACTTGTTTTCAGAAGTACTTTAATACACAGCACTATAGTTTGATCAGTTCAAAATTGGCGAAGCCTTCCGTACAGCAACGAATGAATACAGAAGGACACATGCACGCTTGAAGGCAACAAGCGCACTGTGCATCATATGCGCGTGATGCATGCGTGCAGCCATAATCACAGGCGTACACTTGAATTACTTTTGCACAAAGAGAGATAAAAACTGGATAATTCTCACCAATTTGGAACTGATCAAACTATAGTTTAAAAGCTCATGTTTGCTTGTGAGAGAAAATATCTTTTACACTTGAAATGTTTGCAGAAGTTTTTTTGTTGGCAACATAACTTTAGAGGTGAGATAATTTTTCTCATAAACAAGTATTAGCTGCTGTAAATATGTGATGCTCTCTGTTATTCTGTTCCTCTTCATTGTTCTTGATGGTACCCTTTCTCTGTGATACCAATGCTGAAAGAAAAGAGACAGGGCACCACTATGGACAGGGACATGGTATAGTATAATCTGTGTTGCAAAAACCAATAATGTGATGCAAATGTCATTACAGATTTCAGGCCCTAAACCAACCTGGACACACCAAAAGCTTTAATATATTCATATTCGTCTTAGATTCTTTTCATTACTTGATAGCCTATTGCATGGGTGCTATTCCTAGAGCTTAGTAACAGTAGTTCATTAAATTCTCATTTCCATACACACTTGTGTATTCATATACACATATTGGCTACTAACAGTATCAATCAAATTATTAATGGAACCACTGAAATTGTCTATGTCTATGTTCAAGTTTTTGAGTAATTACCATTAACTATACAATAACATATTTTTAATATATGTATATAATGTTTATGTCAATGTATAGTGCATGTTTGCTTGCCAGTCTTACGAGTAAGATGTAAATAGTATTTTTGAATAATTTAGATTAATTATACACTTTGCACGAAAAGAACGCACCTTGTTTTTGAAGGGGCAGTAATTGCGATTCTGATCGCCTAGAGTAAGTTGCATGATTAATGGACATCAGATAAACAATTATGATCTCTGCATAAACTGGGTATCGTCTTTTTGTGTCATGTGTATGTGACTCCATGCAGTGATGTCAGAGAGAATTCCAATCCAATGATTGCACCTCATTATTCCACATGTGTTTGTAATGTGTCAGTGTTATAATCAAAACAAATAATTGTCGATCATTTCAAATCATTCCTGTAGTTTTGGAATGCAGTGCGTTGCAAGACCGTGTTAAACCTTTGGATGAACATGAGCACTCTGATCACGATGCTCTGATCGACAATTATTTGTTTTGATTATATAGTACCCATGCATTCAAAGGCAAATCCCGTCACTTGTTTATAAATACTGCATCGATCACCCGAGGGGGGTGGGGGGGAGGCACTCATGTATAAAAGTTGTAACCATCTGTGTGAATCCACTCTCAAAAACTACCCTTAACGCGGATTCTCAAAGATGGATAAAAGTGGCCCTTAACAAGGATTATAGTTCACGAATCATACTCATATAGCAAAGGATCTAGTTCCTTAAAGAGAGTTTAGACTGAAATAAACGTATTAAGTAGTAATTGTGTGATTCAGTTTTGTTTTAAATTTGTATTGAAGACCTTACAATTTTGGGCTATTTTTAAAATGATGACATGTGACTTTCGGCTCAAGCAACCCTTAGAACGGATTCCGGTTGAAAAAGACGCCCTTATTCTCTGAAATTATTGATTTTGATACCTTAGCACAGGCCCACGCGGTGGTTGAAAGAAGAACCCTTATTCCGCGTTTTCGTTCACGCGGATAATTCCCCCCCCCCCCCCCCCCCCCACCCCGGATCGATTAATAGAGAATATGCTCTGATGTCACTGCACAATCTAATTCTGCGGTTATTAAAAATGACGAAGAGGTTTGGATTATTTTAAATCTATTTTAAACCTTGTGGTGTATTGTGTATTGATGAATCGTTACCCACCAACAGATAATAGTTTCTTCCATCACTGCCAACAGTATTGAAATGGTGCTAGACTATTTCATTATGTTTGATTACTTGCAGTTCTATCCAGTTCTTCAATTAAACTGCTCAAAAAAGTTTGGAATATTTTTTCAAGCACAAGATTTTCAAATATCGCGGGATATGTTCATTAAGTGTAATATATCAATTAAAAGCTGATGTGTTCATCTTTACAATGATATCTAATTTGAACTTTTGAAGCAATCCATTGTTCCAGTGCTCAGCCACATGCTTGAGAACAGGGGGAGGTCGCAATCTGAAAGTGCCAAAATCAACACTTTTTTGTGCTTAAAAATCAATAAATCATCACACTATACTGTAGTTGTCAATGTAACACTTCATTGAAAAGACAACAAAGATGTTCTTTTGAGCACGGAATAGTGTTAATTTTGGCACATTCAGATTGTGACCTCCCCATGTTCTCAAGCAAGTAGCTAAACACAGGAGCAAGGGATTGCTTCAAATTTGGTATCATTGTGAAGATGAACACATCAGCTTTACATGGATATATAACACTAAATGATCATATCCCGCAATATTTAAAAACCTTGTGCTTGAAAAAATATTCCAAACTTTTTTGAGCAGTTTACATACTCATATACTATGTTAAACATAGGCTGCTAATTATATCTGTTGAATCTTGAATTATCAATATTATTAACCAATATCTTATTATGTAAGAGTATTCATATTTTAAAGCCACACGATGCTTCATGGCTGTAATCGTATTAAAATTCATGAAGACAATCCAAACATAGTCTTATTTTGCAATAGCAATAACATTTTAACATAAAATATTTAATCCACCGAACGAAAAAGCAGTTTAAATAACATCAAACCAGGTTTTTTTGATTTTAATACTTGTAATAATGTGTAAATAATATTTAAACTATGGTATGTAAATAGTGATCATTGTATTGTTCTTTGTTATCCAGATGTTGTCAATTAAATTGATAGATAAAATAAAATGTTGATAAATTTAGCAACTTGCAACATTGTGTGTAATGCCATCATGCCATATCAAGAGATTGAAGTGTTGATGAGTTCATGAAGAAATAGAGGGGGCTATAACACTTTGGGTTATTTTATGTAAACTAAATCCCCACAGCTCTCTATATGGCAAAAGCTCTAAAATGAGAGAATAAATTGATGGATTAATAAGTAACAAAATGTGATTTTTCTTTATCATATGTAAACCAATTTTTACATATAATATGTTTGTGTCGTAAACAACAAGCTGATAATACTCTCCTGTCAGGTATTCCATTTATTTTCTACATACCTTATGAAAAAGGCAGTTTCGTGCTCGAAGTCAGTCTGACAGCGCCATTCATAGTTTGGTTTGGTGCAGGACTTTATAAGAAGCAAGGCTAGAATTTCAGTAAAATTTTCAGCAAAAAATCAAATACAGAGGGTGTGTTGAATAAGAATGGAATAACCTAGTGGTATGACTTGCATGTTAACTATCCCACCCACAAATTCTGTTACTGAAAAAACTTTGTTTAGTACAAAATGTCTTTCAGCAAATATAAGTACTGTCACGGCAAAATGGTGCAGTTGTCGGTAAATTTCATTTTGATATATTAAAGGAATTAGACAGAAAAACTAAGAAAATAAAGACAATTTTATAGTAATTTTTCATCATAAAATCAAAAATCAGTATCCATTCTTAACCACAAAGGTGTCATTTTGAAGTATTCAAAAAGCTCCCTTTGTTGGTATTTAGGGTCTCAGCTTTTTCTTTGAGAGACAACTGCACCCATTTCCTGCGTCTTTACACATATTGGCTGAAATATTATATAAATGTGTGTGTGCCTTCCGTGGTGTTGTGGGGTCAGTGTGTTTTCCAGTGATCACAGCTTGATATTTCCCACCTGTGAAGCTGTAAACACTTGCTTTGGGTACCCCCCATGATTAAAAACAAAATCCTGGGACTCAAATAATAATCCTTCATCATTGGAATGCACACTATGTCAGTACACTGAGGGAGGTAAGATGAACTATTTTAACTGTGAACTGTTAATAATTGCTATTTCGGCAGCTAGAGACTACGTATACGTGCTTGTTCATCTCACGTAAACACAGTCCCCTGTGGCCTAGTGGGTAATCCAATCGCCGCGAATGCGAAAGGGACCGAGTTCAAGACAGTGTATTTTTAAGTTCTTTGTTAATTTAATTCACGCTAGTTTGTCCGAGTTATATATTAATTATTTTAACAAGTGGTACAGTAAATATATACTGCAGAATTGTTTTTAAGCATTTCCATTTTGAAATCAAGGAACCTTGAGAGGGATACAAGGATAAGGGCCAATGTTTTTACCTCAAATTTAAAGCATCAAAAGTTGGATGTAAAATCTAGATATTCCGAGGCCTGATGAACAATAGGTGTTTTATATAGCCTTATTCGGCATTATATACTTATTATAATCTAGGTGACGTCCAGGGTTGTAGCTATAACAATTTTAGTGCGGGTTCAAATCAAGGGTGTCCCCAGACCCTTTTATATTGGGGGGGGGGTGTTAAGGCCATCAATTGCTGATAAAGCCAATTGTGCCGACAATAAAAAAATGTTGGCTCGGTTTGCTCGCCGAAATTCATACACGCATATTTTAGTATGGACTGTACCGGGTGGTTCAAAAAAAAGTTGACCCAAGTTCAAGGTAATTTTTCAACCACATTTAAAGTTTCAGAGAATTTCTGTTAATTTAGTCTTGATCAGCAGTAAGTTTTGAAATTATCCTGATAAAATGGTACATTTATCTTGGTTGGTTCTTCAGATATGTTTCATTACAGAAAGTATGCACAAAACTGCCTTGGCCACGGGAGCGTCCTTTAGTAGGGATGGAATGCACAAAGTAGACTTACACACGATTGGTCACAAATTGTAAAAATAGGAGAAAAAGAAAAAGGTGACATCTGTAACATCTGTCTGGTGCTTGACATTACCTACCTAAACGTATCTACGTTTCTTTGTTGAATGTGATTGGCACATAGGCATAGAGATTGGGATACTTTGTCAGGGCGGGCTTTTCAATTCTGAAACTAGAGCATGCTGTTTTGTTTAAGACAAAAACTAAATGACGCTCCCGTGGACAAGTCAGTTTTGTACATGCTTTCTGTAATGAACCATATCTGGAGAACCAAACCAGCTAAACTTGCCATCTTTTCAGGATAATTTCAAAACTTACTGCTGATTAAGACAAAGTAAACACAAATTCTCTGAAACTTTATATGTGGTTGAAAAATTACTTTGAACTTGGGTCAACTTTTTTTTGAACCACCCGGTATGGTCAGGGGCATCAATCCATTTTCAGACATGGGGGGGGACACAAATTTGATATAATGATAATTGAAATGTTAAAATAAAGCAGCGCCATTGAATGGTTCTGGGGAGCCAAGGGCATATCCAGGACTGTTTTGATGGGGGGGGGCAAAAATCCTCAAGCCATCTTGTTAATGTTAAATATTGAACTGTTGAAACTAATACAAAGCGAGCAAAAATTGTGATTTTTAAAGGTAAATTATGACGTTTAAATGTCCTCCACATTATATTTAGAATATTTGTTGTGGTTTGAGGGCCATCATTATGTTTAAACCTGCAGAAAACAAAAGACGAAATAACCTACCCTATTTTTATAGCATGTTACGTCTAAATAATATTGTTCATTATGCTTTACTTGTATAAGCTTCCAGTCGCTAGATATCTGTAAACAATAATTTTGTGTGCAATTCTCCCCCTCCCTCCCTCATATTTTTGATAGGGATGTGCCGTCAGAAAAATGAAAATTGACCCAAACATTTACCAATTTTCGGGGGGAAATGGACCCATATGTTTACCTGAGACCCATATTTTCCCTATATATATTTGAAAGATTTTGCGATATTGTCTGAAAAACAGCAAAATTACAGATTTTAGACTCATAAATTTACCAAAAATGGCTATGAAAAGGGATCATTCATTTCATTCATTTACCAGAGGGTCCAAAATGGAACCCTATTTGGCGGCACATCCCCGTAACCTCATATCCACTAAGTACCCCCTCCCCCACAGTAGAAGATTGATATAAAGTGTACTTTAGGTCCCAGGTATGCATCAATTGCACGGTAGAATAAAGTCACCAATGATATTCAAATGAGTTGCTTTATTCTATCAAAGACTTGATACATGCGTAAGACCTGAGGTACACTATTTCTGACAAGTATTACATTCCAAGATATAAATGTAATAAACTAATTCTGTACTTACGGCTGAAAACAGTGATGCTGATGTTTGTTAAATAAAATTTGACACAACAAAATTGTGTGTTTTGTGTTTGCAATCTTTGGTTTTATCTAGAGTGCCACACCCCACAGAAGTCTGTACAATAGTGACAAGTTGGTCACTCAATCTAAAAGATTTTATGACCACTACTTTACGTGTGGAGGTGTTATATGGTGACCACATCCCAGTCATCAAATAGTAAAAATATTGGAACATGGCCAGTAACCCAATGACTAGACTTGGTCAAGCTCTTTATATGGCTTCGTGATTGAAATCTAGATCTATAAATTATGCTCATACATGTTTCATGCAACAGTCATTATGTACACAGAAAAAGGGTGCATGTTTCCATGTCATTGCCCTCGTTGATTACTCAGTATTTCGCTCTAATCTTTATATAATCTGCGGTGTATTTGATTGTGTTTACTTTTCTCAATCTAAAAATATGTTTGATTAACAACGAGCCCTCAAAATCTGGCTTGTGCCACTGTTAAAAAAACCAGTACAAGTATGTACTTATTCAGGTCACGGCAATGTAGGTCACTTGGCTGACAGCACAATTTACGGCAGTAAATGCCATTCCATTTTCGAGACATACATGTACATGTATAACTGAAATTTCCAGTGATCTCCAGTTTGGTCCCATTACTATACTGGTGTTATATCTAGATCTACAATCATGTTCAAAACTGTTGGGACACTTCCTGCATGTCCTGTGAAATGGTGGTCCCTCCCCTGAACTCAATGTTGGTCCATATAAAAGCATCGTCCAGCAACGGGCTGTGTTATATATATCAGCCCCTACATTGGTTGGCAGCTTTACATAAACTAGTTTTGACTATCATACTTTCAACTGACAGCTTTTTACTAATTTTGGAAGATATTTCATGCGCACATGTATAATTGTCCCAACAGGTTTTGAACAAGATTGTAGATATCCCAGAGGTAAGCTTATTTACTGTTGTGAGAAACAATAATCTCAAAAATAAGATTGTAGGTGTATGCAGATAAAGGTGGATTTGAAACACGTTCGAGACATTTGTTATGAGTTCCGCAAGAGAAAGCCAGACTGCTAAAATGCTGAATGTGGATTACCTTTGTCAGGAATAACGTTAACCATCTGTAGTCACTCCATATTGCCACTTCAATTAACTCAGACATTTTGCTCGGACAGGTGTGGGTGGGTAATCATTACAGAAGTGTGTATGAAGATGTGCCTTATACAAGCAGTGGTAGCAAAATCATGACTATAAAAATGCGTCACATTTTTCAAATCATCTTGAAGACGACAAAGAAAACCTGCTATGGGCCAGGTTAGCCCATTTGTTTAGTTTTGAGATTTTATTTTTACAAAGTTTCCAAGAGGCCTTTTTGCCCATAGAACATGGTTGGGTTTTTGTCACCTAAATGTCTCAAAAAATCATGTTTCGAACACTAAATTTTCACACACAAAAAATGACGAATTTTGATGAAAAACTGACATGTAGTGGCAAATGTCAGCGACAAAAAGTTAACGAATATCGTGTGGGTGGATATCTGTTTCTCTCTGGCAGTACCCTCCAATCCAAATGAAACTTTAGAACTCCAAGACTTCTAGTCTGCTGCGTTAGACACTTTTATTTACCGATAGAGGGCTCACTCACTGTGACTGCTCCCCATCAGACTGCTCCCCATCTGATCTTACCCTGGTGCTTGTATTGGGTGGTTCTCGGTTGGGAGCGGTTTTTGGCAAGGCGAAATATCAGAGGGTGTTGTTCAATTGTGTGACAGTGAAATTACACAAAGTCTATAAAGTTGACTACAAGACATCTTGTACAACAATACATTCATAAATCATCAACAACTTAGTATTTTGTGTGTGTACTCACTCTGTACAATTTAATGATACAAAATCTGTTAATCTCTTCACAAAGAAATGAATCTTACACAATATCCTTTCTACATTAAAATTCATTCCATATCCATGTCATTCTGTCAAATGTAATCGTAACAAATATTCTCTAACAAATCCAAGAACCAGTATTGTAGCCAACAATCCAAACGATACTGTACAAAACCCATCTTACAGATTCCATTTTGCAATCATGTTTACTCTTTAGATTACCACAATACCTGGTGGTGGTGGTGGAGGCTTGGGAGTGGTGCTTTCTGGTGTGTTTTTTAAAGACGTGATGCTGGAGCTCATGCAGAAACCCCGACCTGTATCTAAAGTGCTTCCGACCTTCAAAACAGCTTATTTTCTTTCTTTTGCAAGTGGGGCCCATTCATGGTTTTCTTTACCCAAATGTTTTGTTTTCTTTCTTTTTACAAGTGGGGCCCAGTTATGGTTTTCCTTACCTAAATGGACTCTTCATATGATTTTGATGGCCAAGGATTTCTTCCGAATTGCAAAAAGTGGGTGGGACATCTGCGTATGCCTCACTTTTGTGATTACTTTCCCCTTTTTGTTATTACTTTGTGGTTTTGGCATTGAGGCGTAGATCCTTGAGGATCTATGACTGAAATGAATAACTTTGATCATCATATGAGTTTAAATAACCTGTTATCATCTCACAACTGCCCTTTTTTGGACTTCTGGGTTTTGTTTGAGTTTTGCATTGGGCTATTATAATTGTAATCCGTAGACCATTTATAGGTCAACAAATGTGTTGGAATAATTATGACAAATCAATGCACCCCTTGATGCTGAGTCACCCATGCAAGTAACCCCTTTTGAAATCCTCACTTCCTGTGGTGACGATTAAAGTAATTACGTAATGTCTTCCATACGGGGGTGGTGTTCAAATGTAATAGCCCATTAGACAATTATGTTTGGTTAGCCAAGAGAAGAGGCCATCATATGCACCAACATTGATTTTCATGGCTAATGTTCCCTCTTTTGTCACATCGTCAGCCTTCATCGATAATTGCCTAACTCACTTTTCAGCGAAATTGAGCTTTTTGCATAAATCATGACTTCAAAGTCACTGACCAATCAAAAGTGTTGATAAATGCACAATTTCAATTCTGCATATGTCAGCATTGTGAATAGGCAGTTTGTAATAATAATGTAAAATGTTCAAAATAGGTCATACATGTATTAACTCATATTAGGCCTATAACAAGCCACATTTCACTTAAAGGTATATTCCCAACCTAATTCTATCCAACAGTTACTGCTCCTGTTGGAATTCCCTGCACTATTCATGGTGGTTTTCAACATATCGTCAGCCTGCTTCGATAATTGCCTAACTCACTTTTCATATATTTTTTTTCCAAAACTAGAAAAAAATGAGTTAGGCAATTATCGAGGCAGGCTGACGAAATTCTGCTTGGAGTTGCATGGCTAAACCATTTATAATTAAAAATATTACTCATTGCAGCTTCAAGCTATTGCCCAAATCAGCAATTCTGATTGTTTGCTGCAAATCAATTAAATGGTGAGATGTGTAAATAATAATATAGGGGAGTAAACAACACTATACATGTAGTACTATGATTATAACATGGACATATACCAAAGTTGCGAAGCATTAAAATATTTTTACTTTGAGGGCTAAATCTTTAAAAAAATATCATCATACTTATCCTCTTGACAAACCAAGCTTTTAAAATAAAGAACATACACAAATAAGATTATATATATTATAATACAGGTTGGTAAACAAATAGCCCTGTATTTTAGGTCCCAGTCATGCATCAAGTCTTGGATAATAAAGTGCATCATACAATTACAATAAGCTTCTATTTTCTACCGTGTAATTGATGCATGCATAGGACCTAATGTTCCGATTGCTGCCCCGATTTTCAACCAGATGTTTTCTATTTTACATGAAAGGTCATCCTTAAAATTGTCGCATTCCAAAGTTTGAGTTGTACACAAACTGGTTGGTGGTTAACCCCCTTTGGCAGTAATTCACCACATTTTAGCCTATAATTTCCGAATCGAACTTTTCTGGCCCCTAAGATTTTACAGACATAATGAGTAAAATATTGGGATTCTTCTGATATCAAAATATCTTGATGTGAATGAAATAGCCATTATTAAATTTGAGACATTTTGTTTTCTACGACGTTTCATGTTGTGCGGCCAAATTGCATTTTAGCGCATACATTTTTTCCCACATTTTATTCTTGAACTTTTGAAAATTATGCTTCTTCAAATTTTAATTACACATTGTACCATAGTACCATATCAGCTTCATTCTCCTGTTTACATGCATTGAGTAAAATTGCCACGTACAAATAGAATTTAAATACAGTTTTAAGAAATGTGATTTGTTTTCTACTATAAAAACTTGAAATATACATTTCACAGAGCCCCTCTCATGTAAAAAAAGAAAGAGAAAAAAAAGATACCGCATTTTTGCATTGCACTTTTTACTAAAAAAAGGTGCATAAACACCGTTTTACAGTACACAAACTGGTCGGGTGACATTTAAAAAACTGTTCCCATTTTTGTCCCTATTCACCCCCCCATGTCCCTATTCACCCTGTTTTACGGTACACAAACTGGCCGGGTGACATTTTAAAAACTGTTCCCATTTTTGTCCCTTAATTCACCCCCATGTCCCTATTCACCCCGTTTTACGGTACATCAAAATCTACACAGATAATCACCCTACATTGCTTGTTTCTCAAGCTAATTTTTGTTTGCGAATAGATTTAGAGAATAAAATATGGTTCGTCGATGTTTTGGTATAGAAGGCTGCCATATAATGCATAGGCTGTACCATATTTTGAGTCGTGAATGGTCGCCGCAGACGATAAAAATATGGTACAGCCTATGCATTATATGGCAGCCTTCTATACCAAAACATTGACGAACCATATTTTATTCTCATTCTTATATTTATCAACGTTTTTTTTCAACATTTTATTCATTGGGGGATCATTTAAGATCGTTTTGAATTAGTACACAGTGGCAAATCAACTGATTACTGTTCTAAACATCCCCACAAACAAAATCGAACAACCCATAGAAATTTTACTTTGGCGCAAGAATCTCAAGAATATGTGATTTGGTGGCCTTAGTGATCAGGTAGCCCTCAGTGATCAGATTTATTCGCGGTATACGATGGAATTTTTACTTGAAATCACTGCAAATAATTATTTAATCGTCATTCTTATATATTGTTTAAAATGGCAACCCATAATATCCATCAATTTCATTGGTTTTGTTGGATACGTGCTAAAGTAGTTCCTATTTCTGGCCTGTGTGCGAACGCAAAAAGAGCCGGGGGACTTTTGAATGTTTTAATTTAATAAATACACCACGTAAAAATGTTTCCTTACTTTTACGGCGATTGACGCCCCAGCTCGTGGCCCTTTTCGGTAAGTTTTGTCATCTTTTCACTCCTCTATATGGCTAAATTCAGCCTCACTGAGCTCTACAAATGGTAAATTCAGGGGCGGGTGGATGGCGATCATCACGCCAGCAGCAAATGCTTGCCGCTAACGTCGGACCTTCACATCAAATTTCTGATCACTTCATCTGGTAAATCATCACACTCCAGTTCTGGTCCTGGTTCTCCTTTCACATGTTTTACATCTAGGTCTCCAATTTCAAAAGTTGCTGTGGTTTCTTCCATATTCACTTTATTGCAAGTAATTACGAATGTAGCCTAGGCCTATACGAATATTTATTTTATAGCAGACGAAAATAGGCTTTTAGGCACCCTTTTTATTTGTCCTTCTATCTTTTACATGTCTTATTACTATTAGCGTTTATTCATTAAATGGACCTCTATCTTTTATTTACATTTAATTACATGCATATAACCTAATGTTGTATTGTAAAATAAGCTTACTTTCGATTTACAATAATTGACAGGATGTTTACAATTATTGACGAGGCGATGTTTTTTAAATGTAGTTCCGGCATCATCAAAGGTGTGAATTAAGCCCCGCCCAGATCCATAGATTACCGGTCTGGTAATCTATAGCGCGTATCCAACAAAACTAACCACAGAACCAATGAAAATGATGGATATTATGGGTTGACATTTTAAACCACGCCCAATATATAAGAATTGTATGTAGCACATGGAGAGAATTGTATAATCCACTGAAAATAAAAGGCAAAAATAAATACACAAATATTAATATATTACATATAACACTATAAAACACAAAAATTCGTAATGATAGTACATTCGCTTAACTTTAATAAATAGAATTACCAATTGATTGGTTAATTACAAAAATAATGTTTCTCATTTTATCATGATCACAGATTCAATGTCAAAATTTGTTGCCAACGAAGATGTCTTGTACAACACGTACCAGTATGCTTCACTTTCATCACATGACCACCGATAATTAGCTAATTTGCATATTTAATGAGCTTATGAAACTAAATTATAGTTTAAAAGATTGAGTATCATACTGTTAGCCAGTATACCAAGTTTGATTGCAATACACCATTCACATCTGGATTAATAACGTTTACGCATATTAATTAGCTGGACTTAGTCACTTTTTTGAATGCGGTCCGTAAAATTGGTCAAAATGACCAATTTCACTAAGTTTTTAGCTTAATTAAATATAATTTTACCATATTTTTTAATTAAACATGGTATATAGATATTCATTTGTTAAGAAATATGTGTAAATGGCGTTTTGAATGTTACATTATTAACAGATTGAGCTCTCTAAATCCTGATAAATTGTATTTTTGGGCATTGTTACTGTGTTTGGCAGGTTTTTGGCAATTTTCGTAGTATTTCAAAACACCGTAACACAATAATGCATTGACGGATTTTCATAATTCTTTTTGGAAAATATTTTGTCATTTTTTCCCTTCATAATTGGCTTTTTTCTCAAATAATATCTAGATGAGGATATTTCAAAATGGAACAACATTGAGTTGAATAAATGTGAAAATTTAGTAAAAGAGCAAAATCCAATGAAATGCAATAAAAACATGATCTAATTTCTGAGTTGGTTTTTAAAGGACAAAGAATTAGTCCAAAGTGGCACAATTAATCTCCCATTTCATACAAGACAAATTGCTACCAACAAAATACATTGATACTTTGTTTTGTGTTACAAAGATTGGTAAACATCTACATAATATAATCATTTTAGAAATACAACCAATGCATACAACACCAAAACGTAGGTGTCATTGATATATCAAATGACCGCTAATGTCATACCCATTTGTTGTCAACGTACATTTGACTGGATTAAGAGATGTGATATATCAATTAAGTAAATGAGATCCGACTCTCGAGCAAAAAAAGTAATGCATTGCATGTATGCACTATGGTTTCTCCGATGCAGTGGGATGTTGGGGTTTATTTGAGTGATTGCCAAAAAATGTATGTGCAATTGATTGCATTCATACCCTGTTCACTCCGTGCAGTGATGTCAGGGTTTCTTCCAGTGATTGTCGGTCCTCATGTGCAGGTGTTCACTTGTATACTGTAAAAGTAGTAATTTTTGCTCAATAAATTGTTTGTGTTTTGCAGTTTTTTGACTTTTTTAGATTTGCGATTTGTAGTTTCATCACATAGATGTATATGCAAAGCGCAAAAAACGTAATGGCGCGAACATTACCACTTTTACACTATCCATTTCATTGTAAACATACTCTACATGTAGCATTATTACCTTTAAATTACACTATTTACTCAATGTCAACTTCAGCTCAAGATCTGAAAGTATTCTATCAGAGGTGCAACATGTCTTCACCAAGAACGACATCCTTGTTTGATCGTGCAGGCATAAACATAATTGCATTGGCGTGAACTAGAATATGTGCTAATGTCAACTACCATCTTGAGTTGATGAGAGATACAGGGTGAGTCAAAAAAAAGTTTACCCTAATTGAAAAAATCTAAAAAAATATTTCTGACCACAAAATCAAGGCAAACAAAACTTTAAATGATTACGCCATTTCTTTGCTACCATCTGGAAAAAAATCACGCTATTTGATGATACCGTTAAGTAAATATGACTATTTCTGTACAGGATCTGTTTTTTCACCAAAAACACGGTTTTTAATTTCAAGCTTAACGAGCTTAATAATGTTTACTAGGATTATGATGTAAAGCATTACACATCTTGTTTATTAAAATAATTAAGTAGACAATAGACTTGTTCAAAATTGTCTCCTAATAGATTAAAACAATAGACAGCTTTATATTAAGGCCTATTTATGACACAATTACCATGCTTTAATCATTTCATAACAAAGGAATTGATCCTTTCGCTGTCGGTATTGTAATTTTTATTGGTCGTATCTTATGAAATATAATGGTCAAGATCTGGAAGCGTGTTCGGATGTTAAATTGGTCACTTTTATTCAAAACAGTGTAAAATAAGTTTCCTTCAACCAAGCTAAACCAGATAAAATTCATATTAAAGTTAATTGATTTGTCTTTATACCTTAGTAAATTGTTTTGAAAACAAACGCTTTTTTTTTCCTAAAACAATCGCTGAAGTTGAGTAAACTTTTTTGACTCACCCTGTATAGTACTTTCACTGAGCATACTATGTAGTGTAAAACCAGAAATGTTTGCGAGTTTAAAATGTCATGAATCAGCCATACTGGCCTAATTCACAGCATGAACATTTCGCGAATGTAAACTTTAGAGTCTGCAATGCACTGCTACAAGGTAGATTGGAAAGATTTGTGGCATGACATTTTTCACGAGTATCGAGTAAATGCTCCTCGCGAAATTTAAATGCATGCCAACATTTATGGTTTTACAGTAATGTGTGTCGAGTCATTTAGTACTTAGACCTTCATATTTGCAATAATTTCTAACTTACTGACTGAGAGAACACTAAAGTTTTACCTCATTACACTAAAGTACCTTCATCATTCTATGAGGAATAACCATTGTTTGTGTGCATTGAGTGATATACTTACCACTAACATTTTTGCAATCATTAACCAACTTTTACGGTAAATACACAATAGTATTACTTCATTTTACACTACAGTACAGTCATGCTATCATCAGTACAGCATTTGGATTAATTTTCTGGTTCCTATTTTTAATGTATTTTGTGTTAGAAATCCATTAACCTAACCTCTTAAGTCACATTTTGAAGAATTTTTTTTCAACGACAAAAAATGCGGACAAAAAGAGTGGCGCTGCCACCGGGGCTCGAACCCACAACCTCTCGGTTGCAAGATGAACGCTCTACCAGTGCGCCACAGGGGCCAACCATACTCGGGCCAGTATATTGGCCCGACTATGTAGCCTGGGGCCATTATTTCATCGAAAAAGTGCCACGCCAGTTGGCACAGACAGACTTTACCGTGGACATTTGCGGCATTGAGGATGGTTAGGATTAATAAAATCATACGTGGAAAAATTTGAAGAAAAAAAAAAAAAAGAGAAAAAAATTCTGTTAAGACAGTCAATGGTGTTAAAAAAGCTCAATATGTCATATGGTTGACAAATTAATACATCGACAGAGTAATGTTTGATGTGATTATAATTTGTATGTGCTGAGAGTGTGCTCCCACAATGCAGCCTTTCTAAAATAAAGTATTAGTTCATGTTTGTTTAGAATATTCCTCCAATTCGAACAGAACTCTCCGCATAGGCTGCTTTGCATGATTTGGACTGTGGACATGTGAACTGCCTGCTGTTAACCCTCTTTGTAAACTATACCGATAACCTGTTACTATATAGCCAGGTGGGAGGGGGTACTCAGATAATTTTTTGGTAGGGATGTGCTGCCAGCAAAATAAAAGAAAATTGACCCAAACAGTTACCAATTTTCGGGGGCAAATGGACCTACATGTATATGTTTAACAAAAACCCATAATTTAGGATTTTAGACTCATAAATTGACTAAAATGGCTTTGAAAAGGGGGTCATCCATTCCATTTACCAGAGGGTGAAAACTGGGACCCTATTTGGCGGCACATTCCTGAAACCTCAAATCCATGAAGTACCCCCCCCCCCCCCGGGTATATAGCACACTCAAGTGTAGACATATCACATGTAGAGTGAAGTGTTTCAAATATATATCACACAAACACTCTTTGTATACGTTTTATAATAATGATTTATTGCCAGGTTATCGTCTGCAAGTCTCCTGATTAATAGAGGTATTAAAGAAGTCCCGAGGGTGGCCTGATTTGTGTGAGGCGGTTTGTAAAAAGATACTCCACGCTATCACTGGTCCTAATAATACAACATAGAGGCTACTGTAAAACCAGAAATATTTGCGAGTTTAAAATTTCACAAATCAGCAATACTGGCCTTATTCACGGCATGAACCAGGGCCGTAAGACACTTTTTTCAAAGGGGGGGCGTTTTAAAAAAAAAATCACGGAAGATTTGTTTGAGTCGAATTTGCACCTATTTTTTGCACGATCGAGGTACATTTTGGCTCTAAACAAGATTGTAGCAAAGAATATTGCATTTTGGGAAGACAAATGCGCGCGTAGCGCGCGAAAATTTGTCATCTGTGTACAAATTTTCCGGGGAAGATTTTCAAAGGGGGGGCGATCGCCACCATCGCCCCCCCCCTTCCTACGGGCCTGTGAACATTTTGCGAATGTAAACTTTTTTGCGAGTAAATGCTCCTCGCGAAATTTAAATGCACACAAACATTTTAGGTTTTACTGTACATACATTGTAAAGGTGCTAAGACTTATCACCAAAAATACAACTTGAATAATTTGAAAAATACATAGTATCTATGTTGCTTGAGGTGCAGTGAACCCATCCATGTGGGTGGTTTCGTACGGGGTGTATGGGGGCGGAGCTATGCCCGCTTGAGCAGGAGGCGGAGCTACTCCATTTGAAACCGCTGTATTGTCTGTGTGTGTTTGAGGCACGCCTAGTGGCACATACGACGGAGGTATAGTCGTCTGATGTAGAATAGCGCCCCCATTGATGGGGTAAGGCAATCCTGTTGCGGCTGGATATGGTATCGGGGCAGCTGCAGGAGGGTTTGATTCGGCCTTGGGATACATGTCTGGTTTAGATGTGACCTGGAAAAAAGGAAATGATAGCTATAATTATAGTGTCAATAATGTATGGAGCAGGCATGAGATTGAACGTAATTGAGAGAAAACACAGTATGGAAATTTCAACAATAAAAAACCTGAATTTCAAACCTGAAAATTCTCATGCCCAATAGACAAATCCATTTTCATGTATTTCTACAATTAAAGGCATATTATGTGATCTTTTCCAGGGAGCGCCCTCTATTCGTGATTTTTTTTTAGAAAGTAGATTTTCTTGCAGATTTACATTTCGGATTATAAATCATGAATATATTTCAAGTTACAGAGCGATACGATTCCTAATTACCTCAAAATCATGGTTTTAGAGTGAATTTAGAGTAAAAATAAGTTGTCGGCGCAGACTCCGACAGTTTATTTTCACTCTAAAACCATGATTGTGAAGCAATTAAGAATTGTATCGCCCTGTTACTTGGAATGTACATATATACGATTTATGATCAGAAATATAAATCAGCAAGAAAATCTGCTTTCAATTTATTTTCGAGGATTGAGGGCGTTCCCTGGAAAAGATCACATAATATACCTTTAACAAGTAGCCTTTGGTGAGGACATTCCTCTTGAACTTGAAAGTGATCCAAAATAATTCTGTTATACTTTTTCCAACTTTTCAACTGATATCAATAGCTCACGATCAGTGTCTTGCATATCAGTGTCTTGGCAAATCCCAATCCTCTCACTCAATATTTAAATCATATTTACCTCAGTGTACGACGGAGGTCCTTGTAAGTATGCCTGTGGTGCTGGACTCCCCGGGAACATCATCGGGTGCGCCACTAAATTATGCCCAGTCATGGTCGAAGAGTACGTTGTATGTCCGGCACCAAGTACCGTCGTATTTCCACCTGGTGGCCCTCGAGCTAGCGTGGTGGCCTGGTGGTGGGTCAGATAGACCTGACGTCGTCGGTAGAAACCGCATCCACCGCAACATGACATCAAGATGAAAAAGATTATGAACCTGCAAATATATATTATTGAAATTCAATAATTTTGACATTTTTGAAACATTTTGTGAAATGTTGGAATGTCGATGTCGTCTGCAGACGCCTGCCGCATGGAAAGTGTAAAGATTTTCCAAGCTGACTCTGTGGCTCAATTAGGGATGCACCATTTGATTTTCAGGGGGTAGGAAGTTGGGTTCGGGGGAGATTTTTTATTTTTGGCGGCCGTAAGGGGGGATTTTTTTTTTTGCACCGCCGAATGCGGCGATTTTTTTGTTTTAACGTATCCATTCATATTGAGTTGGGTGGGGGTAGATTTTTTTTTTTTTTACTCATCAGGGGGCTATTTTCTTTTTTGACCTGCATAAAGGGGGAATTTTTTTTCTTTAAAAACTTCCTACCCCCGCCCCCCTGAAAATCTAATGGTGCGTCCCTTAGATTGTAGGGTCTTGTTGGTCACACAGGTGACCCAAGTTTGATACCTGACACCAGTGTGGCCGCACTGAGAACTTAGATCATTAATCAACTTTCCAATCAAGAATTAACAAAATCAGCAAACTTGACAAGAGTGCAAAAAATGGTTTGCAAGATAATTTTTTCTTTTACAGTATTTCCACAAGCTCCCTGGTTTCAAAGTTTTCTGAACACCCTCCTGATCCTCCCCCCCCCCCCCCCCCCCCCCAATACAACCCTTCCATGGCATTGTACACATACATATCTACATACGTTATAGACGTTATTCGTAATTGGCTATTTCAAGCTAAAGAGGGAGACATACTCTGATGTGACGTCACTAATCATAACGAAAGTGAGGCAAATATTGGTAAATTACGTAAACATTGGTGTCATGTGACGTAATTTACCAATATTGGCCTCACAAAAGCAGTCTGAATGTTTGTATGCGCCGGACAGGTGAAGATGCCACAGTACCCGACCGACTGATGGGTAAAAATATTCAAACTCACAGTGTATTAAGGTAACATTTGTTTTTGTGTGTTCTATTAACCCTAACCCCCCCCCCCCCCCCCCCCCCGAGTGCTAAAAAATGCTAATCCAAAGTCCCTCTCCAAACGCATGCGCCGTCGGTTTTCGATGACGTAGTCAACCGAGCCTATATAATGAGTGCAGTATACTGCACGAATGTGTAGCTGAGGGCCGTGGCTTAGTGGTTGGAAGGTGGGGTGTGAGAACGGAGGGTCCCTGGATCGAATCCCGGCAGGTTCCCGGAGATTTAGTTGGTGTTTTTTCCTCGAAAATTGTGATCCCGGTCAAAAATCCTAAACCGGGGTTAGGGTTAAAAAGCGAGTTACACTGGCTGGTGGAATTTCTGTCAGGCAGGTATTTTTGAGAGTAATTGTATTACCTGCCCAACTGGCTGGTGGAATAAAGTTCCAGCCCTCATTGTAAGCCCACATAAAATACACTAGTAGCAACTTTTGGCAAGGCACATACGACCCCTTATTTGTGTCTGTGGCGCTTGAGTAAAAAACAATAGTCCAATTAATACCCAATTCAGCTGAGTACATGCTGGGAACATTGTCTGTGTGTAGATGTAAGTGATTATGATATTGAGACCAAAGATGATGATGCCTGGCACTGAAGTGTGACATTGTTAAACCTTTGCCCAAAGCGGTTCATTTAATTACATTGTGGGAGTTGCATATACGCGTACTGTAAAACCACTTGATTTTGCGAGTGATTTAATTTTGCGAGAGATGTGGAATCGCGAAATTAAATAACCGCTAATCTGGTAATTTTGCATTGAAAGTAACAGTAAAATTTCCAGATTCGCAAAATTAAAAACCCACTAGAAGCAACTTATGGCAAGGCACAATACCCATTATTTGTGGCCGTGGCGCTTGAGAAAATTCAGCTGAATACGTGCTGGGAACATTGACTGTGTGTAAGTGATTATGATATATTGAGACCAAAGATGATGATGCCCGGCACTGTTCAGTAGTGTGACATTGTTAAACCTTGGCCCAAAGCGGTTCATTTAATAACATTGTGGGAGCTGCATGTACATACGCGTACTGTAAAACCACTTGATTTTGCGAGTGATTTAATTTTGCGAGAGCTGTGGATTTTGCGAAATTAAATAACCGCAAAACTGACAATTTTGCATTGAAAGTAACAGTAAAATTTCCAGATTCGCAAAATTAAATACCTCCTAGAATAGCACTAATTTTAAATTCGTGAAATAAAGTATCCGCGAAATTATAGTGTTTACAGTATATTGATTGATTCCACCCCGTTTGAAATATAATAACATCAACTGCATCCTCGCAGGCGATGTGGATATTTTAATAAAAGGAAATGTGTAAATCTGTTTCATTTAATTATGAAGATTGAGCGTGCATTATTACTCGAGATTTCAGGGGGAAAATTGGGTTGCTGGGTCAGTTCTCAAATTATAGTCTAATGAAAATCGATCACAAATGCTGGTATTAAAGGTAGATGACCCGATCACATTTTCGTAACACAGAATTATTTCAAACATACGGAGATTTTCATATCATATGAAAGCTCGTATTTTTCTCATCATCATACTGAAATTTGACGGCCTAAAAATGGTGGTAACCACCGATATAGTTTGTGTACTACTCAATGGGTACAGTTCACAGCATCTTGTGCGTCTAAAATAAGAACCGTAAGAGCTATGCAACTCAAACTTTGGAACACAACTTTTTTTAAGGATGACCTTTCATGTAGAATAGAAAACTTCAAGTTGAAAATCGGAACATCTACCTTTAATTAGAGTATATTATAATAGCATCATTGTTGACTGACAACCCTCCTACCTATAGGAATATGACCTTTAGATTGATTGATCATGTTTGAAATAAAATGACATAGGTACTTAGGGGTAGGAATAAAACGTAATCTCGGTTTTTTCCTACATGTACCCCTTTATAACATAACAATAGGGTATGGGGAAAAGCGGGGGTGGGGAGACCCTAGAAAAATGCAATCTTGTTTTTTCCTACCCCTTTATAACATACCTGTAGGGGTAGAGAAAAATGCAACCTTGTTTTTTTACCTATCCCTACATGTCGTAGTAGGGGTAGGAAAAAAATGCAACCTTGATTTTTTACCTACCTACATGTCGTAGATGACATGGATATTTTGTCTAAAGCAAATGTGTGTGCATCAATTTCGTTTAAGATTTAGCCTGCATTTCTCCACAATGTTTCAGTGGGGAAATTGGGTTGAGTCAGTGCTCTAATTATCTTCTTCTGAACATCGGGGTCAGAATTGCATAGGACAATTGGAATGTATTAAAAAGGTTGGACACACACACAGATGCAAAACAATCTTATTTACTGGAGTCATTTAAAAAATACAATCTTTTTTATACTTAAATATTTTCATATTCTTTAGGAAAGGGTTTTAAATGATGATGATATAAATATGCTTCGACATAAAAGCAATAAACATTGTTAGGGGAAAATGGCTATATCCAAATGTAATTTTATTTCTTTTCTATTTTTGTTCCCTTAATTTTTTTCTGGTATAAAAATGTATATACATGTATTTCATATATTTTCAAATTTTATGTTAAACATACATTGCAAAATGGCTACGCCAAAAAGTTCCAGCAAGATACGACAACTCTTGTTTTTTTCTTTAGGCCTAAAACTCAACTTACCAAAAATACCAAATGTTCCAGAATCCATAGTCGTAGTGCCAATCATTCAGACAACACGATGATCCGCAGCAATATTCCTCGTAACCATCACAACTAGAAAGATGAGAAAAATATATGTTAACGTCTTCTGTAAAAGGTTTAGATAATTGTTCCAGATTTCATTCAAATTGTGAGTTTCATGTGTCGATGTTATGTGACGGATCTAGGTGGTTGGGGTGTATGTTTCATGTATCACAACTAGAAAGATGAGAACAAGATATTTTTAATAAGGATTGTTAACGTCTTCTGTAATAGGTTTAGATAATCGTCCCAGATTTCATTCAAATTGTAGGTTTTATGTGTCGATGTTAGGATGTGACGGATCTAGGTGGTTGGGGTGTATGTTTCATGTATCACAGCTAGAAAGATGAGAACAATATATTTTAATAAGGATTGTTAACTTCTTCTGTAAAAGGTTTAGATAATTGTTCCAGATTTCATTCAAATTGTAGGTTTCATGTGTCGATGTTAGGATATGTGACAGATCTAGGTGGTTTGGGTTTATGTTTGGTGTATCCTTAGTGTAATTTATTCATGATTTAGACTGGTGTTGATGAGACTCTATTACTGAATAAAGCTGTCTCATTACAGTTCCGTGCCCTGTATAAAGTCCAACTTTCTTGACCACGTCTTTGATGACATATCCAGGGTAATAAATCATCCCCTCCTACACCATTTATCTGATTTATTTTACACCAACTGTGTCTTGCCAGCATGCGTGCTACCATTTCCACCGCTATCCTAAGCATAGCTCAAGGCTCTTTAGTGTTGGTGTAACTAGAAGCTCTATATACTACTTTTGAAAATGTTCTTGTGATAACAAATTCCAACTTTTAATTTCAATTTGTCATAAAAACTAGCGCTATATCATATTTTATAAAAACAAATGTTCCAATTTCGAAAAAAAATCACATTATATTATCCAAAGAGCAGATTTTAGTTTTAAAACTAGCCCAAATCGGGCGGAAAAACACCATGTGTGGAAAGTCATGTGGCAATACTGCAGCCCCTCAGGCTTGTTTCTAGTTCCACCGCTGCCACACTCAAGGTCCCCCAGCATGCAGTCAATGGTGTTGGATGGATGTAATTCTTGGGTGGAACTTACTAATACTAGCGTCATGGCCAGTTCAACCTGTCAAACTTGGGCTCAAACCTTACAGGCAACTGGAATGTAATGTAATCCTTTAATCCTTTAACACACTTTAACACATATTTCGTGCTAGGCTAATTCTGTGCAGAATTACATGAAGGGTAAACCGTATGTTTTTCTTGCATCACAACTAGAAAGATGAGAAAAAGATATTTTTAATAAGGATTGTAAACGTCTTCTGTAAAAGGTTTAGATAATTGTTCCAGATTTCATTCAAATTGTGAGTTTCATGTGTCGATGTTATGTGACGGATCTAGGTGGTTTGGGTTTATGTTTGGTGTATCCTTAGTGTAATTTATTCATGATTTAGACTGGTGTTGATGAGACTCTATTACTGAATAAAGCTGTCTAATCCTTTAATCCTTTAACACAGTTTAACACAGATTTCGTGCTAGGCTAATTCCGTGCAGAATTACATGATGGGTAAACCGTATGTTTTCATGTATCACGACTAGAAAGATGAGAACAATAATTTGTTAATCAGGATTGTAACTTCTTCTGTAAAAGGTTTAGATAATTGTTCCAGATTTCATTCAAATTGTGAGTTTCATGTGTCGATGTTAGAATATGTGACGGATCTAGGTGGTTTGGGTTTATGTTTGGTGTATCCTTAGTGTAATTTATTCATGATTTAGACTGGTGTTGATGAGACTCTATTACTGAATAAAGCTGTCTAATCCTTTAAGCCTTTAACACAGTTTAACACAGATTTCGTGCTAGGCTAATTCCGTGCAGAATTACATGATGGGTAAACCGTATGTTTTCATGTATCACAACTAGAAAGATGAGAACAATATATTTTTAATAAGGATTGTTAACGTCATCTGTTAAAGGTTTAGATAATTGTTCCAGATTTCATTCAAATTGTGAGTTTCATGTGTCGATGTTAGAATATGTGACGGATCTAGGTGGTTTGGGTTTATGTTTGGTGTATCCTTAGTGTAATTTATTCATGAGTTAGACTGGTGTTGATGAGACTCTATTACTGAATAAAGCTGTCTAATCCTTTAATCCTTTAACACAGTTTAACACAGATTTCGTGCTAGGCTAATTCCGTGCAGAATTACATGAAGGGTAAACCGTATGTTTTCATGTATCACAACTAGAAAGATGAGAACAATATATTTTTAATAAGGATTGTTAACTTCTTTTGTAAAAGGTTTAGATAATTGTTCCAGATTTCATTCAAATTGTAGGTTTCATGTGTCGATGTTAGGATATATGTGACGGATCTAGGTGGTTTGGGTGTATGTTACTTGTATCACAACTAGAAAGATGAGAACAATATATTTTTAATAAGGATTGTAACTTCTTCTGTAAAAGGTTTAGATAATTGTTCCAGATTTCATTCAAATTGTAGGTTTCATGTGTCGATGTTAGGATATGTGACGGATCTAGGTGGTTGGGGTGTATGTTACATGTATCACAACTAACTAGAAAGATGAGAAAAAGATATTTTTAATAAGGATTGTAAACGTCTTCTGTATTTAAGGTTTAGATAATTGTTCCAGATTTCATTCAAATTGTGAGTTTCATGTGTCGATGTTATGTGACGGATCTAGGTGGTTGGGGTGTATGTTTCATGTATCACAACTAGAAAGATGAGAACAATATATTTTAAATAAGGATTGTAACTTCTTCTGTAAAAGGTTTAGATAATTGTTCCAGATTTCATTCAAATTGTGAGTTTCATGTGTCAATGTTAGAATATGTGACACATCTAGGTGGTTGGGGTGTATGTTGCATGTATCACAACTAGAAAGATGAGAACAATATATTTTTAATAAGGATTGTAAACGTCTTCTGTAAAAGGTTTAGATAATTGTTCCAGATTTCATTCAAATTGTGAGTTTCATGTGTCGATGTTATGTGACGGATCTAGGTGGTTGGGGTGTATGTTTCATGTATACCCTATATACATGTAGATTACATACTGACTTTCTCTGCACAATAGTGAATTGGAAAAAGCTCTCTCTTTCCACAGATAGCCCCAATTGTTTCAACTCATCTTTGGTAGATCAATCAATGGGTGTCATTATTTAGAATTTTGCCACTTTTCACCGCCAAGAGTTGATGGTGATCCTGGTGTACATATCCTAGGAACCTCTGAGGTAGGGTCTCTTGGTCAGAGTTTTTGTTTTTCAAATTTATTGAACATTTTGGCAATATTTCATTTTTTTTCTCAAACATTTTCAAAAATGTTTAAAATTCAAAATTCATCAACAAATCTATTACCACCTCCCCCGCTCAATTTTTTAATTTATTTTTTAAAACCCACCACATCCTATAGCTCAAGATTATGTTTGCTATTTCAATTACCAAAGGCTGCAGTACTGTCTGATATTGATTGTACTGTTATACAAAAAAGCTGATGTCATTTTTGTTGTAATAAGCCAATTTCCAAAGTCTGCCAGCTGTTTATCACCATGTTATCGATAAATGATATCATATTCATATGGCTCAGGCTTTTTGCACTTAGTCAAACACCAAATTCTATTTTTTGGTATCGCAATGATTATCATAGCACGTACATGTACATGTATGGCTCAAGACATTTTTGTGATTAGTCAAACCTTAAAGTCTAAATTGTGGAATTGTATGATATAAAAATCATAACTTTCGGCCCCCAAAACAATGTTGTATTGGAGTAACCTGTTGGGCCCTAATTTTTTAATTTTTTGCTGAAGAAAAAAAGAAGAAAAAAGAAAGAAAAAAGATCTTTGGTGTTCCTCATTAAAAAAAGGAATACAGTACACAGCAAATCTGACGATTGCAAACGGGCTCATGATATTTTGTGATATATTTGACTCTGTGAGATCAAAATTAATCATTTATAGTAATACAATTTTTTTTTAATTTTTAAATCCCACCCAACCTACCCTAATTTTCAATGGCATGTTATGCCAATACAAAAAGAAATTGGGCCTTATATGGCTCAGGAAATGATATGTGCTAAGTCAAACACCAAAACCTACTGGTATCATTATGATATTGCAGCAAATATGGCTCAAGACATTTGTGTGCATACATGCAGTCTTGTAGAATATGTTATCGACCTATTGAGGTTCTGTGTGCGAGTCTGGGTTACACCTGTGATGTCTACAGGGTATTAATTACCTGCCATCGTCAATATATGATACAAATTAAAACATGCTTAGAAACTCTATATATTTTGTTTCCTGGTATGGGCAATGAAGGGCAATTCTTTTTGTATTTTGGTTTTTTCTCTCATATAAATAATAATAAAAACATACTTGAATCACCATTTTGGTTGACCTATAATATTCAATCAATCACAAGATATAACTCAAATAAGATATTTCTGTTTACATTTATGATTTGTTTTTAGGTACGAGCTATAGTTTTGGAGTTATGAGCATTACCTGGTTAGTTATTTTTTTCTAAGCACTGTCTGTGTGTATGAAATAGTGATGTATAGCAGATAATTTGAGTGCTTGGAGCGCAGATGTCTTAAGTGCACTTTTAATGAATTTGAGATTTTGCATAATATGAAAACACTTTGACATTCTCGAGTTAGTGCACACATAAGCTAGCCTGCAAATGTATCTTTTGATGGCGAAAATTTGATGGCAACTTCATATTCCACATTGCCCGACACAGAGTTTCTAGTTTTCAAACACGGTTATCTCAAATGAACAAAATGCACTTAAGACATCTGCGCTCCAAGCACTCGAATATTATAGCTGAGTGTATTTTTGCACTGAGCCAAACAAAAAATATGTAGGTCCTATGTGATAATTATGTGTGCCAAACATTAGCACACCCACACACTTTACTTAGAAACCATTACACGTCCACCACACATACATGTACAGCTTTCGCGTGTGCTATTACAAACAGAGCAACAGGGAGCCATTAACGAGCCACACGACGATACTACATACACTATACGTATGGCAGATGCATGCATGCTCAGGATTCGTATATATGTATTCATATATACATGTATAGCCTGCATAGAATAGCTTCAAAGCCTTTTCAGATGGTTTAGTTTTTGTCAATTTTCAAAAACACAAAATATACTAGATCTAGTTCTGGTCTGAGACCAGGGCACCTTGATTTTTATGAGAAAATGATCCCTAGTGACCTCTTCTTGACCTTTGACCTGGTTATGATGATTGGCTTTAATCTTGCCTTATCGAACCAAACAAGGTAAAACAGGTCCGATCTAATTCGGAGCATGTCTTGAGTTTTACCCATGTAAAGTTCAATGACCCCTCTTGACCCCATACAACACGCCAATTTTAAACACTTAAATCACTGTATGCGCATGGACCCAAGGAATCTTTTGACCAATTCTGATAATCGTGAGTCATATCCTCTCGAAAAAATAGCAATTTTAGTGCGAGGATTGAAAATTTACATTTTGACCCCTAGTGACCCCAAATACTTTTTGATTTTAAAAACCAAACTAATATATATGCGTACGGTCAAAAGGAATATGTTGACAAATTCTGACGATCCTAGGTCATTTCACTTAATTGCAAACGCGTTTTAAGTGAAAATCACGTTTTGACCACTTATGACCCCTGTGTGACCTTTGACCCCAAACTGTGAAGACCCTATATGTAGGTCTGGTAGGGGGTCCTACTGACCAAATCTGGTGATTGTAGCATGTACACTGTAGAAAAAATAGCATTTTGAGTGCAAAGAATGAAAATTGACCTTTTGACCCCTAGTGACCTATGTTGACCTTTGACCCCGTACAAATGATTGACTTTTTTTCTTGTCTTATCAATGCCTACAAAATGAAACATGACCGGTCAAAATCAGAGCATGTCTTACATTTTACCCCTGTTTAGGTCAATGACCCCTAGTGACCCCATCTGACATGTCACTTTTAATCGCTGAAGACCCTATATGTACATGGATACAAGGAATCTTTTGACCAATTCTGACAATCATAGGTCATTTCCTCCCGAAAAAATAGCATTTTCAGTGCGAGGAGTAAAAATTTACATTTTGACCCCTAGTGACCCCAAATGATTTTTAATTTTAAAAACCGTTCTTTTGTATATGCGTACGGTCAAAAGGAATATGTGGACCAATTTTGACAATCCTAGGTCATTTCACTAAATTGGAAATGTGTTTTAAGTGAAAATCACGTTTTGACCACGTGTGACCTTTGTGTGACCTTTGACCCCTAACTTTGAAGACCCTATATGTAAGTCAGGTAGGAGGTCCTACTGACCAAGTTTGGTGATTGTAGCATGTAAACTGTAGAAAAAATAGCATTTTGTAGACTGTGTGTAAGGCCCGGTTTGATAGAAAGAAAGAAAGAAGAAAGAAACGGCAGAGATAGAATACCTCGATTTTTTGAAAAAATCAAGGTAAAAATAACATGACCGTATGTGCAGTAGATAAACTGCCTGTATACATTGTAAACTCAAAGATTTTTTTAAATTTTTATTTTAAGCCAAATTAGGTGAATTTTGAATGTCGCTGAATGAAAGATTTTACCTTTCGTAAGGTTTTCATTTTTCCCAGAACATTTTATTTTTAGCCCACGAAATGTTGGAAAATGTTTTCCTTTGCAAAATGCAATAAGAGGCTTGTGAACTCAAAAGGCAGCGTATACATGTACAAAGAGAAAAATACTGGGTGCTGTTCTTCTAGCTAAAATTACGACATCCTAAATATAGATTACTGACAGATGCATCATGTGATAATACACAAATAGGAAAAAGAAAGAAGAACAAAAATCGGCATTCTTATGCAAAGCTGAAAATTCAAAAATGTAAAACAGAAAACATCTCAATTATAGGTGTATGCAGGGGTGTACATGTATCAGGGGTGTGAGAGGCCACAAACAAAAAAGAGGAAAACAGACAAAAACGAGGAAAAACAGCGTAAAATTGGGTAAAAATGCCAAATATGGGCTGAAAAGTAAAGAAAAGGCTGAAATGTTGGCATAAGAAATTTTTAAAAATAAAAAAGGAAATCAGCTAAAAAGAGGACCTCTCACACCCCTGATGTATCGTGTACATTGTATACACAGAAAGGGGGAGCCTTAGACAATGGTAGTTTTTTTTAATGGATCGCTCAATGATTTTCATTTTTGAATTTCCTTTAGAATAGAAACCATGGATTACTTTTAAACAGAATGACAAGGCATCTCTGATTTTCTTATCCAAAAGTCGTAAATAGGACTTAAATTACCTAAACTTGACAAAATTCAAAAGCATATTCTGAAAAACTCAATTAAAAAATCCAGAAAAATCAGTAAATGTCAAATAAACTGGCGTCTACAAACCCGCATGAAATGTGTTCGATCATTGGGTTGGATTACAAATGGTATGCCAACTACGGACGGTCTAGAAATGTATCGAAAGTATTGTGCAATAATCCGGCAAAGTCTGACTAGATTTTTATTAAAGGTACGTGTTCCGATTGCTGGCCAGATTTTCAACTTGATGTTTTCTATTTTACATGAGGGTCCTTACAATAGTTGTATTCCAAAGTTGAGTTTCATATTACAAACTCCAATGGTTCTTTTTTAGAGGCACAAAGTGATATGAAATTTGCTCATTGAGTAGTACACAAACTGTCCGGATGGTTAAGGGGTCGTCCAAAATTATCGCCATTTTCACTTACGTAACTTTTTACCCCCCCCCCCCCCTCCCCCCCTCGAGTTACGTACGCAATAAATGGCGAAATTTTATTTTATTTTGTACTTTAAAAAAAAATCCCGCCTCTCAAGATCGCCATTTAAGTTACGTACGGTTGGGGTATATTTCGACCCCCTCCCCCCCTCTTACGTACGCTTTGTACGTAACTGAAAATGGCGAAAATTATGGACGACCCCTAACCACCTTTGGCAGTAATTTGTTGCATTTTGGCCTATAACATATTAATGGAACATTATCTTGCGCCAAACAAAAAATTTAAAGAAATAATGAGAAAATATAGGGTTTCTTCTGATATCAAAATATGTTGATGGCAAAAAAAAAAGCTTAAAGGCATATTATGTGATCTTTTCCAGGGGGCACCCTCTATTCATGATTTTTTTTAGTTTTTAGAAAGTAGATTTTCTTACAGATTTACAATTCTGATCATAAAGCATAAACATATTCTGAGTTACAGTATACAGAGCGATACGATTCCTAATTTAATACTTCAAAATCATGGTTTAAAGAATGAAAATAAATTTATTATTTATGATCAGAAATGTAAACCTACAAGAAAATCTACTTTCTAAAAAGAAAATCATGAACAGAGGGCGCCCCCTGGAAAAGATCACAAGTGATTGGAACATCCCCCTTTAACAAAGTTATTTATTTCCAAAATGACTCAACATTGTACTCTATCCTTCTGGCTATGAGGGATAAAGTATTATAAAAGGAGCACAAAACACAAAGGTTTTGAGACAAATGAGGGCGCTTAGTGCAGCTTTAATTTATGAATGTGTGATGTCTGTGTTTGTCTACATTTGCGAAAATAACCAAAATTAGAATGATTTATCATGTGAGATAGGGTTGGGAAATCAATCACAATTTTTAATCACATGATTTTACAAAATACAATTGCAGAGTAGTTTCTATACATAATGTATAATTATGTAAAGGTCGTCCCAGAATGATGTCTATCAAGAAAGATGCCTTTCTTTGGCTAGATAAGAAATAAGGGGACAAAATCAATGACATTCAGTCAGGCCAAACAAAGAAGCCCGCCCGCATTGGTATGTGAAATGAGCTACGGCGCGTAGGTCTATGCGCGGGGGTCTAAAAAACGTCTTCTTTTTTTGATCTTTTTTTTTGATCTTTTTTTTGATCTTTTTTTATTTTTAAAAAAAAAGTTTCAAAAAGTTCTCCGTAAACTTGGATAAGCAAAAAATTTAAAAAAACGAAAAAAATAATAAAAAATTGCAAACCTCATAGCCTATTTTCTAAAAAAAAAAAAAAATCGCACAGCACTTACCTTTTTGCACAATGTTTCTGAGACAGACTATCTTCTTTGTTTGGCCTTAACATTGACGCTTTCATAAAAAAATGCATTTTAAAAATTGGACATTTCTGACATAAATTACACTTTTGACTCTTTTTAAACTGGTAGATTTCCAAGTTTGACTGAAACCATCTGTTTTGAACATCTTTAAATTGCACCGACCATGTTCAGCAAAGATTAAAGTCTATTGAAATTTTATATTTGCTGTGTCATGTTTTAAAAGGGCATTGAGAGATTGCAGAGAAAAATAAATTATGGAAAAAATGAAATGTTTCAATAGATTAGGTACAATACATGTTAGGAACGCCTGAAGTGTAATAATTTATAGGAAAATGGTTGAAGGAGAGTACTAGATACAAATTTGGTTGAAGCAATTTATGTGGCGAGTGGTGCTGATAATTTTGATGAGAGCTACATCGAAATTACCAAATTGTACCATTTTACACGATAGACGGCAATTAAGGTTTTCAGATGGAAGTTAGTTTAAAAAAGTGCAAAAAACCTGATTGCCAGGAAAATTGAGGGCGCACTCCTATACATATCTCTCAATGCCCCTTTAACTTCCACTTAAAAAGGTTGATTGATGCCAACTGCTTGTAATGTTTGTGAAGTAAAATTTGTATGACATCAATTGAATTACTGTAAAAGCTGAAATATTCGCAGTGGTTTAATTTTCGCGCATAATCTTAAAAATTATAACACACACAAATATTGTTTTCAATATTCATCCAGAAGGTCGCCCGCGAATTTTTTTTGCGAAATGTCTATGATATCAAAATGCGCGAAAATATATTTTACAGTATTCAGCTTGACTAATTCAATACAATCAACCCTTTCTTTGGTCTTTAGATTTTAGTGGTGAAACGTCAATCATTTGAAATGCGCTGAAATTGAAAAAGAGATTTTCATCAATCAACCTGAACAAAAAGATATTTGTTTGTGAAATTAATCAAATCAGTAGGGGACGTTGTACACCAGTGTATTGTAGGTGTAAATTATGTTAGATTGAGAATAACTGTTGTTACTGTATTTTTATATTTTTCTCGAACACAGTATAAATCATTTTGGGACACCCTGTACATGTATCTTACCCGCTATGAAAAATATTATGTCATTTTCAATCATTGAATCATGTACAATACATTGTATAATTTAATGTACGAAATATTTTGTTTATTGCATTATTAACAAATTGGTATGAGTGATTTCTTTATATGTGATGCGATCAAGCGAAATGAGTCGTATGTCGGCAATTTTCAATTTTGATATTTGTCCATCAATTAAAAAGCAGTGAAAAATGCTATAGTATGATCCAAACCCCATTAAAATTGAACTTCTAGTCTTTAAGTTACAAACAACTTACCAACTGAGAAAACAATGTAAAACATAAGAATTTGTCACTTCTTTTTACCTATAACTCCAAATCAATATTTCCGACACATGACTAATTTTCTTGATTGTGTCACATGTCATTGTTTGTTGTGGTACAAGTTGTCCTCCTCAAAAATACATCGAATAATTGCTGAAGTTTCAATTTTGAGACTACTTGTATTTATCTGCTTTAAATAATCAATTGTGTGCTTTTCTGCCAATTTGTTGTCGATCTCTCAAATTTGACAATTACGTATGACTGAGATATCATAGACAAGACATAACTCTAGAAAGGGTAAGAAGTGATAGGAAAATATAAGAGAGATACAAAATATATCTGTGGCCCTGTACCCCCAACTAACTATATTGAGCAAAGAAGAAAAAAAAAGTATATTGTACATGTAGGATGTATTTAACATTAGATTTCATTTCTGATCAGTTGTGTATCTAATAGGCCTTATGAATGAAAGCAAATTAGGTAGTAAATTAAGAAGGCGTAGTACATAGGGAATGAGCCTCATACATATACCCTTTTCACTCAAAACAGCCATTGAAAGGGTTTTTTAAACCAAAATGCTAACCTAGATGCTGTTTAGTTTAATGCATTTAAAAGATTTTTGTATGTGTATTAAACATAATTTGTACACATTATCAGAGAATTTCGGGGGAAAAATTTAAAAACATTTGGGGACCAAAATACTGCCAAACTCTGAAAATTGTAACCCTGTCTGCATTCACCCACCCAAACACCCATTTCCCAAGTCATCTTCGACATGTATTGTATGACAATCACTATTACCGTATTATCCCTATTAAGCGCCCAGGGCGGTTAGCAAAGTCATTTTGGGTGGGCGCTTATTATGTTACCTTTTTAAACTCATTTGTGATGCGATCTGAGAATACCCGTCGAATGTAGTAAAATGTGAACTAGGGATTATGGGTAAAATAAAAAAATAAAAAATAAAAAAACATAAAAAAAACTTTTTTCTTTTTTTAGATTTTTTTAAAGAAAATTAGTTTCCAGTACTTTGTGTCATCATCTTTCATGAAATTTCACCTTGACAAACTTACTTAAGTCACTTTTATTATTAACCTTATAATGTTATTATATTGAATTATGTATCTTTTTTGGCCTGTTTTCATGATTTCTTGTTTTGTAGCTTTTGGTGACATCACAATCATCATTCACTCATAACTTTTTTTGTAGTGATCGTAGAAAAATGATCAAAACAGTTCTGTAATCAGCACAGTTTTAGCTTTCTTATGATATAAATATCTCCAATATGAAAAATGCCACCATGGGGCGGGTTTTCACAGATCGCATCACATTTATCGTACTAAATAAGTGGTCATTTAAAGATGCTGACTATTTGATGTCCTATACAATGTACAAGTGGTAATTTGAGAAGGCCAACCACTTGACATACTCACGAAAATGTACAATTGGTCATTTTAGGAGGCTGACCATTTCATGTACTAAATGAAATATATGTACAAGTGGTCATTTGAGGATGCTGACCATTTGAAAAGGTGGGCACTTATAAGGGATTGTTTGTTGGTAGTCATTGAGAAAAACGGGGATAGGCGCTTATAAGGTCCATGGCGCTAAATAGGGATAATACGGTACCATTTAACTGGATTCCTCCACCATATACTTACTATATATTGTCTGTTCCTGGACATAGTTCATTGCCATGTACCTGTAATTTAAATTAAACAAATATCATAATCAATTATCATTTACTATGATTTAGAATAGAAGTAGGGATAGGGAATATAGGCTACTTTAGAGCTTTGTTATCATAACAAAGTCATGAGGCTGACATTCATATTAGGCTAAATTAAAAAAATCATTTGTCTCAAAGCTCCCACGATAGTTTATTGATGCGCATTAGAAAAACAACAATCTTATTTTTTTAATTTATTTTTTTTCAACAAAAAAAAAAATCCCAAAATTTCACTGATTTTTCAGATTTTCATTGATCACATCATTTTAAAAACAAAAGGTCACTTTTAAAAGGATTTCAATATTTTATATTTAAAAAAAAAAAAACCTTAAAAAAAACCGCATTCCGCATTAGGTTTTGAAAAACTGAAGAGCTTTGAGACAAAAGATTTTTTAATATAGCCTTAGCAATGTTATGAGGTAGGAGGTAGAACTTATTGAACGACCCACATACTTTCCTGTAGGTAGCATTTTGACTTTAAATTCAGCCTACCCACAATTAATTTCGATACAGTGTTGGGCCTACTTCTCAACCAGTACAAGAAAGAGAAGAAGTAGGTATTAGGATGGTATAATGATTTATGTATCATAACTTGGTGTCTTCAGTGGAGGGGGTTTGTATTGTAGCCTGGTAGGGAGGCTAAGAAGAGGAAACGACATCAATGACACATTGCTTTGTTTTAGCTCTCAAGGAAGTGATTTGCACGGAATTCTTGTGAATACAATATACTGTAAAAGTGGACATTTTCGTGTGTGTACATTTTCGCGCTTAGCAGATTTAAAAAAATGTTGCTTGTTTTTATTTTTGCAGTTTTAAGCTTCCTCACATAGACCTACATACAAAATGAATATATTCAGGCGTTTTTATTTTTGCGCTTGCTGATTTTAGCGTGAAAAGCGCGGAAATAAATGTAGTGTGAAAATTTCCACTTTTAGAGTACATAAGGATATCGCAAGTGAAACTACAATGCGACTGTATTTATATCCGATCAAACAATGTCTGTTGTGCTGCTGAAGGTGGGTGCCCCTTTACACGTAATATGACGTAATTACATCCTGATGTCGACTCTCAACTTAACTTGACAGAGTAAAATGTAGCATGGGTGCTATGATGCTATCTTCGGTAGATAGCAATGATGATCTTCAGTAGATAGCAATAATGTTATCTTTGGTAAATAGCAATGATGCTATCTTCGGTTGATAGCAATGATGCTATCTTCGGTAGATAGCAATGATGCTATCTTCAGTAGATAGCTATGATGCTATCTTCGGTAGATAGCGGTGATGTTATCTTCAGTTAGATAGCTATGATGCTATCTTCAGTAGATAGCGATGATGCTATCTTCAGTAGATACTGTAAGGTTTTAGCCAGAGGGTGTCCAGGCGGCAATTTAATGCCCTGTCGCAAAAACGGATGCCCTAGAAAATGTTCAATGCTAAAGCCGTCCAATGGACGCCCTTTTTCTTTCTTTATTTAAGTTTTTGAATATTTGTTCAAAATTGGAACCCCAAAACGTGGGTGGGTATATACTTTTTTATGTCAAAAAACATGTTTTTGCGCAATATTTTTGACCTATTTTTATTTATAATAATTCAGAGCTCAGAGCTTCCGATGCAGTCAATTTACACAGGAACGTGGACGCTCCGCTCGTGCTGCTCACTCCACTTTATTTTGGTCCCACTTTGGACACCTAACTTCAAATAGCAATGATGCAATCTTCGGTAAATAGCAATGATGCTATCTTCAGTAGATAGCAATGATGCTATCTTCGGTAGCTAGCAATAATGCTATCTTCGGTAGCTAGCAATGATGCTATTTTCGGTAGCTAGCAATCATGCTATCTGCGGAAGATAGCAATCATGCTATCTTCGGTAGATAGCAATCATGCATCTTCGGTAGATAGCAATGATGCTATCTTCGGTAGCTAGCAATGATGCTATCTTCGGTAGCTAGCAATGATGTATCTTTGGTAGATAGCAATGATGCTATCTTCGGTAGATAATCACTGTCCGGCACGGCTGTTTGACAGTCCGATTTATTATGACGTCATCTTAACTTTTCTCAATACTTTCGATAGTTCGATTATCACGCAAACCAGTTGAGTGCATGTACTATGTACGCGTCCTATATCTCAACGTGCAATTATGCGCAAGCCGCAAATCTAAGCACCATTTACACTTATTTTTTCTCGTATGGCCTCTCTCTAGCGTCTCTTATTTTACGTTGGACCAGCGGGAAATCTTATGATTCATACACTAAATACAAAAATTTCTTGTGCATAAGATGTTATCATTTTCGTATCCGGGCCTCCAATATTTGGTTTGTATGTTAACATTATTTTGGTAACATCGTTTTCAAGTTTGCTTACGAAACAGCAGTTCCCTATATATCTCAACGTGCAATCATGCGGAGCTCCGCAAATCTAAGCACCGTTTACACTGATTTTTTTTTCATTTGGCCTCTCTCTAGAGGCTCTTATTTAACGTTGGACTAGCGGGAAATCTTATTATTCACACAATAAATACAAAAATTTCTTGTGCATAAGATGCTTGCATTTTCGTATCCGGGCCTCCAATATTTGGTTTGTAATTTCACATTTTACTGCTCACACCGTGTGTTTCTTTTAGTATTCGTCATTTGGATTCTCAAAATGGATGCCAGTACACAGGCAGCAGGTATAGGACTAGTAAAAAAATGTGCCCTCCGATTTGCTTTTTTGTATATTATATCACATTTTGAGTTACGTATAATGTTTTTTTATCGAACTGGTCAATCTGCGACATATTTGGCGGAATAACTTACGTTCGCGTTGAAACCGCAACCAAAAAAGTCTTTTGTAGAGCGCGCAAGGCTAAAAAAGCTGAATATCCTAATATGTGCCCCACGATTTGCTTTTTGGGATATTATATCACATTTTGAGTTACGTATAATGTTTTTTTATCGAACTGGTCAATCTGCGACATATTTGGCGGAATAACTTACGTTCGCGTTGAAACCGCAACCAAAAAAGTCTTTTTTAGAGTGCGCAAGGCTAAAAAAGCTGAATATCCTAATATGTGCTCCCCGATTTGCTTTCTGGGATATTATATCACATTTTGAGTTACGTATAATGTTTTTTTATCGAACTGGTCAATCTGCGACATATTTGGCTGAATAACTTACGTTCGCGTTGAAACCGCAACCAAAAAAGTCTTTTTTAGAGCGCGCAAGGCTAAAAAAGCTGAATATCCTAATATGTGCCCCACGATTTGCTTTTTGGGATATTATATCACATTTTGAGTTACGTATAATGTTTTTTTATCGAACTGGTCAATCTGCGACATATTTGGCGGAATAACTTACGTTCGCGTTGAAACCGCAACCAAAAAAGTCTTTTTTAGAGCGCGCAAGGCTAAAAAAGCTGAATATCCTAATATGTGCCCCACGATTTGCTTTCTGGGATCTTATATCACATTTTGAGTAACGTATAATGTTTTTTTATCGAACTGGTCAATCTGCGACATATTTGGCGGAATAACTTACGTTCGCGTTGAAACCGCAACCAAAAAAGTCTTTTTTAGAGCGTGCAAGGCTAAAAAAGCTAAATATCCTAATATGTGCCCCACGATTTGCTTTTTGGGATATTATATCACATTTTGAGTTACGTATAATGTTTTTTTATCGAACTGGTCAATCTGCGACATATTTGGCGGAATAACTTACGTTCGCGTTGAAACCGCAACCAAAAAAGTCTTTTTTAGAGCGCGCAAGGCTAAAAAAGCTGAATATCCTAATATGTGCCCCACGATTTGCTTTTGGGGATATTATATCACATTTTGAGTTACGTATAATGTTTTTTTATCGAACTGGTCAATCTGCGACATATTTGGCGGAATAACTTACGTTCGCGTTGAAACCGCAACCAAAAAAGTCTTTTTTAGAGCGCGCAAGGCTAAAAAAGCTGAATATCCTAATATGTGCCCCACGATTTGCTTTTTGGGATATTATATCACATTTTGAGTTACGTATAATGTTTTTTTATCGAACTGGTCAATCTGCGACATATTTGGCGGAATAACTTACGTTCGCGTTGAAACCGCAACCAAAAAAGTCTTTTTTAGAGCGTGCAAGGCTAAAAAAGCTAAATATCCTAATATGTGCCCCACGATTTGCTTTTTGGGATATTATATCACATTTTGAGTTACGTATAATGTTTTTTTATCGAACTGGTCAATCTGCGACATATTTGGCGGAATAACTTACGTTCGCGTTGAAACCGCAACCAAAAAAGTCTTTTTTAGAGCGCGCAAGGCTAAAAAAGCTGAATATCCTAATATGTGCCCCACGATTTGCTTTTTGGGATATTATATCACATTTTTAGTTACGTATAATGTTTTTTTATCGAACTGGTCAATCTGCGACATATTTGGCGGAATAACTTACGTTCGCGTTGAAACCGCAACCAAAAAAGTCTTTTTTAGAGCGCGCAAGGCTAAAAAAGCTGAATATCCTAATATGTGCCCCACGATTTGCTTTTTGGGATATTATATCACATTTTGAGTTACGTATAATGTTTTTTTATCGAACTGGTCAATCTGCGACATATTTGGCGGAATAACTTACGTTCGCGTTGAAACCGCAACCAAAAAAGTCTTTTTTAGAGCGCGCAAGGCTAAAAAAGCTGAATATCCTAATAAAATCGGGCTTGTATGAATGGCCACCGTCAGAAATAAATAGCTGAACAAAGTAAATGAACAAAGAACGTGATTAAAATCTGAGTCCCAGATTAAAATGGATCTAGCAGTGATAAAATGTATTTAAAAGCCCCCGTCCTAACTGGTGCATATCCCTTTGTTTTATAATCCTTGGTTACGGAGCTGAGCGGCACGGTTAGATTTACCTAGTTTTACCCGATAATCGATAATTGATAATCAATCTGTGCTGCCCTCTGTTTTGAAGATGCGATTATAAATCGGACAATTTACACGCGATCAAACAGCCGTGCCGGACAGGGGTCAGACCCCCACCCTTTTTATTTTACCCCCACCCTTTTTACAGAGCCACCCTTTTTATTTGGGAATGTTCAACCCCCACCCTATATACCAAAAACCACCCTTTATACCAAAAAGGGGACATTTTGGATCCCAAGAGCTTTTTAGGGGTCCATCAAATTTGCGTCATCATGCATACAATCACTTAAAGCTAAAATAGTGTAATGCTTCCGAATTCTGAAGTTTTCGGAAGTTGATGATATCAAAATACTACCTACTTTTGGCACATTTCCATCATCAAAATAAAAAATTCTAGGGCACAACAGTAATATTTTGGGTGGTACCAACATAACAAATTAAAAGCTGGCTTTGAAATATGGCCAAATAGAGCAGAATTTACGATATGATTCATGGGAGACGGGCTGTCCGTACCGAAAGTTCGTCGGAAAATGTTGAAACTTGATTGAAATAATGCGCTAAAATTGGTGGCAAATGTCCTATTTTTTACAATTTCTTTCAAAATGAATTAAACTACTATATCTGCATGTGATTTGTTTAACCCCCACCCTTTTTATTTTATCTCCACGCTTAATATAATACAACTACACCCTTTATATGAGAAATATTCTAACCCCCATGCTTTTGTTGATTTCTTGATTTCTGGAGTCCCACGCTGTATAAAGCATGCCGTCCGGACTATGAGATAGCGATGATGCTATCTTCAGTAGATAGCAATGATGCTATCTTCAGTAATTAGCGATGATGCTATCTTCGGTAGATAGCAATGATGCTATCTTCGGTAAAAAGCAATGATGCTATCTTTGGTAGATAGCAATGATGCTATCTTCGGTAGATAGCAATGATGCTATCTTCGGTAGATAGCAATGACGCTATATTCCGTAGATAGCAATGATGCTATCTTCGGTAGCTAGCAATGATGCTATTTTCGGTAGCTAGCAATCATGCTATCTGCGGAAGATAGCAATGATGCTATCTTCGGTAGATAGCAATGATGCTATCTTCGGTAGATAGCAATGATGCATCTTCGGTAGATAGCAATGATGCTATCTTCGGTACCTAGCAATGATGCTATTTTCGGTAGCTAGCAATCATGCTATCTGCGGAAGATAGCAGTGATGCTATCTTCGGTAGATATCAATGATGCTATCTTCGGTAGATAGCCATGATGCTATCTTCAGTAGATAGCAATGATGCTATCTTCAGTAATTAGCGATGATGCTATATTCGGTAGATAGCGATGATGCTATCTTCGGTAAATAGCAATGATGCTATCTTCGGTAAATAGCAATGATGCTATCTTCGGTAGATAGCAATGACGCTATATTCCGTAGATAGCAATGATGCTATCTTCAATAAATAGCAATGATGCTATCTTCGGTTGACCAATGATGCTATCTTCGGTAAATAGCAATGATGCTATCTTCGGTAGATAGCAATGATGCTATCTTCGGTAGATAGCAATGATGCTATCTTCGGTAGATAGCAATGATGCTATCTTCGGTAGATAGCAATGATGCTATCTTCGGTAGATAGCAATGATGCTATATTCCGTAGATAGCAATGATGCTATCTTCAGTAGATACTGTAAGCCATTAGCCAGAGGGTGTCCATGTGGCAATTGGACGCCCTGTCGCAAAAATGGATGCCCTAGAAAATGCTTAATGCTAAAGCCGTCCAATGGATGCCCTGTTTCTTTTTCTTTTTTAAGTTTTTGAATATTTGTTCAAAATTGGAACCCCAAAACATGGGTGGGTACATGTATATATACTATTTTATGTCAAAAAACACTGTTTTTGCGCAATATTTTGGACCAATTTTTATTTATAATAATTCAGAGCTCACAGCTTCCGATGCGGTCAATTTACACAGGAACGTGGACGTTCCGCTCGCGTTGCTCACTCCACTTAATTGTGGTCCCACTTTGGACACCCAACTTTCAAATCCTGGCCAAGGTCCTGATCTTCGGTAGATAGCAATGATGTTTCTTAGGTAGATAGCAATGATGTTATTTTCAGTAGATAGCAATGATGCCATCTTCGGTAGATATCAATATTGCTATCTTCGGATAATGCTATCTTCGGTAAATAGCAATAATACTATCTTCGGTAGATAGCAATGATGCTATCTTCGGGAGATAGCAATTATGTTATCTTCGGTAGATAGCAATGATGCCATCTTCGGTAGATAGCAATAATGCTATCTTCGGATAATGCTATCTTCAGTAGATAGCAATAATGCTATCTTCGGTTGATAGCAATGATGCTTTCTTCAGTAGATAGCAATGATGCTATCTTCGGTAGATAGCAATGATGCTATCTTCGGTAAATAGCAATGATGTTATCTTCAATCCTGTTTATCCACCAGATGAGTCAGTCAGCCCTTTCTACAAGTCCAGTGGAACAATTCATGATTTTGTCCCTTTATGGCTAGCCTATGCTTCCTCCCAAATTCAATATACATAATATTGTATCTGGTTATACCACCGATGATACAAATGTGTTCTATATTTAAAAACAACCCTTTTCTCCTTCAAGCAGAAGTACCCCCATTGCCATACAAGAAATAAGCAGATTTATCAACATTTGTCTCAAAAATAAAGAAGTTCTCAACACATACACATGCATGGTTTGGATAAACTGACAAAACCCCTTGCATGTTTTAGCTTGTCCGTGAGAGCTGACACATACATGTAAACAGTGGCTGCACCAGACTCATAATTTTTTTTGGGGGGGCAACATTTTTTTTGGGGGGGCGGGGGCATAAAACATGTGCACATTTTTTGTACCATTTTACGCTTATATTGTCAAATTTGGTCTAATAACGAACTAATTTGGTATAAAAATGCACGCAAAATGTAGCTGTTTTATGCTAAAATTGTCAACATTTGGTCTTATTTAATGTCCGCGATAGTATAGAATATTACCGCAGATCGAAAATATCGCTAAGTCAATGTACACAGTTAAAAATCCTTTAGTATAATACGCCATGATCATTAATTCGCCAATTTTTTTCATTCTTTTATTACAAAATCATTTTGAAACAATGTCAAACTTTACGGACGATTTAATGTCAATTATATCGACATCCCAAAGTTGATATCGACATGTCGGGATAATAGCCGATATCGTCCATGTCGATGACAGCCCTACATGGTAATAACATATTTGCTTCCTCACATTTGGTGCCAGCTGTAGGAAACAGTACATGTACTTCATCCAATCCTAATGTAATACAGAAAGCTTGTTGCATTTTGGAAATAGGGCCGGTCTTTTTGAGTGCACTTCAATGTTAAATCTATGCCACTAGCTAGAAATAATGCACCATCAACTTATCTCAGCATTAAATTGTGATTGGCTAATCAAAAAGCTTATGTGTAGACCCAATCATTAACTGGTAATAACCCTTTCTGGGTCTCCGGCCTGGTTCATTCATGACTAAAAATCCTTGGTACGTGTTACACGATTTGGACATTATGTGCAGATTCTTGTTCTTATCTTTAAATGATGTTTATTTTGTTAAGAGCTGAAGAGGACATCTTAAACAACAATTTTCCATTCCCCACACCCCATCAATCAATGTTGGGACACCTTGAATTAAAGGCATATTATGTGATCTTTTCCAGAGAGCGCCCTCTATAAAAAAAAAAAAATTGGAAAGTAGTTTTTCTTGCAGATTTACATTTCCGATCATAAATCATACATGCATTCCAAGTTACAGAGCGAAACGATTCCTAATTACCTCAAAATCATGGTTTTAGAGTGAATTTAGAGTGAAAAATATAAACTGTCGGGATTCCGACAGTTTATTTTCACTCTAAAACCATGATTTTGAAGTAATTAAGAATCGTATCGCCCTGTAACTTGGAATGTATGCATGATTTATGATCAGAAATGTAAATCTGCAAGAAAATCTGCTTTCTATTTTTTTTTTGATGTTGAGGGCGTTCCCTTGAAAGCTCACATAATATACCTTTAACTGCTGAAGACATTGACATTTCTCAACATTGCAAAAGGAGAGGGGGTGTTAATTTTAAGCGTTCTAAGACTTTTTTCCAGGATTGTAGATATTATAAAAAAGAGGCACAACATGGAGGAGGGTAAGGTGTTCAACACAATGGCGATACTGTAATAATTGGGTCCCAGGCATAAGCAATTTGAACTGATAGCCTTGTGATGAATTTACTTTTTATAAGGTTTACACATTTGGTGTCAGTGGTGGGAATAAGCCTACAAATTGAAGAATGGTTTTTGCCCCTTACACGTACACTTCATGCTATTAAAATCTATTATACTTGCCCCGAGACATTAATGTCATTTATTAATTACGTCATCAACTGATGTACTTGATAATTAGGGATCTCAACTGATGTACTTGATAATTAGGGATCTGGGGTCACACTGCAGTCATCAACTGTATCTTGATTGAATATGGTGTACGCCACAATCAATCAAGATACAGTTGATGACTGCAGTGTGACCCCATCACATGAGTGTTACGCATGCAGGCAATGCAATATTATGATGCGATCAATAGAATACATTTATGATGCTATACACTCCTGTCAAAGTGAAAATTTTCGCGTGTAATTTTTCAAGCTTTCCACATTTTGAACAATTTTGCTTATTTTTCATTTTTGCAATTTTCAGCTTTCTTACATAGACCTAAATACAAAATGAATATATTTGTAAGTTGTTTTTTTTGCACTTGCTTATTTTGATGCGAAAATAAATGTAGGGCAAAGATTTCCACTTTTACCAGTATGTATACATATTATACAGGCTCTTCCCTCTCTGGCTGTACACCACTCTTGATTGTGACACTCTTGTCTTTTTGCCTACATTGTACAATTACATTGATTTGAGTAAAAAGAAGAATTCTCAATATCATGACATTACTGATTGCCTCATATATGCGGGGAAGTTAGTCAACCATTACAAGCATATAACAACATATAACATGTGTAATAAGGGTTGTTATAATTTTACTCACTTCGGGGTCAAATTTGGAGATAAACACATGCGCACAAAAAAGTTGGTTGCTGCCCCCCACCCCACCCCCACCCCCACCCCCACCCCTACCCCCACCCCCATACCCCCTTCCTGGCTTTTGCTGAATAAATGTATGACTCAATACAGTACATTTTACACTATTTTGAGCATGGGTACAAATAAAACAATACAATACAATAGGACGACAAAAAATACATTGTCATTTTTCAATTTCTCTTACCGTATGAATTAAAAATAACAAGCACGACACCGAAAATAATGCGAGTCTGAAAAATGTTGAAGATAAATCTAACGCCATCGTTTATAGTCCTTTAAATTGATATTGATAAGTCAGTGTCTTTGGTCAATAGATGATGTGCTGAACCTTTTTTAAATCAAGAAGTGAAAAAGAAGAAGTCAATATCATATAATTTTCAAATGGTTTCCTTGTTGCGATTTCCTTGTTTCTGAACTGCACTACATGTACATGTACATCAATGACAGGCTATCTGGCTGCTGTGCACATCAATGATGGCCTAGTTAGGCTAGTATACATGTAGTATCATCATTACACTGCAGTTCTGCATACATTACATATGGAACACTCCAGTGTTTACACTGAATGACTATCAACTGATCAGGAAAAATGTCGATTGTTTGCCTCTAAATCTAGATGATGTTGACACAGACCAGTGTACACCCTAGACTTCTATCTACCACGAAGCACGGACGTTATTCCACTGAAATCGAGTCTTGTTATTGAATGGTATTAAACTCAAGAGAATTCTGATTCATCGCCCGTTTCTCAGTCACAAATCCGGGAATTGCATCCGGGAATTTCGGAAACCTCACACACACACACAGTGTTGCCATATCACGCAATCTAAACAATTTCGCCCAAATCAAATTGATTCGGCTTTCATTTCAATTGGACATTGTTGTTTGTTTGTTTGTTTGTTTATTTATAGGCAAAACGACAATATACAAAATACAACATACAAAAAATGCATGACACAAAAGATATACATATTATCATGAACACAGACACATAACCCATAAAGTCAGTCTGCTATTAAAAATGCAAACTTATTTCCAATGGGGTACACGATTTATATAGGGTGGTGGAGGGGGGTTGGGTCAAGAAGGCCCCATCCAGGATAAAAATATAAATTGCAATGCAAGTAGTGCCAGACCCAGGGTCTGAGTTGTTAAAATCCTCAAATCTTGATTGCAAACACAAATTGGATCCGATAATGGCACTACTCATTATGTAACAGGAAGGGTTAATTAATTAGCAAATAGCTGCAAATCAATGATGCAAATTTATTAACCGAACCAATTATTTTCCAGGCTAAAGAACCAGTATTATAGTCAAAGAGTGGCATTCCATGGTCAAAACAGGAGGTGAGAATCTCATCTTTCCTGGTCAAATCGAACTGTCATTCAGGCCTAGACTCGGTCTATAATGCGGCTGCCAAGTCTCACAAGACTCTCCCCCCCCCCCCCCCCCCCCCCCCCGGACAAGTCCAATTTAAGGGGCTAAGGCCTCAGTCTAGCGAAACTTGCAAAAACCGAGCGCCGGGGACAACTTGGTTTTTTGAGTCACAGCACCAACACTATATAATGTGTAAGTTTCAACTATAGATACATATCTTTAAGAAAAAGCTGACGCACATATTTGTACTCGGAAGCACTTTGCTTGGGGCTCTACCGATCATCTATTCAAACCGGCGCTTTATAAATCAAAAGCCTATCTCACAATTTTATAAATTAGTATTATTAACAGTAGGGCCTAAGGGAGTGTTCAGAAATACTTTGGTGGGGGGGCCAACCAAAACAGGGGGGGGGGGGGCGGTCTAAAAAGTTTGAAGTCTCAAAAAGGGGGGGATTAAAAAGTTTTACCTACTCAAGAGGGGGGGTCAAAAAAGTTAGGCCAAATACTAGTCGTTAACGGGAAAAATACCAAAATTTTCTGCGCTACGCGCAAGTAAATACTTACTGCAATATTGACATTTCTATAACAAATTATACAGATTTCCGCACGTTCCGCGCAAATCTTTGTAAAAACATTGTGGCGACAGCAGAATTTGTTAAACAAAATGTGGCTAACCAGTGAGTCCACAATTTTTACTTGAGAACTGTTGATAAGGGTGATCGTCAACAGGGTTAAATACACATTTCCACGCGCTACACGTGATTTTGAACGCAGTTGACCAAATTTCTGAGCGGGGGGTCAAAAAAGTTAGGCCAAATAGGTAGTTGTTAACGGGAAAAATACCAAAATTTTCACTGCAATATTGACATTTCTATAACAAATTATACAGATTTCCGCACGCTCCGCGCGTGTCTTTGTGAAAACAACGTGCAAACAGCAGGATTTGTTATACAAAATGTGACTAACCAGTGTCCACAATTTTTACTTCAGAACTGTTGGTTAGGGTGATCAACAACAGGATACAAATGTTTGCACGCTACTTTTGTACTAGCAAGTTGACCAAATTTTTCGTTCTCCGCGCATATCTTTGTGAAAGTATTAAGTATTGTGTAGATAGAAGGACTTGTATACAAAGAGTGACTTTTTACAATTGGAAAAAAGAAATTGTTTTTAAAAAGGCTATAACATGATAAATACAAATCACCAAAAAATACAATTCGGAGGCTTGAAAGATATGTTTCAAGTGAATTTGAAATGTTGCAAATTGATTGCCAGCTATACACAGTTCTGACTGTAGTGTAAGCGTCATAGAACTTGAGTCAAATGTCTATCTACATCTAACAGTAGGGGGGGGGGGGGGTCAAAAAAGTTTTTCACCCTCTTAAAGCGGGGTCAGAAAAGTTTGTCAATTTGTAAAGGGGGGTCAAAAAAGTTTAGACACCGACAATTTTTTTTGGGCCAACCCCCCCCCCCCCCCCCCCCACCAAAGTATTTCTGAACACTCCCTAATGAAGACAAGCAAAACAAAGAGAAACCAAACCCATGCTCCGCCACTATTCCAACTCGAAAAATCCCCTATCAGTAACATTTAGGAAAAAAACAAGGATTATAAATGAAATCACTATTTAAAAATCATCATGCGGCCCGTATGAACAAATACATAAATGACACAAAGACCGACAAACTAAAGGAAGCGCTATTTTCTGCATGTTTTATTCACCCTGTATATTGAGAACAAAATCCCACAAAGGGATCTTAGTCTCATGCTAAAATTGTTAATAGGCAAAAATGTAGGATTTGACATGCGAAGTTAAAAATCGAGATAGAATGACATATTTTCCCATAGTTCGTCACTGTCAGCAACTTCTTTGCATACAGTTAAACATGAAAAGAGGGATCTGCTCAAAAGATATAAATTGGGCCATACATAGAAACCATTTTCATGTGATGGGCGTATGCCTATTGTCCTAAAATAAAAGTGTGTTTATATCATGCCATTTTTTGTAGCGCATGTATATTACACGGACAGAGACGGAGGAGAAGGAACCGCGGCCAAGCGTTTTTCGGCGGGTAGGCCGGTTGGGCGGAATTTTATTAATATTATTATAATATCTCTTATTTGGGAGCTTTTGGGTTTCATAGGTAGAAAGGGGAAATAGGGCAACGTACACTTCGCGCCCTTCGCCCACGCGTGAATGATCTATACCGAAGTATACGATACGATACGATACGATACGATACGATACGATACGATACGATACGATACAATTTTTCCGATATGAACTTTATTGATGTTGTCCAAATCGTTTTCATATACACCTAGCACATAAAGTCCCTGACCAGGTGCTTTGAGGTTCGCTAATTCAAAATATATAATCGGTACAAAAAATCTGAGATACACATTAAATGAGCAAATTTCTTTTCCGCAGTTTGATACCTCATTCAACAAAATCGAATGGATACTTTTAAAGTTATGGCGATTTCAATGACCGCGCATGCAACAGAAAAGTTGCACTTGGTATAGGAATCATTGATTTGTGTGTGATTACTGTCATAACTGTGTGCTATCTGAACGCCCGGGGGGGGGGGGCCAGTCAAACATAATGGTGTACACATGCGTGACCAAAAAAACGCGTAAAAAGGGGTGTTTTTTCAGTTTTCAAGATTTGGTCACGCATGTGTACACCATTATGTTTGACTGCCCCCCCCCCCCCCCCCCCCGGGTCTGAAAGAGACAGATGAATGGGTCTGGAGTGATAACCGCAATGTGCGGGACAAAGGGTGTATCTGGCTGTGAAGAATACAAGTCTTAGCTGATTAGCTGTGAGTTTTTTGCGCGTAATCACACACAAATCAATGATTTCCTATACCTTTTCTGTTGCATGCGCGGTCATTGAAATCGCCATAACTTTAAAAGTATCCATTCGATTTTGTTGAATGAGGTATCAAACTGCGGAGAAGAAATTTGCTCATTCAATGTATATCTCAGATTTTTGGTACCGATTATCTATTTTGAATTAGCTAACCTCAAAGCACCTGGTCAGGGACTTTATGTGCTAGGTGTATATCTTGCGCAAACGCCCTGCATTCTTAGGACTTTTAGATGTTATAAATCGAACATTTCTGATGGAAAATACAGACTTTTTGGAACGATAGTAGATTTCAAGCTTTTGTCAAATAACCCATTATGAAAATCTGTTAAACACAAACCCTTTTAAACATAAATTATTTCTGAAATTGTATTCGCATTATTGCACCCTCGTCTTATTTTAATTAGCTTTTTGATATTAAACAATCGACTGTTATGTGCATAGATTGAATACTAGTGGCAGGATTTGTTTTGCTTGAGTGGTTTTAACCTTCCTTTCTTTGGTGGGAGTTTTGAATATAACTTATGAGGTGTGGGGTTCATTTCGAAATGCTGGTAGTGCTAAAGAGAATAGCTGTAAAGAATAAAGATGAATTATGTGAGCTAATATATGAAAATACGTTTTTCCTCCATTTTCGATTATGTCTTACAACAGCAGAACAAAAGCGATATCTCGATGAAATTAACAGAATAAAAGTAGGAAACATTTCCACCACATATCGCTAGTGTTTAAATTTGAAATAACTAATTGTAGGCATAGCACACTACACACAATAAAACCTGTCAACCTTGCAACCATGCACAAACACAGATTGTCACTCGATTCAAGGCCCGTGTTTCCGGTCATATTTTCCAATAATCAATGGACAATATCTCGAGAACCGTACAAACTATTTGCATGATTCTTTTACCAAATTTCTTCTTTTCCAAAGATCTTCAAAATGAGACTAATCTTGTACAATTTTAGTGCATTTGAAATTTTTGTGTGCTATAATACCTACTAATTGTTTTATAATTTTTCAATATATTTTTGACACCCGGTATATTATACAAATATATACTGCCATGGGAGACTCTGGTTAAAACTATGGGCCCGAGGTGACTGCAATACAGCTATTTTGCTGAGGGCGGAGCCCCGAAGCAAAATAGCACTATTGCAGTCACCGAGGGACCATAGTTTTAATCCAGAGACTCATTGGACACCCTGTATAAGTTGAAACTTAGACAATAGCCTATATATTGTGAGATGTAGTTCCTCAGTCTAGGTCTCATTCATTTTGATATAAAATCATCATGATCATGGTATAGTTACCCCTCACACTGTTGAAAGGAAAATGTCCAATCCAAATTATCATCGGCCATAGCAGGCCAAGGCCTATAGTGTTTCGTGGGCCTAAAATTTAACTACAGTGTAATTCCTCACTAGGTCTCATGGGTCTCATATGTATTTAACATACCGTACATTTGTACACTCTAAGAAAAAAGGGTTCCAAGTAGAACCTAAAAAGGTTCTAACTTGTCCTCTATGCAAAACCCTTTAAGGTTCTTAATGAGAACCTTTGCAATGCATATGGGGTTCAAGGGTTCTATAGAACCTAAAAAGGTTCTTCAGTTTTGTCCTGTATGCAGAACCTTTGAGGTTCTATCAAGAACCTTTCCAATAAGGTTCTTTAGGGTTCTAAATAGAACCTAAAAAGGTTCTTCAGTTTTGAAGTAGAAAGTAAATATTTGTAATTTTTACACGGTACCGTTTATTAACAGGATTACAAAACAATTATTACATTGCGAACTCATTTATTAATGATGTACGTATGCAAACTTCTGCAAATCTACCAAGAACCCCATTTCCCCCAAATAAGGGTTCTTTCTGGAACCATCTCACTATACATACGACCTTTTTGCGGTGTTAAAGAACCTCTAACAAACCTTTTTAGAACCTTTTAAGGTTCTTTAGAGAAACATGGTTCTGCCAAGAACCATTTGCCATTTCAAGAGCCCCCGCTAGAACCCTTTTTTCTTAGAGTGTACATCCGAGTAAGTAAATTAGTAAAATGGTTCAATTTAGAACCTTTTTGTCCTCATTTGAACTGGCCTTCTTAAAGGGACACTAAGAGATGTGTTGGAGGCAGCGCCCTCAATTATGATAAAAACTGAGATTAGTTTATTTTTATAATTGTATTACATGTATGAACTTACACCTATAAGGATTAAGAAAAATCAGCTCTTTTTGTACAAGAAAACGTCGATTCAAAAAATGCTTATCCCGCGGGACCAGCATTTTACGTCCGACAGTATCCCCGTGCAGTACGCGTGATACATAACGCGAACCATATTTGCATAGAGGGCGTTTTTCAATAAATAGCGATGATATTGTTTAAATCTAGTTTTGCTGTGTTTTTTGTTAGTAGAAACAACAATAATGGCGATTTTTAATGTTCATCTTGAATTCTGAAGTAAATTGTTAAACATTTAAATTTTTCAACACCACTTAATGTCCCTTTAAGAGATTGAGGCCTCAATCAATAGGATCATTACCAAACATGGTTCTCGTACAACCTAGAACAATTTTTGGTAACCAATAGACATCATTCTGAGGTTCTATGAGACAGTTTTAGATTGAACCATTTTTCGTATCTCAGACGCGACGGGCGGGCGGGAGACAGCTCTTTGAGTATCATCAACTTTCCCCGTTAAAGATGATCCCTAATTGGGTGTGAAACGGATACAAAGAAGCTTTGAAACAATCAAAAGAAAATGGCTACTTGACTGACGGGAACATTCCGAAGTAGGAAGGGAGCTGTCTATTTGCTTCCTTATTTCACTTTTATAAACAAACTTAACGTTATTTAAGTTTTCTATCTTCACAGTATTTCACGGTATCAGGAGACGGACGATATCTGTCATCGAGAAAAGGTTAGAGGGGTATATAAATGATGAAAACACACACCGCAAAAATCGCAGTGATTGCATACGATACGGCAATGCATGAATGAATGTGTGGACTGGATGAGAACGAACGTCTGTCTGTCGAGTGTCTGAACTGAATGTTTTAGTGAAATTAGGCTACTATTTGACCTTTTATAGATTATCTAACATTTTGTTTGATTTTAACATGGTAACCTACACTAGCCTAGGCCTATAGTAATAAGTATACAGTAAGTTCTGCACTTTTTTATGTGCCGACTTGCGAAAGTTGCGTACAGCATCATAAACACTGAACTGAAGTGCGTTGTAGAACAACAGCGTCACAACAGCGTTATCTTTGAAAAGTCAACGTCAAGGCGTCACGGTATCTGTAATCCGATTGGCTGCGATCATATCTATGGGTAATGAATGTCCATCCCACACGCTCATCAAGTTAACTAGACCGCGCACAGCTCACTTCATCTGGCTCAAAATGGTTCTGGCTGGCAAACGCGTGTTAAGGCTAATGAAAGTTGATTCCATGTTTCCTGTAACCTGCCTGCGTTTGGTTTTTTCGACCACGTTATGAATGCCAAAATAGCGAAATCCATCATTATTTGATATTTTCCATTTTCTTCTGCCGTTTTTGAGATATTGTTGAATTTTTTCGGTGTTTTCCTTAATTTCCTTCATCGAACATCGCATTTTGTTAACATTCTGAATCAATTGGAACCTAAAAATAGAAATCGACTTCGATGATCACCTACGGCTTGTTCGTATACATCCGCACAATTTAGCTGGTGTTTTGGAGCTGCTGTAAACATGGAACAGTTCATGTAAAAATTCCATGGTTGGATGGCGTAAATTTCTTATAAAATGTTGCTCTAAAAATATATAATTACAAGGGATCAACCGATGTGACATTTCCCTTCCGATACGATAACCGATAATTAATTTATAATGTCAGCAGATATCTGATCCGATCCGATACTTTTATTGAGTCCTTATAAAATAGGAAATCACTTAAAAATATTGTGGGGGATCGACTCAAAAAGGATATAATGATAGAAAAACATGGATTACATAATGTATATTAGCAAATTAGTAAATAATGGAATAATGGGGGGAAAATTGTATTCAAAGGAACTGAAAATGCATATTAAACAGACACGTTTTGGCATAAAAACCCATTGTTGTTGTTGTTTTTCATTGGCAAGCAATATGTGTGGCAAGGACAATTTTCTACCGATTCCGATATTTGTCCGATACATGTATGTCTAAATATCGGGCCGATCCGATATCCGATCCGATAACTGGTTGATCCCTAATAATTACAACATTCATTCATTGTTGACGTAATTTTTAGGTATGAAACATCATTTTTATTATTATAAATGTTTGCAGTAATAAATCTTTAAAAATACGGCCTATTTGACATTTATTCGTTTTTTAACCTGTGCTTTCTACCACGTGATGTGCATTGTTTGTATCTTTGTGAAGAAAAACATGGAAAATGTTTAATATACAAAAATAAAAGTTACTTGCACCGTGAAGTTTCTTTTCAATCTGTACTTTGTGTGATTATATTATTGATCTGTGTTGTATTTTATTACTATATTGAAGGGTATAGTATAGAGCATGCTATGCATGGGTGAAATGGTCGTTATTTTGTAAATAATGAACTGCTGCAAAATAATGAATAATGAAAAAGTTACCTCATTATGGTTTGAACCAAACGTTACGGGAAACATGGAATCAACTTTCATTAGCCTAACAGTAACAGAGTCACCAGTTTCGTAAACATATTTCTGAAACACCGCAAAAGGTTAGACGTTTGCAAATAAGATAATCAGTAATTATACGTTTTCCAACAGTGCTTACCTACCTACCTTATTTTTAAAACCGAACAACGGAAGCAGAAAAATATCGCATCTGAGTTGTGAAAATGAAAATTCGTGAATACGTGTTGTCTAAATGGATTAAGATAGCGGATTCCTTTGTGTGTACATGTACTTCTTTACGTTTACCGCTACCACCTGTGTCTCTTCAACAACTGTCAAAGTTACAGAATTCCATGACGTGTGATTAATGTAGGGTACGTCCCCGAAATCTTAAAATAACCGCTATCGTGTGTAGTAATATACTGATGACGCGACATAGCGATGCATGTTTGAGGGCAGCGTATAAGTCAGCCTATTTTTTTCCCTCGTGGCAATGGCCGATTCATTGCGTCATTTTAGTCTATTTGACAGTGGTTTCAGACGGACGCTGCACACCAATGAATTGGAAACTTCAGCGTTGTACGTAACAAATCTGCATTGAGACTAATCAACGCACATTGTTTACCACTATTTTCTTGAATTTGAACTAGTGGCGCATCATATATATTAAAACACTAAAGGTTTCTTATTGTTTTAAAAGAAATTCATGTACCCGGGAATTACTTGCAACCTTACAATGCAGTGCGCACAGCAGCGTTTGTTCACTGCATTATTATACTATTATCATCTGGTTCAAGCATATAGGCCTACCCGAAAGAGCTTGTAAAGTGAACCCATTCCAATACATTATGAGAGTGAAATTGATATTTTGTTGAACAAAATCTAAGATGTTTACTCACATTTAGACAGTTTCGTCAACCAGGTCTGTTGACTTCCTCAGTACCTAGGATGTAAATTTGTGATGAGTGGATCAAAGGGATCATACACATGACTTGGAGAAACTTAACATAGTATGTCCAATGTACGTACGCAAACATTTAGGGTGTGACACAATTTTACGAGACTCGCTTGCACCCTTACCTACCAGAGAGTTTGGATTAAGGATTGCAATAATCATCAAAAAGACAGCAAAAATTTGGCTGTGCGTTTTGTAATGGTGTTTAGTTAAATAGGGTCATATGTACATTTCCTTTGAAGGATATAATCTCATCATAGCATAGCAGAACAGGTCTCTCTGTCTATTTTGTTACAGAGTGCTTTGCATTTCTGACACATATATTGTATTTTGTATATTTATAACAGACATAATTAAACGCTGCCACATTGTGACGGAAGTGGTGACAATGAGTAGCGCAGCAGCAGCCGCTGCTGGCATGGCTACCCCTAGTCCAGGCTCTACACCTGGCTCTGTAGGACGGAGGAGAACTACAACACCTACGTATAGGTCTGAAGATCAGGCACTGGATCAGATTGCCAAAGAGGTAAATATTGTTTGTAAAACTGTCTGTTTACTTCTGCCCAGTGAGCTCGTCAAGCAAGCTGTCAGTGAAGGAATGGAAGCCGTCACCATGTACACCACCTCTAATAACCTATTGCATCTTTTCTGAAGTACAATTTAATGCTATGTTATGTTTTAAAGCATTATCCCATTGAGCACGGCTTATAATTGGGGTTTTGTTCAAAAGCATCGATCAAGCAATCAACCATTCAGACAATCAATTGGGGCTGGACAAAATGTTTATTACCCGGGAAGGAAAGAAAATTCCAAAAAAAGATTTCCCTCCATTTCTTATGTGATATTTATTTTTTTGGAAAGCAAAATTTCCCTCCAAATACCCAGATTTCCTGGGAATGAGATTCCCCAATGCCCTTATATTTGTACAGGCCAATAATCATTCAACAACTCCCCCTTACCTTAAGTACAGTAGCGAAGCGTTGTCGATTTGAGTTAAACAACGCTGCTATGGTCAACCATCGCGCCGATATTCGCACCACGCGGATATGTTTTCACGCGATACACGATGGCAGTCGCAATGGTTGTTGTTTTTAGAATGACCATGCCAACTGTTTTCATCGAGTTTTGAAACTTACAGGAACTTAATTAGTTTGTCTTTTATAGTTTTTTAAAATTGAATGAAATTGTTAATATTGAAATACCGGTTCCGTAGGCCTGCATTAAAATATGTTCTTATTTGTATTGTCTATTTATGAAATGGTGTTCAAATCCCTAGTCTTTGTTGAACGGGATTAAATCATGTTTCAACGTATGTGCATCACCAATTGACAACTCGTGTGCTGCGCTCGCTGCATGTTTATTTCAAGAGGGCGTTGCCCTCGTGAAATAAACCACGCAGACGCGCGAACACCGTTGTCGATTGGTGATGCATAACGCTGAAACATGATTTAATCCCTTAATCAACCATGCAATCCATTTCTTATTTCAGGCTGAGGAGCGACTAGCAGCCAGGAGACGTGCGAGAGAAGAGGCTAGGCTTATACGTATGAAAGAGCTGGAGAGACAACAGAAGGAGGTATAGTTACATTGTATAGCTACGCTGTTGAAACAAAAAGAAGAAGAAAACCCACATTTGTTTGCAAATTGTTCTGAATTTGACCACTTTCGATAAATTGTTTTCGCTTCTGTTTTTTAGCATGGAACAATTTTAATTAACACTACCAATTAAAGTTATGTTTGGTTTGTCATTTAGGCCTGCATAGAGCTAAGTAAAGTTTCGAAGATTTGACTAAGAATAATAACAATAACTTTGACTAAGATTAAAGATAGGAAGTTTTCCATTGATATTGCATTGTATCTTCATTATTTAATGTGTAATTTAGTTTTTAGTTGTTTAAAATTGTGCCGACGTAGTGTGAGAATAATTATCTACACCACTTAATAGAATTCATCAGCCTTGCACCTTCCCCACATGTAGAACGCCAAAGTATGAATGAAACAGTAGTGCACTTTTTGAAGCTAAGCATAAAAGTTAGAGCTAACGTAAATATCAATATCATCAATTTCATTCAATTTTTGCACAAATTTGTAGACGTTTTACTGAAAATGTACAAGCATCATGAGTGCTCAAAATAAGCTTGAAAGTCCTTAAGCCAAACAAACTTAATACTTTATCTCAGTGACCCGCACGCATTGCTTTTAAAATGAGGTTTGCGCGTAGCGCTACGCTCGGCAGCCATTGTTTTAATTTATTTTTAAACTAGTTTGTTCCGGCTATACTCGGCAACTTTGTGACTGAGAACAAAATGAATATATTTGCGCGTTTATTTTTTGCGCCTGCTGATTTTAGCGCGAAAAACGTGAGCAAAAATATCCACTTTTACAGTACCATGGAGTAAAATAAAAGCCCTCATTAAATATCTGGAGCAAATTAAGTGGGCATCTTGGCTACTGGCCTTCTTATTTTGAGCACTGAGTATTGTTGAATAACAATGAATGCATTATTAATTAATCTATAGCAGCAAGCAACATGCCAAGAAGTTTACCCCAATAAGACCTCAAACAAGTTGGTATAACCAGGCCTGTTCCTTAACACTTTCCATGCGGCAGTCGTCTGTCTGCAGACGACAGTTCTAAAATTTCACAAAATATTTTCAAAAATGTCAAAAGTATTGAATTTCATCACCATACATTGTATTTGGTATCACCATGAGAAATGCATTACAATAAGTACACACATGCCTAGTATTGGTTCAGTTAAATTTATTTATTTTAATGCTTTCTTTAGTGAGAGTAATAAGCTTCAGTGACCACTGACCAGCACTGCTCTTCAAGCAGGCCCTCATTTTGACTACATAGAAAACTTGTACATGTTATAAAATCTTGGGCACAGGCTGAAAAAGTAGGCAATACGGAAAGCTTGCAGGAAATTTGAGCATTTGGAGGGACATTTTGGCATTTGGAGGGAAGTGTTACTCTTTCATTAAATAATGCATTCCATTTTGGAGGGACATTTGGAATCGCTTGCTGGGGAAAAATATTTGTTCAGGCCATTATCTTGGGATAGACTTTGAAAGATGAGAAAGGTTTCAGAAAAATCTGTTTTGTCTGGTAAAACTAATAGCCGCATGGAAAGTGTTAAAACCCTACCGTATTCCATTTAAAAATCTCAATATATTAACCATGTTAACTATTTGCTGATTGCATTGCATGATACCTTCCCATCACCTTCCTACAAACGTGCATCCTATACTCTGACAACACCCACCACCCAGGCGGAAGAGCTGATGGACAAAGAATTTTTGTTGAAAAAGGAGGAGAAAATAAATGTAAGTGTGTAAAAGTAGAACCTACATTTCAAGTGGTAAAATAGAGGGTGTTATCACTCATTGTTGTACCAATGATATGCGTTGAAAAGTGAAAAGAATTAGGTATACAATAGTCTAGTACTAAGTGAAAATGTCTCCCTTAGACGAGGAAAAAACAACACCCTGTTTTACATGCCAGACCGACCCACTTTTGCGTTTTTTTTCAGATTTTTTTTTCAGATTTTTTTTTTCTTCCTCAAATCATGTAAAATCAACCTTTTTTTTCTCCGAAAATCCATCAAAAAAATGTTTTCAACCTTTTTTGAAATTTTAGGGTATTTTTTAATATTTTAATTTTTAAAACAAAAAAACACACCAACAGACCGACCCTACCAGGTCCGTCCTCCCGTAAAACAGGGGTGTGTTTTAAAGTCCGACCTAAAGTAAAAACATTACATTCAGCGGTGCAGCTTGTTATGTGTTTATTTTACTCTTTCATTTGGGATGAGCTTCAATTATACTGTATTTTCATAAAGCCAATACGGTACTGAACACACTGTTCTGGTGCCATATGATATTCACCCTCATTCAACTATGATATATGAGTCTACCTATGTATTGAAGGTGAGCTTTAGACGACCTAAAAAAACACCTGTTCTACGGGCCCACCAAGCCTTTTTGTTGTTGTAATTTGAGAGAAAAAAAATCATTATTTTTTTATTTTTTTTAAAATGTTTGCATTTTTTTGAAAGCATTTAAAAATGTTGAAAAATATTGAAAGTTAACCAAAATTTTTACAAATATTTAAAAAAAGCCAGACCGTCCGACCTACCCGATGAGAGGTCCAGGGCTTGAATTAATCGAAGGCAATTGCCTTTGATGCCCCACCTGGTTGCCTGGATGCCCTCAAATTATGGATGTTTTCACTCCATTCAAAATTACATAATGGCCTTGGATAAAGTTGGTGCCCCTTTCAAATTGCCTTAAATTGCCTGCCCTTTTCATTTCTTATTTCAAGGCCTGGAGAGGTCCGTTTGCCTAAAGCTGAAGAAAGGTGTTTTTTTGTCGCCATAACGATGACTATGTTTACTTATCAATAATTGTATTATCATATAACTACATGTATGACAACAATCCCTGATCACATTTGAGATTTCTGTTATGATTATCTTTCATCGCATTATGAGATTTCTGTTACGACTGTTTAAACCCTGTTTGGTCCTTTCATTTTTTTTCAGTCCTTTCGTTTCATATAATAATTAAGATAAAAACAATGGATATATTGACGCTCTTGGCAACTGCTGAATTAATGCTTACACTATACAAAAAAAATCATATTGAAAATTACAAACTTTCGTGAAAATACTTCCAATCAACTTCCAGGAATGGAATGCATTATCTACATCTACCCCCTCCTCCCTAAATATAAAGGGTTCAACCAAAGAAAGTATACCACTTTGTTTATGTCATTTTGAGTAACATTCATTTTTTGTTGACCAAATAGGCTAGATAGGCATTAAAATGAATCTGAATTTGATACCAAATTAACAACAAAGATAAACCATGATTAGCACCATTTAAAGAAAAAAAATCCTATTTTCAAAAGTCTCATTTCCAATACACAGCACGAGAAGAAAGGACCAATTGTTAACAAACACATATGCCGCATTTGCACTGTGCGATCGATAGCCCCGCCAATCCTGGCTATACACACACACAGAGAGACCCCAATTGGTACTTTCTAGCCTGTTTGGTCAAACAAAAAATTAATGTTACTCAAAATGACATAAACAAAGTGGTATACTTTCTTTTGTTGAACCCTTTATTTTCTTATCTATGTGTGTGATATGTGTTATCCATTAGAATTAACACCACTTTTCCTTTCATTTCCACTACTGAAGTAGTCATTATTAACCATTCTTTTTTCCAAACTAACCATCTGCCCATGTAATAGCACCGTCAAGTCCGGAGATTGGTAATTAGATATCAAGGCGTTACTGTGCAAGGAGGCCATACAAGAAATAGCTGTTTAAGGCCTTTTGGGACTTGTTATAAAATCACTTGTAAAAGTAAACTCGGCACAGAATAGAAAAGTCCAAAGTGTTTGTATTGAGATGATAACTGTAAAACATTGTCCTTTATAACACTTTCCACGCAGCAGGCGTCTGCAGACGACAGTTCAAAAATTTCACAAAATATTTAAAAAATGTTAACATTATTGAATCTAGCAGCATGTAGACTGATATTGGGTTCGATCATGATTTTAGGAATAATTTAGATACCTTTTTCGAACCATGGTGTTTGAGCTCCGCCATCTACGATGACCTGCTGTCATGTGATCGCCCAAAAGGTGGTCATGTGACAAGTGGAGGGAAGTAAACACTACGCTGAATGAAGGGGTCGTGATGACCTCGAAAGCTACGGAGCTCAAACACCATGGTTCGAAAAAGGTATCTAAATTATTCCTATTATTGAATCTCATCACCATTTTTGGAATCACCATGAGAAATGCAATAAAATAAGTACAATATGTTTAGTATTGGTTCAGTAATTCATGAGATGAGACGTTGACAGTTTTCTGAAAAACTAGTCAAAAAAAGAGTACTTTTTGAGAGAAAAAAATGAGATTCAATAATGTTTTTGCGCCGAATTTATTCATCATAGAATATTTCAAACCCAACATGACAGCTATTGCCTTGATATGGTTGCCTTCCTACAGATAACCCTTGATATATTGTCCAGTAGTTGTGACACAGTGAAAATGTACTAATAGTCTGTGTGTGTTGTCATTCTTTGTTTAGGCTAAATTAAAAACAAAATTTGTCTCAAAGCTCCGCGCGTTAGTTTATTGCCGGCATTAGAAAAACAAAAATCTTTAAAAATCTTCTTTTTTTCAACAACAAAAAAAATCCAAATATTTCACAGATTTTTCAGATTTTCATTGATCACATCATTTTAAAAACAAAAGGTCACCTTTACAAGGATTTCTATATATTATATTTAAAATTTAAAAAAAAACCTTAAAAAAAACCACATTCCGCATTAGGAAAAACAACATTCCGCATTAGGTTTTGAAAAACTGAAGAGCTTTGAGACAAAAGATTTTTTAATATAGCCTTACCTCTTGATCATGAGCTTAGACAGATGTTGATTGCCGGTATTGAAAAATAAAAATGGTTTCTAAGGCGACCAAAAAAAGAAACCCTGTTCTGCGGGTTCGACCACTCCATTTCTTTGGAAATGGGTGAACAAAATGATCGCATGCAAATGAATACCAACCCAATTCTTTTTTTTTGGCATGTCAAATTTACAGCGACATTTTTTCGAGATTTTATTAATTTATTATGTTTATTTTGAAAGGGGGAAAAATAAGAAAACAAGTGGAGGGGGGGGGGGGGGGGAGAAAATGGGGTCCATTTGCATGTAGAGAACAAGTGTTTTTTGTGGCCTAATCTCAATGAAATTGGGCTCTAATCTCAATTAAGGGGGGACTCAAGGAAGTGTTTGATTTTATTTTTTTAATTTTGTGAGTGCTGTTATTATTGAACTATTAAATGCATATAAAAGTATACATTTTTGGAAAGGAAAAGGATCAAAGAATCCGAATTAACGTCAAATTTGACCAAAAATGATTTTTTTTGTTGAGAAAATCACAAAATTCACTTTTTGTACTCAATTTTTTTTGAACGAAGCTAACAAAATTTGTTTTTAGTAAAATATGCCAAAATTGCTTGATGATCATGTAAAGACACTAATGAAGGGACAATTTTTTGAAATTTTGTAACCTAATCTAATATTTTTTTGAAATTTTGACCAAAAATGTGAAAAAAATGGATTTTATTTTTGTGACACTTTTTAGTCAAAATTTGAGTCATTGTTCAATAATTACAGCACTCACAAAACTAAACAAAACACTTCCTTAAGTCCCCCCTTAAGTTGGGCTCTAATCTCAATTACAATTGGGCTCTAATCTCAATTAGATTGCATGACTGATGAAAGGCACTCAAAAAATCATCTCAACCTTCCCCTCACCCCAAAACAAACAGCTACCCCAACTTCCCATAATTGTTTTTCAGTTTCAACCTAGTAGCCACAGTATTGTAAACTATTTCATTTATAATGCATTCTGATTTTTCCATAAATGTGTGCCATTGTTGTATGTGATAATCGTGCTGAAACAATTGCACTATAATGTTGCCAAGTCAAAATGTGTTATTTGCCAATGGAGGCACGTCACATGAGGTTGAGCTCGCGTAAAGTACACGAGCTCAACCTCATTTCAAAATGGTACAATGGTCATCCGTGGTGCGCACTACATAATCTCGACCTCATGGCTCTGATTGGTTGGTGCTCAAACGTAAGAACTGAAAAACTTGTGAATAAACATGAGCTTATTCGCGCACCATCACGCCCAACTGCGTCTGTGGTTACGGCGCAGCGTGACGATTGTTAAAAAGGCTTCAGTTTAAATTTGACCAATCAGGTGCTTTTTGTGAGTTTTCAAGCATGCGTGCGCAGCCTGATCAAAGTGCGCCCACTTATGTCGAACTGTGGCCAGGAGATTATGTGCCGAAGATCCATTCACTTTACTTGATTCCACTTGAATATTGGTGTGACATCAGAGAGCCTCTTTTATTGGGTGTAGCCAGGGGCTAGATTTCGATGAGAATCGTGCAATCGATTCGTGCAAAAAATTGTGCTGGATGTTTGCAGGAATCAAACTTGATTCGCGTAGACAATTTAGTAAACTTACTTTCTTGGTCTAAAGTAATTAGTTCATGTTCGGTTTGTTTGACACTTGCAAAATGTTTGCTCATTGGTCTTTTGACGCTGTCATTTGGTACCCACATAATACTATTTAAGACACTGTAGAATTAACAGTGGAATAAATTAACACTTTCGTGGTGAGAATCATATGCTCAATTTGGGTTAGTGAGAATCAAAATTGATCTTGCATACGGTGCGAAATCAAGCCCCTGGTAGCTTTTTATTACTATTCATGTGATTGTCATGCACAGGTGAATGTTCTTGCGCAATCAAAGATGAATTCCAGCAATGGTCCATCTAAACTTCTCAAAAAAAGTTTGGAACTTTTTTTGATCACCAATTTTCTTGAAATTTTGTAATGTATTCATATTGTGTTTCCTCTGTTTGAAAAATTGATGTGTTCCTCTTTCCAACGATACCCGATTTGTAGCAGTCATTTTTTCAGTGCTCAACAACTTGGTTGAGAACATGGGGAGGTTACAATCTGAATGTGCAAAAATTGCCACTATTTCGTGCTCAAATGAACAACTGTGTCGTCTGATCACTGAAGTGTTACATTGACAACTATAGTATATAGTGGCTCTCTATTGACTTTTGAGAACAAAATAGTGATGATTTTGGCACATTCAGATTGTGACCTCCCCAAATGCTCAAGCAAGTTGCTGGGCACTGAAACAAGTGATTGCTACAAATGAGGTATCTTTGGAAAGAGGAACACATCAGCTTTTCATAGAGAGGAAACACAATATGAATACATTACGAAATATCCGGAAAATTGGTGATTGAAAAAAGGTTCCAAACTTTTTTTGAGGAGATTATAACTTGAATACACACTGGCGTTATATAAGTCATTATGTACTTCAAGTGGGATGAAGTAATAGTGCTGTTGTCATTAATTTGCAAGTAGATTTACATGTAAGTAAGCTAAGTCAGTTGTATTATTTGTTTCCGGTGCTAAGACCCAAAATAACAAGGGGACAGCCACCGACCAGAATCACAGCAGCCTCAGTCAATTCTACGCTTGTAGTGTAAAACTGTTTCTCATGTGAAATGTGTATAGCAAAGATGCATTTATTATTGCCCAACAAACTTTGTTCAATCTTGACTTTTGTTAATTGGTTAATTCAATCAAACATTACATTCATTATACACATAAACTAAACACATGTATTTATTTACTCTTTTGTCCTGATAATCATATCTTGTTTTGATTATTTTTCTAATAACATTACATGGACATGGTACATCAGTACCACGTTCATGTACCATATCAGTACAATGGTACTAAAATATGGAGTGCATTCAATCTAGGAATAGGCCACACAAACATTAAATCATGGTTTCAATTAGCGGACCATCAGTGGCATAATTGACCCTCCTCCTCTTTTAACAACCCAGGCTTGCACTGTGGGGCCTCCTAACCAATTATTACACCATTGCCACCGAGTTTAATTTGGACAAGTCAGGTAACTCTTGCTATATACTATGTTATTTATGATCTTATTAGAATTAAATCTTTTTTAAAATAAGCCCTAGTTGTTTAGTTTTATAGTAAATTGTTTGAAATACGGTAATTTCATGAACCAAAATTGCCTGAAATCAATCTACATTGAGACTATACTTTATTTGGCTTCCTCTGGACACAACTTAACAGGCGCAGCTTTTACGCAAACATATGTATCTTGCTTCTTTCAACACTTGTGTGTATATACGCTAACGCCTCATGTAGATGCACATGTTATGTGCTGCAATTAGTAGAATACACAGTTACGTCACCAATTTGTGATGGATAAATAGACTATAGACACAGTCAGTTGTCTTAAATATCCATTGAGTAACATCCTTAAGGCTTAAAACATGACCAATATGTTGTATGCAGACACTCTTAAATGTTGTGTGTAATTGCAAGCAGCTGCATCTTAACTGCTATAAAACTGACCATGGACATTGTCTGCGGGACAGATGGCGTAGCAAATGTATTTATAGCTCAGAAAAGTACAATGGGCACCAATTAAATATATTGCATTGAGGATGTATGTAATATTATACACTAATAAATAGTAAAGTGCTCAACAAAAGAAAGTAACTTTTGATTATTATTTTACCAAACAGGCGAGATAGATCTTTTAGGCACATTTTGATACCTAATAAATACATAACAACAGAGATAAACCATGATTAGCACCATTTATAGAAAATGAGTCGCTTTTCAAAAGTCACATTTTCAATACACTACGCGGAAGAAAACACCAATTGTTAGTTAACAAGCAGATAATGTCCTTTATGTTCGGAATCAAATATCCCGCTCACTAAGTGTACGCCCAGCGCAGGGTACACGGCTGCACTGTGTGATGATTGCCCGCCGGTCAATCCTGGTTAATAACAGTGTCACACACGGGGTGAACCTCGCAAACACACATTTTCCTCCCGCGTACAAAGTAGTAATTGAAAATGTGACTTTTGAAAAATGACTAATTTCTTTAAATGGCGCTAATCATAGTTTATCATTGTTGCTAGGTGTTATGTTTGGTATCAAAATGTACCTAAAAGATTCATCCAAATGTCTATCTAGCCTGTTTGGTAAAAAAAACAATCACAAGTTACTTTAATTGACCTAAACAAAGTGTACGACTTTCTTTTGTTGAGCACTTAACATCTTACCAGTGGTTAGCATAATCCACTTCAATATACGAGGGGCGGTCAGTAAATAATGAAAGTGATCATGGTATGGGATGCATGAGTGATTCTATTGAGGCGATAATGTGATCAATACAAAGTATGAACCTTTGTCTTTCAAACAATACACTTTTGGATTGTTAGATACCTTTGGTTATGTAACATCATTAACATAAACACAATAGGTTTCAGACACTGACTGAAATCTGTCAATTATTTGGCTGGATATGTAATATGTTGAATATGGGTTGATTGATACATTTGCGTATATCTTGGCAATGCAAGCATAAAAACAGATAACACTTGGCACATGGTTAGAATACACACTTATCTCTGTTTGACACTCTTTTTTTAGATCTGAATGCCTTAATACGAACAAGAAGGGACCATCTCAAATACGCTTTTATTTAGCAAAATCCGCAATAATATACCTTAGAAAACAACAAAGGATAAAGAACAATGGAGGGATTATAATTTAATAAATTGTTGTGGGATGTAAAGTAATAATAGTGGGGATTTCAAAAGGAGCTGTTCATAAAATTTCCTCAAACCATTGAAATTATATGACGATTACTTACACAATACATATCTAGTAGCTCTAAAGATAACAGTAATAAGAGAGGTTGTGGCAGCCATCTTTGATTGATACTTTCCTGTTTATCTTCATTTTGACTATCACAATATGTTTACACATTGATTTAAGCTTTTTTCATTATTTCTGATTAGAATTTGAAGGCACAGTAAGCTTTTATCTGGTAAATTTCATGATTTTAGCCATTTTGGGCCCGTTTCAAAATTATCTGCCGTCTGCGCATGCGCATTTTTTCTGCAGGTTTCATGCGAATAAGTTCGGATAATTAGTTAACTATCATATGGAATCTTCCAAACTGGTTAATTGCTTGAATTTTTCCTAAATTGTTTGATTTTCCGCAATATTAGTGATTCACTGACTGGGCATTTTTTAATGAAAATTAGCTATTTGAAATACTGATATTTGTATACCTTTTATTCAATTGCTTATCCTTACTTTTTTCCTCTTATACTACACATTCCAAATTACACAGGGATTAAAGTTATTGTCTTTTGTATCATATTTATGGGAACAAAATCGGGATTTACCTGCTTCTGATGTCATGTTATGCAATCTTCTTACCACGTGTTTCATAAAAACAAATTCAAATTTCCCGCCAAATAACTGATTTAGCAGTGTCCCAAGTGTACTTACTTTGAGACAATGCTATGACGTCATAGTTCACACTTAAAATTCTAAAACTGTATTGTTTAAAAGACAAAGGTTCATACTTTGTATTGATCACATTATCCCCTCAATAGAATCACTCGTGCATCCCATACCATGATCACTTTCATTATTTACTGACCGCCCCTCGTATGTTCCGCCCCTCGTATGTTTTTCAGTATGAATAATGTGTTCAGTCATTGCTTGATTTTTTTTAATGTGGGTCATCAGATAATTCAGAGAGTGCCTTCTGCCTGTGGGTAATAGAGAGATCAGGGCTCAAAATACACAGGGGCGAAGGGCGATTAGCCCCCATTTTTACAAAATAGCCCCTGCCAAAAAAAATGGGCCTATAATGGTAAAATGTACTAATTAATAGCCCACAGTCATAGCCAAAATATAGCGACCCTAGATTTCCTGAAAATTTGGATCGGTTGGAAAGGGCAAGTCAACTTCTTTTTTGTTGTTGGCCTAATGGAACTCCAAGAGTTGGATATCTTGATGCAATGGCCATGTGTCCGAGGGGGGGGGGGCACTCATGTATAAAAGTTGTACCGGTAATCATCCGTGTGAATCCACTCTAACTACCCTTACACAGATTCTCTAGAAAGGAAAAATTGACCCTTAACAAGGATTATAGCTCAACAAATCATACTCGGAGTAAAGGATAAAGGTCCTCAAGATGGAGTTTAGACTGAAATGAATGTATGAAATAACTGTATGGATGCGTTTTGTTAGTAAATTTGTCTAATAAAGGTAGCCATTTTAGGCTATTTTTTCAATGATGACACTTGACTATCGGCCCAAGCAACCCTTAGCACAGATTGAGGTTGAAAAAGACCCTATTCCCCTAAAATTGGTGATTTTGATACCCTTACCCCCGTGGGCCCTAAATTAGTGTTTTCGTTACGCGGATGATTACAATATTATACTGGTCCCCCCCCCCCCCAGGGCCATGTGTATGTTTAAACAGAATTTGCCAAGCTTGCCGACATGTTATCATGTTTGTAAAGTCAGGGCATTTAGTTTGTTACTCTATATTGAATGTAATTGATATCTGCCAATGGATTTAGTAAACATGCATTAAATGTCATTAATCTTTGTCAACATAAAGGTCAGATATTTATGCAGTATCATTTATTGAAACTAGGTCAACATGAAAGCAAACATGTACAGCGCTGTGTTGTTTGACCTAAAAGATTTCCTTTCTATATGTTCTTTAAATGAAAATAATATTGATTAAAAATGAAAATGTGATTAAATGAAATCATTTTCAATTAAATAAAAACTGAAATAGAAACAAAATTCAAATGCTCCATAGCCATTTAGAGCATTAGTATCTGCATTCGTAACCAGTGATGTCATTATTTGCACTTCCTGCACTGTAGACATTGCCTTCTTTGCAACAACAACAACACCACAAATATTTTGTTGTTGCAAAAACCTTTTTGAAATAAATAGTGGATCAATTATACAACACTAACCCAATTGGGTTTCATGAGTTTAAACATAGCAGACTGACTTTTAACTATTGACCAAAGGAGGGAGAAAGAGGAATGCCAATAAGAAACATTAGGGACGCACCATTAGATTTTTCAGGGGGGGTAGGAAGTTGGGTTTGGGGGGGATTTATTTTTTTTGGCCGCCGTAAGGGGGGATTTTTTTTTAAATGTATTCATTCATATTGTATTGAGTTGGGTGAGGGTAGATTTTTTATTACTCATCAGGGGAATTTTCTTTTGTTGCCCTGCATAGAGGGAGATTTTTTTCCCCTAACAACTTCCTACCCCTCCCCCCTGAAAATCTAATGGTGCGTCCCTTAGATGTTACATCTCTGTGTCAATCTACTGCTCTGTGTAGTATTTGTTTCCCATTTTTTCTGAATGAAAAAATCTTTGTCTTCATGGTCAGGATGAAGTCTTCTAGTTGTTAAATTGTTCGTAAGTTTCAATATATCTTTGAAACTATTAAATCCTCAATAATGTTAAAGAAATGTTACACACTTGAGCAACCTGATATTGATAGATACGGGCTATGATGAAATGTTATTAACATACACTCGTCAAAAGAAGTTCCTGGACACTCATTGAAGTTCAAATATTTCACATAAATATTTAATATAAATTAAACAATTGCATGTCAAAATAAGCAGACAATAATTCTCTATCATGTCTGTATGAAATAAAGGTGTACGCATTAATGCATGGCTGAGCACATTCATTAAGCAATGGTAAGGTGCGTAAAAGGAAATGGCAAGAAATGAGCATTTACAGTCATTTGAATGGAGGGATTATCCAATTTTTTGCAATCTTCTTGCCATTGTCAAGTGAATGGGATCTGCCATGCATGAGTGATCATGTCTAAATTCCATGTTAAGCTGTTAGAGGATTACTTTCTGCTTATTTTGATATACAATTATATATATATAATCATATATATTCTATTAAATATTAATTTAATTTAAGTGTCCAAGAACTTCTTTTGCCGAGTGTATATAGATCTGTCTGTAGTGTACAGCACAGTCAAGCATACATGTAATATACACGTAACACGTACATTTGTACATGGAGAAAAGTAACCAAACAATGAAATACAATTGTTAGTTTTTGATTTTTGGTTATTTACCATTAAAGCACTTCACGCATGCGTGAGCAATAGACCAGTAATGTAGTTCAGCGGCAATTTGATTGATGAATATTTTATATAAACAATGTACATGATTAAGTATTCTATGATTCATTTATGTCAATGATAATTACCCACATTTTGCTCTTTTTCATAAAATAAAAGTTAAAATAAGTTGATTAATTATTGAATTTGGATCAATTGACTCAAATATCAAATTATTGGTGGAATCTGCATGTAAAAGAACCACATTTTGTTCTATGTGTAAGTTTTAACATCATCTATCTATTAAATTGTCTCAGGCTACAGTGGAACTTGCTATATAGTTCAATCAGTTCCAAATAGGCGAGAAATATGCGGTTTTATCTATCTGTATGCAAAAGTAATCCAAGCGTATGTGCATTATTTTGGCACACGTGAGCGTCAAGCATAGGGTTCATAACACGCCATGTTGCGCCATGCGAGCGTTTTGCACGCCCACTCTCTTCTGAATTCATTCGCTCTGTAAACAGGTTCGCCAATTTGGAACTGACTGAACTTCCAGGGTTGTCACTAAAGCGGTCGGTGGCGGTCGGGAGGAGCCGGCACTCGTGATTGCCGACCGGCACTCTTTAAAAAAAGGGTAAAAAAACCGGCACTAAAAAAATTTAATTTTTTTAATTTTTTTTTAAAATTTTTACAATTTGTGGATAAAATAATTAAACTGCCTCATAAAACAAGAAATTATGTGGCAAGAACCCTCAAAGTGCATTAATAACCCCTAAAAACCATTAAGAAGGCCTATAGACCCCATGCCATGATCCACTGCACTTCGTTTGCAACACTTATTCCGTTCGCCGGCAGTAAAATTAAACGCCACTAAATTTTGGCTAGTGACAACACTGTGATTTACAGTGCAAACATTCTTTCTGACAGATCGGGGTTAGAATTTTGTGTAATGCTGCAATAATCCTATAACATAATTTGTGGGAATCTTTAGATTCTCCTCCATTTCATTTGTGTATAAACATAAAGGTTTGCGAGAGTCTACTTGGACTCCTGCCCATATGTTCATATTACGAGAATCTTTGCGAGAATGGATTCTTAGATACTCGCCGGAATTCTAACCCTGTGTCTCAAAGGGTTTTCCAACTCTGAAGCTCATATTGTACATACATGTATGATAAGCAAACACCTGTTAGTACAAACTGGACATGATTCCATCGTACAGTATTTGAGAATAGATACTAACCAACACATGTAAAGTTCAATTAGTTCCAAATTGGCGAGGAATATTTGTTTTTTATCCCTCCGCGCGCACGCAAAAGTAATTCAAGCACATGATTATGGTCACACGCACACAGTTTTGGTGGCACGCATGCATCTCGCATAAGATGCAGAGGGCGCTTGTTGCCATCATGCCCGCCCGCGTCCTACGGTATTCATTCACTGCTGTAAGGAGATTTCTCCCATTTGGAACTGATCAAACTATAGTATAATATACACAAAGCTACACCTAGGGATATTGTGCGCATGTTAAAGGTCAATCCCTCATGATAGAATACACACATCTGTCATCGAAACTCATTGTAACACCACGCAGAGAGAAGAGAAGACTTGCACCGCAGGTCGTTGTATGTGAGCTCGTTAATAACTCTTACCCATCTGATGCTCCCTAGAGGGTTTCCCTACAAGAGCTAATTATAGCTCCCTTGGTATATACCAATTTCAATTGAAATGGTGTCACTCTTCCTATGGCTTGATTAAAATAGAGATAGTAATTATTGGATCCCCTCCGTAGTTCCTGTCCAAAAGAAGGTCCGCAGCGGTGTGGTTTTATCAGTTGTAAAGCATTTTAAAGCAATGAATCACTTTTACAAATATATCAAGCCTAATGACTAATAAAGAATCTAAATAAAATAATGTTTGTTTCCATTTCTCTTCACAGTTATAGTGTGTCTCATTGTAGCAAAACTTTTTTTTATATAAATTGCATGGCATAAATGTATCAATCGTTGTTGTTTTAAAGATCATTGAACATGTTTTATATTAGGGGTCGTCCAAAATTATTGCCATTTTCACTTACGTACAGAGCGTACGTAACTTTTTACCCCCCTCCCCCCTCGAGTTACGTACGCAATAAATGGCGAAATTTTATTTTATTTTGTACTTTAAAAAAAAAATCCCGCCTCGCAAGATCGCCATTTAAGTTACGTACGGTTGGGGTATATTTCGACCCCCTCTTACGTACGCTTTGTACGTAACTGAAAATGGCGAAAATTATGGACGACCCCTTATTGTGCCATTGTGAGCTAAATATTAGGCTATACAAAAATTGTTTATAATATTTTCCGTTTTTGTCTTCTTTTCTCCAATAGTTAAGTAAACATAATGTAACAGGCAATGGCACTATACCGTCGGTATCATCGACATACTCAACTAGCGCCACCAATCATGCAACGTCAGTTAGGAGGGGAAGTGCCGACTCTAGCGAACAAACGGAAAACCTTAAGGTCAGTACTAAGGCAATTTGATAGGTTAAGGGGAGACATGACTTGGAAGCTTGTCAAATCAGTCGTCAATCCTTTTATTTTGTTGGCTATAGCTAGGTATACCCCAAAATACTTATGTTAAAGCCGGGTCATTTATTATATTGGCATGCCCCTCTACTATTTGACATAAAGTGCTCTTTTTTGCATATAATTGTTGATGTCTGGATATATATATATTCAGTTTTTCTTCTAGGAAAAAATGAAGTAACCTATTAAATCCCTTTCCTTTTCACCCCTAGCACCATCAATGATCTTACAACAACAAACCATCTGCACTCATTTAGTAAGATATTTGATCTAACAAACAATGTATTACAATTTTATGGCTATATTGATGTTATATTAGTTACCATGGCAACCAACTGTATCAATGAAAACAATTTTTAGCCAAATACAAAGAGGTGCTATTTTTACAGCCTTAAAGTTTACATTCAAGATTAAACCAACACACATGATGTACAGGAATGTTTGTTTATGAGTATTGCACTATAAGGAAACAAAATGATTGGAGGAGGAACTTGGCAACTAGAAACTCTAGAAACTATGCCCTTTGGAACTGTCACAGTTCTACTTCTCCTTTTACAAGGTGTCTTATACTGATAGCAAGATTTGCTTGTATTCCATAGCCATAACTACAGTGGCTGCCTTTTGCATTTTATCTTTTTTGTGTGTGGATTATCATGGGCTGTCCTATTTAACACACATGGGAGCTGTTGTAGATAGCACATTGTCTCATGTTACTTGCCCCTAGCTTTCTTCATCATGTACTTGCCAACATTTCTACCAGTTTTATGGTTGGTATTATCAACAATTACGATCATTAAACAGGCACTTTATTATGAATTGTGGGTGTGAGTATCTGTAAGTGACTTTATTAACACTTTACAGTATTGCCAAAGTCTAGGATTTAGTAGCCCAAATAGGCTGACTAGACAGAATTACAGGTGTTCTGGTGGAAGAGACATTGTGTGTTTTTTGGTGACATTTTAGATAATTTTTTTAGGTAATTTTATTTTTTTAAAACCAAACGACCGATCCGTCCGCCCGTAAATCAGGCTTAAGCCTAAGCATAGGATTTATTTAGTATTTATAAACCAAATTAACTATGTTCTAAGAAAAAATGGGGTTCTCATTTAGAGTTTTATATACTGGCATTGCCATAAAATACCCTTGCAATGGCAACTTTTTAAAGGAAGACAATTTCTTGTAGTAATAGGGTTTTCTGTAATGGTTGCCATAACGTTTACAATTTAGTCAGTGGTTAAGAAATTAAATTTGGCTGCATCACATATCAGGCATCATATCTTTAGGCATTCAGCTCCTTGGGCTAATGTTTTGGCAACACTGGAACCCTTTTGGCGACACTGTTTCTTTAGATTAGCGCCTAACACTTGAGTTCTAATAATGGTGCTATAAAATATACCAAAAATGGAGGATTTACATTGTTGAGAGTTGGACTGGGATATATCTGATAGCCTACAGATTGGTATATGATGGTATTGATCTAAACATGGAGGTGACTACAGGAAACTCACCAAACACAAATCCAAACTGGGTTAATGTGAAGCATTGTGATTATTCATTTGATCATGTGAACGGAGACGAAACTCTGGTAGATAGTAGACTCGATGTGAATGAAAACATGGATAATATGAACTGTAACGACCATTTGCTTGATGTAAACGAAGAAACGATTTTGGATACCAATGGAGATTGTGCACTGGACGTAAATTTTATTAGTGAGGATATGTGTGTACTTTTGGTAAGTGGTGCAGTAGACATTTATAGGGGGTTGTAACCTGGAGGGGAAGGGATGTGTAACCAGGAGGGAAAAGCACTTAAATATGAAATGGATATGAATGTAATGCTGGCACTTCCAAACCTGAGGCATTTTGTAACAGAGAAGATGCAAAGGAGGTTTCATTTGGTGGAACCTGCCTAAAATATCTTAAACAGGGGGTCTTTGTCTTTGGGTTACCTCCCCCCCCCCCCCCTGCAAAAAAAAAAAGGAAAAAAGGTTGGTCTTTGAGTGACACAATTTGGAAAGTTTCCCTAAAAGTTGCAATCTGTACTTGTGATCCCCCATTTATTCTTGGTTTTGATCCTACCAGAAACCATTGGGTCAATATTTTAGCACACTGGTGTTTAGTGTCAGGAAATTGTGAAATAGCAAGAGCAATGTTGTACTGAAACCGTATCCAATGTTGCCAAAATCACATTCTTAAGCCTAATTGATCTACTTGTAAGCGAAATTTGGTGTTTCTGAACTAATAATTAAACATATAATTGGGCTACTTTTTAGTCAACGTCTGAATGTATTGAAACTTACAATACATTTGGGCTACTTTTTTTCCACAATTTGGGCTGTCATAGCCTCATTCTGTAGGCAACTCACTAAGTGAGAGTGTGTGATATTTTGGTCATGAATCTATTTTGATCAATACCATCATACAGAATGGGTGGGGAATAATCAAAATCAGTTGGGACTACATGTAGAAACAGCATGGGCTAATAATGAAGAAGGATTGCTGACCTCAAAATAAGTTTAGTCCCTTTTTTTTTGGAGGGGGGGGGGGGATTACTATTTTAATAAGACAAACCCCATGTAATACAGAATCATCTAACAGTTAAAGGCATATTATGTGATTTTTTCCAAGTAGCGCCCTCTATCATTGATTTTTACTATAAAAGCAGATTTTCTTGCAGATTTGCATTTTTGATCATAAATCATAAAGATCCTCTAAGTTACAGATCGATACGATTCCTAAATTACTTCAAAATCATGGTTTGAAAATAGATTGTACCGCTCCAGGAAAATCTATTTGTCAAATTTTTCTCTAAATTCACTCTAAAACCATGATTTTGAGGTTATTAGGAATCGTATCTCTCTGTAGTTGGAATATATTTATGATTTATGATCAGAAAAGTAAATCTGCAAGAAAATCCGCTTCCATTTTTTCTCTCGAAGATTGAGGGCGTCCCCTGGAAAAGATCCCATAATATACCTTTGAACTTTTTGACTTCTGAGTGTTGGAGGCAGGACTGTTTTGGAGGTATCGTCTTTCAGAATTGAAAATTGCTAATTCCCTCACAGCTCATTATTTCCATGGTTGATTTGCCAAGTGGAGCAGTTTTAAACGGTCACTGAGCAGCTACAACAATCCTATGAAGTCTGCATAAAGCATGTATTTATTATGAAATGGTGTCTTAGGCAATATGTACTGTATTGTATGTATCAAAGAAAACCTGTAAAAGTGGAAATTTCATGTGTGGACATTTTTGCGCTTCGCAAGCTTGTTTTTATTTTCTCGCTTGCTGATCTTAGCGCGAAAATAAATGTAGCGCGAAACTTTCCTCTTGTACAGTACTGCAATACAAAATACTATGACATAGGAGAATTTCTTACCTACTCCCTTCCCTGTATATTGGCCTAAATTTCCAAACACGTTGATATGTTTCTACATATCTTGGTATCGATCTGCAATACAACCCAAGTCTGTATACTGTATAGCATGTTTTGTATGAATGTAAAAATAACAGCTGAAAACTGTTGGGTGTTAGTGTAACCTAGCATTTGTAAATACCCAGCTACAAATGTACATGATTGTGTGTTATGTGTGTATTAATTATATGTGTCTGTCTTAGGATGACCCATCATTGGATGACGATTGGTCACTGAAGGTAGGCTGATGTCATAACATAGCAACTAATCCTTGTAATGATGATGCTGCTGCTAATCAAACTATAGGCCGTTCACTCTATTAAAACAGCTGTCAATCAGTAGCATATAAATTGTCAGAGGAGGGGAAGTCAAGGTGTCATAATATCTTCCTTAACCCTAACACTCAACACCCCTTTTTTGCAGGCAACCGAGGCGCAGCGCGAAAACGAACCAATAAAATTGCTGCGACCAGCCCGGGATTCGAACCAGGGACCCCTGGCCCACAGGGCACAGAATTCCAAAACATGGCATGACTATCCAAGCCACTTGGCACAGTATATTGCGCCAAGTATATAGCCTCGGTAGATAATTTCATCGAAAACCTTCCACCCAGGGGCTGGGAGATGGGCTAGGTTGTGGTATTTTGTGGTATTCAGGATGCGAATTTTCATGCTGTGGCCTGAATTTAGACTGTTTTGTTTTCCAAATTTCCGTACTTTCTTTTAGTTTCAGCCTGTTTTTGGCCTTTATAGGCTGATTTCAGACACTTTTTCTGGCTGGTCAAGGTTTTTTCATTCTCATGCCTGGGTATTTGGTAGGGTTAGGGTTATAGCGATAAACAATTATCTGATGAGGCCTGTTACCACTAACTGTAGTGGATATTTTCACGCACAAACCAGTTAGTGCCAAAATAATAACACACAAACATATTTCTTTTGCGTATAGGTCATTGTTATGAAGCTACAAATTGCGCATTTAATTTTAAGAACATGTAAAACAATTGAAAATCTGCAAAACAAGACAAATTAGTTGCATGGAAATTATCACTTCTATTACAGTATTTGAAAATGAGGGTTGGACTGGGACAGTCAGTTAATTGTTTATTGCCTAAATGATGATATTATTATAAAACCTTGATATCAACTTTTCTGACATGCTACTGATTGACAGCCTTTCTTATAAGAGTGAACAGCCTATATATGTATGGAGCCTTGGCCAAAGTTAATAATAGCTTGTAAAGGTATTAAAAAGTGTCTTAATTGGTGTTGAACAAACACGCCGACATGCCAAAGATATTTTTCTGTTGCGTTAGTCGCGCAATAGGACTATTGATAATATGACCCTAATACTCGCTGAACCTATGAATGTTAAAAAGTAAGTTGATCCAAATCCGAAGAAAGACCTTATGGGAGGCAAGGTTCTTTTAACACTACCCTCTTTAAGTCCTGTATTAAAACGGGTTAGTTTGATTTAGGGGGAGCACAGAAATATCCCTGTTTGACAGACCAACAGAATTCTCAAGTTTGAGGATGAAAATCGCAAACAATCAAAGAAAATATAAGAAAAACAATTCTGCTTGCTTCATTCAGTGACATTTATTATCATGCTCAATTATTTAACATACACTATTTATGCCTTTACAATTCGTCGCTGTTCTGACATACCGGCACATCACAACAGAAATAAGTAAAGAGATGTGCCGGTATGTCAGAATTGCGACGAATTGATTAGACCATAGGAGTCCATTGGTGCTCAGAATATAAAGAGAAATAAGAGGGCTCATGGCTAATACGACTTGTTACTGGCCTATATATTTTTAGTTTTTTAATTATTATGCAGCTATTCTTAATTAATCAAACAGTTTGTTTCTTAGTTGCATTTATTAATAGAATCAATTGGCAGATTTTAATTTATCCATTTCAGTTTAATAATAAATTATTTTGATTTTGGCAATATCCCACAAATTTGTCGCCCATTCAGATTGAGGCAGCAATTTATACCAAAACATCGTGAATATATGATGCACGTGTGAGGTACTGTGTCGCCGTGCGGCAGCATGCATATAAGGTTGCACTGACATCTCATTCATATTCATACTTCATCAGATGGGAACAGGTCTGGAAATACACCCGCCCGCCTGTACATTACATTATTAGTTTAAAAGTTACAGTGCTTGATAAATTTCATAAAAAGGGTTGACACCTCCCTTATACAGAATGTATCTAGAAACATGATTCTTGTCATTGTGCTTGTAATACAAGCAAACCATGTAAGATACTGGTAATAAATACATACAGATCCTCTCCTCCAATGCAAGTAATGAAAGTGTTTACATTGGTAGTCATGGCAATTGGTGAACCTTATACACTTACTGTAATTTGCAACCCTTGGCGGCTGATAATTAGTGTCATACCATTAACCATGTACATTCTGTCCGCTATAAAGGGTCAGTCAATAAGTATGTAGATCTAGATAAGATACCAGTTTTCATACATAAAAAGGCCTCTCCTATTATTAGTGTATGGTATTCACTGCAATAGGTCCAGCTATATAGTTTTCTGATTGTCCTTGTGGCTGATAATTAATGCCATGCATTACACTCTTGTCTGGGGGACAATCGATAAGTTTGTAGAACTAGATTTGAAACTAGATTTTCAATGCTTTGTAAGAGGTTTATCCAATTATATATTAAACTGACATGAAACGGAGCACACCACTCTATTAAAACAACATTGGCTGCCAGTATAGAAATGGTGTCTTGATTCTCAAGGGAACTTAACATTTAACATTCAAGTGTGATTTAGACACTTCAAATATCTCAACATATTTGGCAAATTGGACAAGTATATGCTAGATTTTCATCAGCCCTATTTGCATTCAAACTGAATGATTTGATGGCTTATGTTGTAAGGGCAAGACAGATTACTCTGTGTGTACAGTCGCAACAAAAGGGTACATTAGTCTCTTTAAAAAAAGCTGAGATTTTAAAACCAACAAAAGGAGCTTTTTGAATGCTTCAAAATGATACCTATTGTGTTTAAGAGATAGGATACTGCTTGCTGATTTTATAAAGACAAATTATTGTAAAATTGCCTTTATTTTCTTTGTTTTTCCATGCCTAATTCCATCAATATCTCAAAATGCATTTTACTGACAAATTTTCCCTTTTGCTGTGACAGTACACATACAATACACTTAAATTGATTACTTCTAGTATTAGTAGGGGCCTCCTGGGAAATGGGATAACAATGTAAAACTGGGGAAATGGTATAATAATGCAAAACCCGGGGAAATGGTATAATAATGCAAAACCTGGGGAAATGGTATAATAATGCAAAACCCGGGGAAATGGTATAATGTGCAAAATATAATGTCAGCCTGTTTTAACAAAAGATGGAATATTAAAGTTCAATTTGAAACCGTTTTTAACACAGATAACATAACTTCACTGTAGTACATTTTTAGTTGAATTGCTCCTCATGTTAATTGTCAATGTAGACACTATAAACAAACCACATGAACATTGTAGATCTATTTTGATACGTCCCTCATATTTTAGGGCACCATTAGGCCAAAAATTATGTTGTTTGTTTGTCTACCTACCCTAATTATGAAAACTGACAAAAAAAGTTTTTTTACGGTACAAATGAATACCTACCCTAATTATCCAGAATTTTGCTTTCCGGAAATACACTTAAAATATGTTTAAAACTACTTCTTTACTCTTCTAAACTGTTTTAAACATGAATAAAGTGATTTAAAAGTAAAATATTCCTATTCACATCTTATTTAACAACATCTTTTGATGTGATTTATACAATAAATAAAAACAAAAACAATCTGACCTACCAACCCTACCTATAGCATGGGAGCTATGGACAAACAAACACCTTTTTGGGGGGCCTTAAGTTATATAACTATATTCCTAAGCTATGCATGTGAATGAAAGGCATGATATTTAATGGGATCAACAAATCAAAATTCTTGTTACCAGGTTGTATTTAATGAAATCATTGCATTGGATAACACATTATAATTTGTACAATGAAATATATAATTATTTGGTATCAATATATCAACCCTTTCCAAATTGAAGTGACTACAAAATTGTCCCATTTGATTAGATGCATCTGTTCAGAAATTGGAAACCCATCTGTTTTGAAAAGATGGTAAAGACCCCTCCCCCCTATCCACAATCATCAGAACAAAAGAGGAAGAATTAGACCTTTATGTTAGAATTCTTGTAAACTTATCAGTTTTTAAACCAATTAATTGTCAATAATCTGTGGATACTTGATGAATCATGTAGATTCTTGTGATGTTAACAAGATGATATATGCCTATTCAACAGTCAAAACAATAACAATTTGAAAGTAGCACATAAGTATATTTATTTCCAGACAAGCATATATTTCTGTGATTTTTCAACATGTTGAGATTCCAGTTAATTGTAAATTGTTAACCATTCCATTTCATATTTGTCTATTTACTACCATAGGATCTCTTGCTAGATCTGGAGGATAAGTACAAGAAAGCCATGATGACAAATGCCCAGTTGGACAATGAGAAAGGCACCTTGGTGTATGAGGTGGATGTCTTAAAGGACACACTGGAGGAGCAGGAAGAAGTCATGATGGAATTACAAAGGGAAACAAGGGATAAACATAGGGTAGGTACTAGGTACAACTAACACACCTTGGTATATGAGGTGGATGTCTTAAAGGACACGCTGGAGGAGCAGGAAGAAGTCATGATGGAATTACAAAGGGAAACAAGGGATAAACATAGGGTAGGTACTAGGTACAACTAACACACCTTGGTGTATGAGGTGGATGTCTTAAAGGACACGCTGGAGGAGCAGGAAGAAGTCATGATGGAATTACAAAGGGAAACAAGAGATAAACATAGGGTAGGTACTAGGTACAACTAACACACCTTGGTGTATGAGGTGGATGTCTTAAAGGACACGCTGGAGGAGCAGGAAGAAGTCATGATGGAATTACAAAGGGAAACAAGAGATAAACATAGGGTAGGTACTAGGTACAACTAACACACCTTGGTATATGAGGTGGATGTCTTAAAGGACACGCTGGAGGAGCAGGAAGAAGTCATGATGGAATTACAAAGGGAAACAAGAGATAAACATAGGGTAGGTACTAGGTACAACTAACACACCTTGGTATATGAGGTGGATGTCTTAAAGGACACGCTGGAGGAGCAGGAAGAAGTCATGATGGAATTACAAAGGGAAACAAGAGATAAACATAGGGTAGGTACTAGGTACAACTAACACACCTTGGTATATGAGGTGGATGTCTTAAAGGACACGCTGGAGGAGCAGGAAGAAGTCATGATGGAATTACAAAGGGAAACAAGAGATAAACATAGGGTAGGTACTAGGTACAACTAACACACCTTGGTATATGAGGTGGATGTCTTAAAGGACACGCTGGAGGAGCAGGAAGAAGTCATGATGGAATTACAAAGGGAAACAAGAGATAAACATAGGGTAGGTACTAGGTACAACTAACACACCTTGGTATATGAGGTCGATGTCTTAAAGGACACGCTGGAGGAGCAGGAAGAAGTCATGATGGAATTACAAAGGGAAACAAGAGATAAACATAGGGTAGGTACTAGGTACAACTAAAATGACCACCGTTTCTAATCCGGAAGAGGTTGTGATAGTTAGGACCAATTTGTTTTGAGGCTTTAACCTTTTGAACATGGCATGCTGTTATACTGTACAGGGGTAGAATTTCGTAACCAACCGCGCGAATCCGTTAGGATTCTCGCGGCAGGATTTTGCGAGAATTTTGAGAATCCATGGATTATTGCGAAATTAATTAAAATAATATCAAGAATAAGGCTATAAGCTTGCACAACTTCCAAATTCGGCATGTTTGTTGACTAAGGGTCAAATACCAGTCATCTAAGGTCCTGTTTTGGAGAAAAATGAAGAAGAAAAAAAATAAGAAAAAAAAAATGCGCGAATCCACCTGGATTCCCGCTGTAGTGATTTCACGCGAATCGATTTGCGGGTTCATGCCGAAATTCTACCCCTGCTGTATTTGACTGTGTGTGTACCATAATAAAACCTGATGAGCCGTGTTTGAAAACTATTTGTTTGTTTGCCTAGAAAATGATCAAAATCGATACAAATATGAGATTTCGGACCACAACAATCCTTCTAAAATAAAACACAGAGCGAGTCCACATCCACATTTTAGAGTATTGAACAATCATAACAAACATAAACTAATCCTGAACTATGAGGAAAATCGATCGGTGCATTTTAAAATATGCTAAGTTTTCATTGTAAATAGTGCATGCACAGCAGTTCAGCACCTGGTTCGTGCACACAATTTTGACCAAAAATGTGGCAGAATTCTATCTCATAACTAAGCACACTTTTAAACCCACAGATTGAATGTTTTCATATTCTGGGATAAGTTGTGGTATGTTATGATCTTTCAATGCATTCAAATTCAGATGTGGACTCGACCTCTAAGTTTATTTTTAGGGCAATGTTACTGATCAAAATGCTCACTTCTTTTGAACATATTCTAAGCAAAACAGTAGCAAATATATGATTTCTCCAAGAAAATGTCCTTTAAAATCAACGACCAAACGTCATTCAGAACAGTAAAGGCATTATCTACCAAATGAAAATACTGTTTTGTGGTTTTGAGTTTAAAGTATGCTGCAGCCATATGTGACGTGTTCTACCAAAACCAGACACAATTGGGCAAGATATCAAAATTGAGTTAGTAATTGATTATTAAACTAGAGATCTTCAGCTTTACAGTGGTACCTCTCTTTTTTAATCGGACTTCCCAAAGCGGAGTTACATCATTTTCAAGTTCGTCTATTACGGTCTTTATGAAAACTCCAAACTGAGATATCGCCCTTTAAAGTAACTAGAACTAGGCTTCTTACTAGAACTAGGATTTTTTTAAATCACTGAAACATACATTTAGGATGATTTTTTAATCTGAATCTTTCACAATATTGTTATAAACACTCTGAAGATTAATTATTTACCAGAAACTCAAATTCCCCCAAAAATCACCCCCAATCATGTTTTGGCTATTTCTCAGTTTGGAGCTCTGCCCAAAACCGTCTGGTTTCGGTAGAACACGTCACATATGTGACTGGAACTGCGAAGTAAATCTGCGTAGCTGTGCGCATTAACAAAAAATCTGTGCAATACAATGCGTGCGATTGTACAGAAGAGGCTTGTTGCCAGAACTTCTTGATACAGTCATCAACCTGGAGGATATGGTCAATAGTCTTTATGTAGATTTAAAACAAATGTAAGTGCTAATTTCTAATGTGTCACTATTTCCTGTCATGCAACTGACCCTACCCTTTGGAGGGGATCTATGGACAAACAATTTTTTCCCTTAATGTCATGGGTGAGAAGTTTGTTTTCTGTTTTGGATCGTGTGGTCTGTCTTAGGTCATTATTTTCTCCTTTTTGTCACTGTATTTGTCGTAATTGTTATCAGAGAGGTTTCAAAATGCTGATCTAACCGCCGTGCTGTATGGATAAACCAGCCGCCGTTTAGGTATCTTGCCAACAGAAATTACGGTGCTGTTTTAGTCTATTTTCTATTTCCTTTTCAGCGGCGATTGTGATAATTTGCGATCTCCCGACTTGAATCGTATACACTTGACGCTAACTGTAAAAAATAAATGTGTCACAAAATACACAGAAAAATACATCCCTAATTGAAGTGTTTCGCTATAATACAAATGAGTTTCTTTTGTGTCATTCTAAAAAATATGGTATTTCTTGTTCTCTTGAGCATTGTTATTTAAAAAAAATCTTAACATAATAAGTGTTGTTTTATTTATCTATTTTTTCAGGAATTAGAAGGAAAGAAAAGAGAAAATGCACTTATTACAAAAGATATAGAAACTTTGAAAGAAATGGTCCGCCAACGAGATCAACTTATATCAGTAAGTATTTCTGAAATAAAAATGTATCATATCCTTTGGACCTTTCTCCAAACTTAACCCATAGAGCTTATTTTGATATTCTAACTATTAATCCAATGTTTATATAGCTACAAATTTTAAAAATCTAATGTCCAGTATAACACCTTGTATTCATCCATCAGGAGCATGGTTTATTAGTGGTCGGAGACGAGGACGATTTACCGGAAGGTCAGCGTTCTTCTAAACGCAATAAAGTAGGAACTATAGTTGTTGTGTCGCCAGAGGCGGCGGAATTACTAGAGGTGGCCGGTGATGGACCCTTAGATGTAAGACTCAAGCATTTTGTAGAAGAAAGGAAAGGACTGTTAGAAGAGGTAAGTTTTGTCTGTTGCATCATTAGGAATTTAAAATTGTGACACAATTAAAAGCTACATTGTATCAACTAAGCTAACCAACTCGGTCTTCGTAGACTGATTTGACTGTAATAATTATGTCGTGTGTGTGATAATTAAAGACTGAAAAAAAATCCAAAACTGCACTGATCAGCTCATAAATAAAAGTAATGATTTAATGCACGTACTGTTACATTACTCTTCACCAGTCGTTGCACGCAGCATTGTGCATTGAGTGATGCAACAGGGTACATGAAACATTTCCCATGATGCAGTGTGACCAATGTGTGACACACTACAATTTGAATTAAACCAATCATGTGGTTTTGGTCTTGTTGCTAGGCACAAATATGCATTCTCACTCTTCATGGGTCTTTTCCCGATTTGATCCGTCTTTTCTTAAGATGGTAGCCATATAGATGGACGGGGGATCCAGTCTACACCTAACACAAAAAGTGCCAGATCAGGTGCTTGGATGTTGGCTAATTCAAAACCAATAATCGGTACCAGAAATCTGAGATACATTATATGAGCAAATTTCCTCTTCATAGTTTGATAATTCATTCATAAAAATTGAATAGATACTTATGATGGATAGTTATGATGATTTGGATAACCACGACTAACGACAACAAAAATACACTAGAATTGGTTTTCTATTTGGATATTATTGATTTGTATTGTCCACTAGTGCGCTATCTGAACCAGCCAGGTATCTGGACGATTGAGTAACGGAGTCTTTACACACACATTTTCACTGCGTAATCACACACTAAAGCAATATCCGATAGAATGCCAATTTTAGTGCAACTTTGTTTTCGTTATTTGTGGACATTTAAACCATCATAACTTCGAAACTATCCACTCAATTTTTATGGGTGAGGTATCAAACTACGGAAAAGAAATTTGCTCATTCATCTCGGGTTTCTGGTACCAATTATTGATTTTGGATTAGCCAATATCAAAGTACCTGGTCTGAAATTGTTTGTGTTAGGTGTATACCAAACACAACTCTTGATTTCTTGTCCTCTTTTAGTCCAGCCTCTACAGCGACTCTTGATGTGGGATGAGGAGCCATTGGCGCTCAGAATCTATTTCAGATATTGCACAATGTATTTTAGAATGTGTGCAAAATGTAGATTTTTTATGTGTTAACTTTATTTTTACATTTTAATCCACCCTTTAGATTAGAAAATTAAAAATTGACCTGGAAGACGAGAGGGCCAGAGTGGCGACTGCCGAAAGAAGACGTCAGCATTCTCCTGCCATGCCAGTGGAAAATGGGCCGGATCTACATGAGATGATAGATGCACAAAGTGAGTAAAGAATAACAAGTTTTGTCTACCATTTTTTTATCAATGGACATTGGACAACGTGTGAATATGGGGTTGCTTGAATTCAATATGGGGTTGCTTTAATTCAGTACCAGGTTGCTTGAATTCAATATCGGGTTGCTTGAATTCAATACCGGGTTGCTTGAATTCAATATCGGGTTGCTTGAATTCAATACCGGGTTGCTTGAATTCAATGCCGGGTTGCTTGAATTCAATGCCGGGTTGCTTGAATTCAATACCGGGTTGCTTGAATTCAGTATCGGGTTGCTTGAATTCAATATCGGGTTGCTTGAATTCAGTACCGGGTTGCTTGAATTCAATACCGGGTTGCTTGAATTCAATACCGGGTTGCTTGAATTCAGTATCGGGTTGCTTGAATTCAGTATCGGGTTGCTTGAATTCAGTATCGGGTTGCTTGAATTCAATACCGGGTTGCTTGAATTCAGTACTGGGTTGCTTGAATTCAATATCGGGTTGCTTGAATTCAATGCCAGGTTGCTTGAATTCAATATCAATCGTGGTTGTGAAAAGCAGGTCTCAAATCTGTATTTTTGAGGGGTACTCTGTATCAAGGCAACTGGGCAAATTACAACAAGGGGCAACAAGTTCAACAAGTGTCAGAGCTGATAATGGTCCAGTGGCCCCAAGGGCGAAACCTTACATGGTCAGGCCTCAGTATGGGTGGCCAATTGAGCTCTATTGTAAAGTTATAAATCAAAACGTTTTAACAAGATGAAGCTAGGGAAATGAAAAGTCAACACAACTTCAATTAGATGTTCTGTACTTGTGTAGAAGAACATGGGATGTTTGCTTACTATATTGAAGAATGTGTGTTTATAAACACTGTAGAAAATTGTAATAAGTGTGCATGTCAAGCTGTGTCTATGTAACCCATCATATGTCTTGCTTTCTCTCTTTCTCTCTCTTCACTCTGTACATTCTCTATGTGTTATATGTGCATCATTAAATGTTGTGTTTTGTAATCTAGGGAAAAAGCAGATGGAAATGCGTGAAAAAGACGCTAAAGAGAATGCCATCCTACGTAAGTGTGGGTTCTGTTGCCATGGTATCACAACAAGCTGATGGTGTAGTCTCATGTTTCAGGGGGCACAGGTCATTGAATAGAAATATATCTCGCAATTTGTGATGTGATTTGTGAAAACCTGTCGGATGTCACCAGATGTGAACTAGGGATTATGGGTAAAATTGATAATAAAAAAATGTAACAAAATTAAAGATTTCTTTTAAGAAAATTAATTTCCAATACATTGTGTGAAACGTTAACCATGTTATTTACTGGTCTGTACATGAACATGTATATCCCATTGTACAAACCAGTAAATGACATGGTTTATGCAAAGTACGCTAGTTTTCTTAATTTTCCATCAGATTGATATAATATTTTCAGGATTTTAGAATAATTAATTAGGCTTTACAATGAGACTAAATTAGTCATGGTACAATTATTATAACAAGTATTACACCATCATGAAACAGAGTCCTAATTTTTTTGATTCACCCTGTATGTATCTCTTTTTTGCCTGTTTATATGATTTCTTGTTTTGTAGCTGTTAGTGATGGTAGTAAAAAGATCAAAACAGTTCTGTAATCAGCACAGTCAGCTTTCTTATGATATAAATATCACCAATATGAAAAAATCCCATCATGTGGGGGGGTTTACACAGATCGCATCACAGGCACTCACTATGTATACAGGATGTCTGAAAGTGTCTATATACCTTTGAAGCTTCCTGTCTCTGGTAAAATAATTTGCAATGTAAAAATAGTATCATATTTGGATTGGTAGAATTATTAACGGTAGTTTTGTAGAAATCTGGGCCCAGAAAGCAAGGGGTCAAGTGAACTGTGTCCACAGAAGATTTTGAGCCTATATAAAAGCTTGTTGTGTATGAAATGGTAGAGTGATTCCTCACTAACAATGATATTATCGGTTGTGTACATACCATGGAATTAAAAAGAGAACACCTTCAAAGAAGCCATTTTGTTTTTCACCCATTCGATGTTGTGTATATCTATAATATTGCTCATTATGACATTGTTCTTCAGATTTTTCTTTTAGAATTCTATGGGATGTACATTTAAATGGAAATAGAGAAAGGGTGGAATGGTTCCCTGTGTCATGATAGTTGTAAAACTCAATCTATCCATCCATCCATGTACCTGTGTGCAGTGATATCACAGAGCATTCGTCCAGCACATTGCAATTCCTCCCAACGATAATAAGCTATGCTTATTTATAACAGAACGCACTCCAAACGTCATAATTGGATGAGGTATACACAATTGTGGTTTTGAACATAGGTTGCGTGGTGTGTATTACTCTGCTCACTTGTGAATTGCTCAAATACAGGCTCATGGCAAAGGTCGCTGTTATGCTGGTTCCCTGCACCCTGGATCCCTGCGCCAACTGGATGAGTTGTGCGGAGCCCATTGATGCAGGGAACTAGCATAAGGTAGCTGTGTGCATATTGACTTGCCCTGGCACAATATTTTAGATGATATTGAGAGCAAAGGCCTCTATCCTGCTCTCTCTCTTTCCATGGTAATACATTAGTTACATTTACCCTTATGGTGCCATTTTGTATGGCACAATCTTGCACAATCGTTGTTCCCCTATTTTTGCACTACCATAAATTCTATTTATACACCAACCAGTTGAATGAATGCCAGTTACCTATTTATGCACCGATGCGATAGAGAACTTTCACATTGATTGAGACTTAGGTAAAACAAACGTGTTTGCCACTCATGTCACATTTTATTTTAAGATCAACAATTCATATGGGCTAGTTTGTTAATTTGTTTTTTTAAAGCGATTGTTTACTTTATTTTGAATATCTTATTTATTTTTTGAATTATAGACCAAAACGTGCCAAAAAATATGATTTTTTACCTCCAAAATCATGAAAATCACATTTTGCACGTTTGGGTCTATAATTCAAAAAATAAATAAGATATTCAAAAAATTAAAAAAGCTACCAAGGGAATGTTATCAGGATTATGATAAAACTTGACACAATATATTTTTAGTTATCTTTTCCAAACCTAAAATTGATCAAAAAACATGTTTTTTATAATTTTCTCCAAAATGGTCAATTTCATGATCATCGTTGGATTCATTGAACCCTTTTCTTCAAAAAAATGTATACTTTTATATAGATTAAATGAATAATGAAGACGTTAATTAGTTATAAGAGTTTTACGGAGGTTATACCTGAGGGTCCACACCCCCTTAATCACATAATGCCCTATATTTATCAACTTTAGCATTACAAATCCTTCATTTGGAGGCCTCCAAATACTGATTTCTACATGCCTGAAAGTGCTCAAATCCAGGAGTTTCTTAGGGGACTCGGTCCTCTGGACCCCTACCAGGGGTCCGAGGTGGTCCCTCTGGACTCCCGGCAATTTTGAGTTTTTCTTTCTTAAAGTTGGCAGGTATGGCATTTATAGTTTTTCCAAATGGCTTCCAAGTTTTATTACGTAATATAGATTGGTAAATATTGTTTGGAAAATTTGGATTTAATGCGAACAATTTATGTAATTTAAATTCATAATATTTGCCAATAGAATCCCACATTTGATTTCTGCCAAATGTTTATAAAATTGATTAAGCAGTATGTTAAACATACCCTAATAAAGTTCAGCAGCTAATACCAGATGCATGAGGACATGTAGCTAAATGTAAAGCTGCTTTATACTTTAATCATCACTGCTGACATATATTGTGTTCATCACGCTGTCACACAACTATTCTCTTTCTTTTCGCTCTTGTTATATATTTATGTTATTGTGGTTAAATGTTATGTTTGACATATAGGGAAAAATCATAAGGTGTTGCTTGAGAGAGATGCACAAGCTACCCAGGTGCTCCGTAAGTGTGGTGTCAACACGACAAACTGATGGAATAGTCTCATATCCCAAGGGCACAGGTCATTGGTCTATATATACATTGGAAGGTATCGATTGACCTATATGTATTCTGGGTATTGTAAATCAAACCCAGTAATCAATGGTCAATATCTCAATACATTGTTGTGTGTATGGTGTAATGAACTTTGCCTTCAGAATATGAGACTAGATCAAGCTTGTTGTGTGTGGAATGGTCGAGTGATTCCTCACTAACAATGATACTCTCAATTGTGTTTATCAAACATGGAAGTAGAAATTTCCCCCTTCACCCCCCCCCCCCCCTCCCCCAAATGGCCTTGGTAACACATTAGTTACATCTTCCCTGTTTTTGCACTACCTCAAGTTATTTTTCACCACCGTGTTAAAGAATGCCAGTTGTATTATATATTCACTTACTGATAGATATGATTTCCATAACTGTGTGAGGTAACAATATCCCATTAGATAAGACCCCTCAACATCAAAGAAGATTTTAAGGATATCCCACAATGCATTGCGGGAACAACAGCCAACTAAGGTTTTATTTTTCATGATGCATTTGTGGAGCTCTTTAATTATAGAATCTAAGAGCTCCAACGATGAATGCACTATGATGTCATGATTTTGTGTATATGTTTATGAGAACTGAGACGAATTGGAGACCAGATAAAGGGCATTTTGCAAAAACGCAATGCATTGTGGTGTTGTCTTTAAAATCTTCTTTGCCTAAACATGGTCTTTCATTTGAAATGTGACACTTTGGTGGAGAAGCTTTAGAATAAGACGTCATGGTGTTATGTTATTGTAAATCTTTAAATTTGTAGCCAACAGCACACATAGTAAAAGTTCCGATAGCGATAAAGATAGTGTGGGTTCAGGAGGTCACCAAAAAAGGACCAAGGAAAGACATGAACATAATCATAAACATTTACGTAGCCACGAACCTGTGCACCCCCTCGAGCGTGGACGTAGCCATGAGCGTGGACGTAGTTGTAGGGAGGGAAAGAGCCATAGTAAGGATGGCAGTAGTAAGTCTGGCATGCGCATCATGGATCAATTGGATTGATAATGGTCAAGTCTGTTCTACAAGTTGGATTGTCGGATAATGAGAACAATCAATTGTTGATTGAGAGAATGAGAAAGATCAACAGGCATACACATTGTGAATGCATGAGGATTGCCATATGAATTCAGATATGATCTTGTTTATTTCTGTCGAGTGTAAAAACAAAGTCAGATAATAAAATTTAAGATTGCTCATTGGGAGAAAAGGTATGTGCATCATGGAAGACACAAAATTTCAGCATGCTCTCATTTTCAAATACAACAGATATTGTACATGAAAGGGTGTTGGTAATTTGGAGTGTAACATCATGCTTATATTACGGCGCCATGTAGTCCCTGTGCATGTGTCACAAACTCCTTCACAAACAGTAGGGGGATGCCCTAAGTCTGCTAACTCCGCTCACCTCTAGATCCCAGTGCAATTTGGGCATGCGTAATAATGTACTTAACCAAATGAAAAATATTCTGATTAAAATACATTACAGAAAAATGACTGCTTATACTGACTAAATGTATACACACTAATAGTATTGATTGCAAAGTTTATGAGGCATGAAGGAATGTAAGGACACTGAATTCGCACACCATTTTTCAGTTATTTCTTATTTTTTTGCTAGAGAAATTTTAAGTTTGATTCTATACCATGAATACTTCATACCTGATCAAAATGCAACAAACTGAACAGTCATAAATATTTCAAGTTGATAAATCACTGTGATGTGACACAATTTATCCTGGTCACCTGAAAATATTCATTTTTCTTTTGGCGTGTGAAATATCGTCGCTGTTCTGTCAAAACCGTGTATGTTTTCCAGTCCTTCTGCATTTATAGAGTAAAACTGCCCAACGGTTATGAATGGGAATTGTTGCGTTATAAACACATCACCGAAAGTAAGTCCCCAACTCAACAGTTGATCATAACATCGTACGGTAAAACATTTGACCAATAAAACTTAGTTAGAGATAATCCTATGACTGGTTCCTAAGTGTTGTTTGAAAATTAAAGATGATCATGACCTCATGGCTGAATGAGCTCAAATGAAAGATAAAAACTGCCCTCCTCAAAAGTCACAACAGTTTATGATAGCTTCTTACTAATGGAAAAACACCTGTGGTTGAGTGAATATTACTCTAATGTGTAATCAATTCATGATCATTCAGCCATGTACATCCCTTCTTGGCTCAGAGCTTAGCACAGTGAGTTGAGACTATTGAGTAGGGCAGTTTTTGTCTTCCATTTGAGCTCATTCAGCCATGAAGTCATGGACATCTTTCATTTTCGAAAAAACACTTAGGAAACAGTCATAGGATTATTTCTAACTAAGTTTTATTGGTAAAATGTTTTACCTTACGATGTTATGACGAACTGTTGAGAGGGGGACTTACTTTTGGTGATGTGTTTATATGTTCAGAGGCAAGAGCACTTAAAAGGTATTGATAGATGTGTGTTTGGCCTTAGAACATGTTTACAGCAGACTGCCCAATGATTATACATAGGAAGTATAACTTGAACATGCTGACGCGCCAGAGGGAGTTACATGCGTTTGACAGAATAGCGACGATATATTATGATTAACAAAAGATTGCAAGATCTAGCATAAGTTCATCGGCTAAAGTTGAATGAGGATAGCCATCTCGTTTTGACTGATGTGTATGTATCATGCAACTTGTTGACTCACAAACATTCAAGTAATCATCTCCTGTCTAGTCTTTCGGTTGCAACTTTATATTACAAATTGAAAGTCAACTGTTTCAAAGAATTGATAAATACAACTAGTTGAACTGCACACATAAATATCAGCTGATCCTTAATATGTTTCCTCCTACCAAAAGTCACAGATTTATCACATCATCCCTTGTATTTTAACTACAGACTTGTTTTTATACCAAATTAACTGTATCCATTGTTACGAAAGCTGCTGCCTAATTTGTGATTGTCGTTTGGTCAAAAGCTCTGGTTGATAGTCATGGTATAGAATCCCAATTATTACTTGCAAGTAATCACTTCACCAATACATTGATTGAGTAACTTTCATAATCATATCCATCAGAAAAGTCATCTCACAATAAGCATAAGAAAGAGGGTTTTCACCATGGTGAATTATGCAGTAAGTAAGCAACAAGGCATGTGTACATGAAACAGGTGCATTGGTGAGACATTAAAAAGCATTACTTTCTGCATTGCAAGGATGGTCAGTCAGTATCTGCATAAGCAGCATGTCACAGAATGCAATATATTCAGATGAAAGTATTGTAATGCATTTTGTTTTGTGAAGAAAAAAAATAGGATGCCTCAGATTCAGATAGCAAGTGTAACTAAAGTTTGAACCAAGTCCTGCATATAGCAAGACCTGTAAGTGCATCTTGGTTATTTGACCATGTGTTAGCCATCTTTAAAGATGATCTTCATAGACATACATCTAGGCCTACTTACTGTATATACTATCCAACTTAAAGGACAGTCAAGATTCAACATAGAGTCCCCACCTTTTTCTTGGATAGTGGTCTCTCCTTACTTTCAGGTCTGGGTCTTTTAAAATGTACAGGGTGTCCAAAATGTTTTTAAATCCATGAATATTTCTAACATAACATGTTTCTTCATAAAAGCAGTATTGTCGTTAACCGTATGCTTTTATCAGTAATCATTTACATCTATAGTAGTCCCATATAAAAATCCACTCAAGCATAAGGTTTATCGCAAATAGGTGAAAATCAATTGATTATCCTTTTCTGATGCATTGCGGGATAGAAAAGTGTACAAATTCTTACCAAAGTTGTACACTTTTCTATCCCACAATGCATCAGAAAAGGATAATCAATTGATTTTTACATATTTGCGATAAACCTTATGTTTGTTCATTCAAGAACAATATGATACACTCCTATTCCAAACTACAGCGACCTCAATACAAGGTCACATGTATACTTTGTAGATTTGAATTGAAATACAGGGTCAGAGGTCATATGCATGTACCTTTTGGATTTGATTATTGCAAACACAGAGGTCAAAAGTAATGCATGCAATGCATCCTGCCGGTTTTTATTTCATGTTGGATCCAGTTTATTTATTGTCAATTTGTTTATTCTCTTTTTAACTTTGCAGGGGAAATGGGCAGGCAAATCCAAGAGTATAAATTCAAACTTCAGAGAGCCGAGCAAGAAGTAACAACGTTAGAAGGAAGTGTAAGTCATCATTGATTTGACATCGTGCCCATTCTGCAGATTATTCCAAGACATTACGGTGTAGCGCAGGCAATCTCAAATGGTGGCGCGCGCGCCACTTGTGGCGCATGAAGGCATCCTAAGTGGTGCGAGAGTGGTTAAAATTTGTTTAAAAACATAAATCATATCATGATATAGCCAAATTCCATAGGCATATGACAGTCAGATGTATAAATACAGCAATTTTTCTCGGGCTACGCGCGTATGTGCCCTTAAAACAGTAATATTAGATATTATGCTGCCTACATATATGTTAAAATATTTTGAAATTAATGTTATAACGGGAATTTTGCCATTGTAAATTCTAAAAAAATATGACCAAGCAGAGCTTCAACAAGTTGGTTACTAAAATGTGGCGCATCAGTATATCTAGTTGAGAAAGCCTGGTGTAGCGTATCAACAATTGCCCAAGTGCATTGAGTTTTCTAATCTTTTGAGAAACAAATTGTACACATCTAATTCATACACGCACTATACAAATCAAAATTCACAATTTGAGCATAATTTTGATCTATGTAATAAAGAATAAAAACATTTTAACAAGTTTGCTAACACCCGCAATGGAAATTGGCGAACCTGAGATGCCTGAACAACGAATCAAAACAAAGCGTGTGGTACGCGCATTGAACTGCGCACAGCCGGAGTGCAATTAGACACTTTCAATGCACTCTGCATATTTTAGTTTCTTGCATTGTGATTGGTTCAACACTACTAAGAGTGTATGAATACAAGATAATTACTTCCAATGCCTGGTTTGTACACCACATCATGGTCAATGTCCTTTGTTCATGTTTGGTATCAACTTCAAAAGTCAAGTTTTAAGTGTTTCTATAATATTTCCCACCTGCTTTTATGACACTAAATATAGGTGTCTGTCCATACTTTTGGGACACTCTGTATAAAACTCCCCTTCAACTCATTGTGGTAATCCCTGCTTTGTATTTGTTTTGTTTTAGGTATCCCGTCTTGAAGGTCAAGTAAAACGGTATAAAACATCATCTGAGCAGGCGGAAGCCCAAGAGGAAGACCTTAAAGCTGAAAGGAGAAAACTAACAAGAGAGGTAAATTTTGATTAAAAAAACAACTTGGTAGATTAGCCCTTTTGCTCTTGTTAGAAAAGATTTGAGCCTATAGATGGTGTGACCGGTGACGTAGTGCCCGGCGGTTTGCGTGCGCACCTACAGGGAACGGTGCTTTAATTCACACTTGATTGATCATTACTTATCATGCTTACGGTGTAACAGTGCAGTAGTCATGGTATGCATCCCTAAGCACAATGAAGAGACCAGGTACTAAATCTGGTTGCCCGGCGGTTTGCGTGCGCACCATAAGGGCATGTGCTTTTAAAATTGGCGCTCAGTGATGTGTGTTTTGCTTTCATATAGTAATGTATGCAGTAGTCATGGACTAGTACCAGGGGTGTGCCACTGAGCTCGCCGATCGGGTCCACTTTTAAATTGAAATTAGTCAGCATAGAATTGGTGGCGCTGTTCTACCGATAAGACGTAATTGTAGCAGACGACGCGACGCTGGCCACGCGTATCTCAGACGACCCAATATGGCAACGGGAGTGCACCATTTTGAATTATTTTTAACAGTCATCGCCCGGTTAACGATAAAAATTCTTCTAATTATGATGAATTTGTCAAAATGATAAGTTTAATATTCGCGATTACTTGTTATTCACTACGAATTCAAAATGTAGGTTTCGCGTGGCCACCGTCGTCTGTGTAAATCTACAGCGCCTCCAAACCTATGCTGACTAACAATTCCGTTAAACCTGGTTAAACGCGTTAAACGCCGGTCACGGACGCATTCCGGACGATTACTATAATTTATTCAAATATGCAAAAGGTCCGTTTTCGCTACGTACGTTAGTATACGACTTTCCTATCCCAAAGTTAATAGTGTCCCTGCTAGTACCTCTAGCATGTCTTTAGACCAGGCACTAATCAATTTGTAAACACTACTGATGTAAACAACGGTCACCTCATCTATAGTTTGATCAGTTCCAAATTGGCGAAGCCCCTTTACAGCAGCGAATAAATTTAGAAGAACTGGCGCACATGAAGGCCACAAGCATGGCAACAAGCGTACTGTGCATCATAAGCATAACATGTGTGTGCGGCCAAAACCGCATGCGTGTGGCCATATTCTCGCGCGTACGCTTGGATTACTTTTGCGCGCGGATAGATACAAACTGAATATTTCTCGCAAATTTGGAACTGATTGAACTATAGTCAGATTAGATGCAATGCTATATACAAAGTGTCTCAAAAGTAGCGCCACCATTTAAATGCTTCATCTGTAACTATGTAAATTACATGGTGACAATGATAGCATGTCTTGGTAGCGCGATCTTGCTAGGCCATACATCTCTAATGAAGAAAAAAATAGGTTTCTCTCATGTTAATTGGGCTATTCCATTTAAAATCCATACACCCCTATGGAAGAAGTAACCTTAATCGTGTCCACAGGGAGTGTGAATTTCAAATAGGGTTACCTGCACAGGCAAATCCATTTGAAATCTACACTTCCTGTGTGGTAGATTAAGGTCATGTCTTCCATAGGGGTGTCTGGATTTTAACTGGAATAACCCATCACACTGATCATTCACTGAATTAATTTGTCTCGTCATCCGTTTCTTTTTTTCTCCATTACAGAACCGATCACTACGGGACAAACTTGAAGAAGTAGAAACAGAAAACGGTCATCTCGCAAAAAGATTAGAGAAAATAAAGAGCTCACGGCTTACTGTAAAATAGTTGAACATTATCGCATGTACTTATCTGTGGGGTTGGGTGGTACCAGAACCTGAGAAAAATAAGCGGGCTCTGGGAGATTTTTACCCAACGGTTGCCAAGATTTAGCTCTCGGCGTTTTTCAGTTTTTGCACAGAAAAGAATAGGACTGGGAGCTACTTTTGAAAAAGTAGCTCCCGGTTCATGAATGCTTATTTTTCTCCTTGAAACACAGGTATTTGATCCTGGCATATATCAAGTTTGCTTCTGTTTCATTTTATTAAGAACTATATGGTTTCAAACTCGATTGATTGATGGGTGCCATGTTTGGTTTCAATTAAGTACCAGATTTAGTTTAAATCTTATTTTAATAAATATCCAATTAGGTTTCTAGTTCATTTAAATGAAGTGTCAAGTTTAATTTAAATCTCAGTGCACCAAATTTGATTTCAATCTGGTGAAGATTTGTTGGTTCTAAATCAAATATAGATTGAGATAGCCTGAACTTGAGGGCCTGTGTAGACTCAGTGGAACATCTGTGCAGTGTTGCCAATCAAATTGTAACAGCCCACAACAAAAAGTAGCCCAATTTTCGTTGAGCCCATAGAAAATACATTGGTAGCTCAACTTTTGGCAGACTGCAGCGCTCATCTTTTTGCACTGCACAAGGGTAAAAAGTAGCCCAATTCTGCAGCCTAGCTGTAGGGTTGGCAACACTGTATATGTGGTTCTATGCTTGTCATTGCACATTGTTTTTATAACACCTATAAATTAATATGTACTCCAGTCACTGTAGGGATGTATCTTTTAGAAACTGTAGGTTTTATTAATCCTATGGATTACACTAATTATACAGTAATGATCAAATGAATATTGATAAGCTAATCATGGAGCAGTTACGATTCCACCTTACTGATAACAAAAAGTAATACAAAATTGAATTGTAGTAAGGAAACTTGATTTTATAGTCGATGATCTTTATTATCAAAACATCCTGTCCTTTGGCAGATTAGAGGAAAGGGGTGGTATTATTTGATCCTTAAAGGTAGATGTTCTGATTGCTGGCCCGACTTTCAACTTGATTTTTTATATTTTAAATGAAAGGTCGTTCTTAAAATTGGAGCATTCCAAAGTTTGAGTTGCATAACTCCAATGGTTCTTATTTTAGAAGCACAAGGTCACAAGAAACTTGTCCAATGAGTAGTACACAAACTGGCTGGTGGTTAACCACCTTTAGCACTAATTCACCACATTTTAGCCTATAATTTCTAAACGGAACATGTCTGGCCCCTAAGATTTTACAGACACCATGAGAAAAATATGGGGATTCTTCTGATTTAAAATATCTTGATAAATCACAGCCCCCAAAAAGTGATCAGAACATATACTTTTAATTTATACTTAATCAAATTAGCCAACAAATCGGGAATACTAATTCTGTAACATCATCATCACAACTCTTCACGCTGTATGTTTATGGAATAAAGTGCTCTTAGGATGTGAAGGGTGTATCAGAATTAGGCACAAAATCCTGTGAAGTTCCAGGGTACAAATTATCATATTCTCATCCCTAGATACACAGTACTGTGATACAGTATAGATGGTGCACAATCAGGTTGAGTGTGACACTGTTTATGATGATCAGGTGTGGTTTATTTAGCAATGTGGTGCATATCGGTCATTGAACTTGGTACGTGGGGTTGAGATTACTGATGTTCTATATATAGGCTGGCAATATCATCTTTCTCATAAAATTAAAGCTGCAAATACTTAAATTGGGTACCACCCAACCCTTAGTTGATGTATTATACCGTGATGTACTTGTGGTACCCAGTGTTCTTCTATGCTTATTTATTTATGCAGGTAGTTGATTGTAGTAGACACATTTTTGCATTCTTCTCAAGCAGAAATAATTTAGTTTGCTATTATTTCTTCTTAACAGATTGATTTCAATACTGAAGCATTTATGCAATGGGCTGAAAGACAACGTATCAATTTGTATAACCTGGTGACCCTATTATATTTGATCACAACCCCAAATAAGCTGGCTTTGTAATTCATGTTTTTCGCAATTGACAATCCGTGGATATCACATGGACAATCCGTGGATATCAAATGGACAATCCTCGGATATCACATGGACAATCCATGGATATCACATGGACAATCCATGGATATCACATGGACAATCCGTGGATATCACATGGACAATCCATGGATATCACATGGACAATCCATGGATATCACAAGGACAATCCATGGATATCACAAGGACAATCCATGGATATCACAAGGACAATCTGTGGATATCACATGGACAATCCATGGATATCACATGGACAATCCGTGGATATCACATGGACAATCCGTGGATATCACATGGACAATCTGTGGATATCACATGGACAATCTGTGGATATCACATGGACAATCTGTGGATATCACATGGACAATCCGTGGATATCACATGGACAATCCGTGGACATCACATGGACAATCCGTGGATATCAATCACATGGACAATCCGTGGATATAACATGGACAATCCGTGGATATCACATGGACAATCTGTAGATATCACATGGACAATCCATGGATATCACATGGACAATCCGTGGATATCACATGGACAATCCATGGATATCACATGGACAATCTATGGATATCACATGGACAATCCTACAGGTTATGCAAATCAACACTGGATTTCAACCCATCTTGTTTTTTATATACATTTATTTTTCATGCGCAACTAAATGCTGAACAGACAGCAATATTATATATATTAGCCAGCAAATATATGGTACTTCTTTTGGAGTTGTCAAAATGCATTGTGGGAAGTTTAGTCGGCATGGCAACACTCAGATGAAAATTGAATACAAACCTTTTTTTTTCTAATTATGTTTTATATGTGATGCATATTGTATCTGATTAATAATGATGCTTTTATTGTCATATTTCTTCTTCAGACATTCTGTTATGTGTTTATTGATTTATTTACCAGAATTAGTACTTTGAATGCTGATATTTCAACGCTGTAATTATGTGGTGTTTTTTTTATAAAGGCATGATGATTTACATTAACATTGCTTTTTGAGGATATGGTGGTTGCATAGAATTATGGGCCCCAATTGGGCTACCTGGGTCTTATTGCATAACACTTAAGATTCATCTTAAGTTTTCACCTCTTCTTAGGAAGAATTTTTAAGAAGAGGTGAGTTGATCTTCATGATATAGAACCCTAACAAACTTTAAAACTTGGCCCTTCTTCATAAAGCTCAGTGTAGGAAGAATTTTTAAATTCACTTAAGATTAATCTCAACTTATATGCAATTTGGCTATCTATCAGATGATTTTATGGTAATCCTGCTTTTGTATCCTGTACAAAAATAACACACTATGAATTGCATGGATGTGAGTTTAAAGCTCAAATGTTGTAAGCTAATTATTTATGAGGCTATTCCATTGATTAATCCAGCAACCCCCCCCCCCCCCCCTGGACTCCTATTGCATACCTGCCAACTAGTAAGATTAAATCTTATTTAGTAAGATTTCTAAGATTTTTGGCAGCAGAAAATCTTATTATAGTTTAATCAGTTCCAAATTGGTGAGAATTGCGAGGCTTGTATTTGTCTGAGCGCAAAAAGAATCCACATCGTCACATATATATTCATTGGTGAAAGTATACGTTTGAGCATCATCAAGCAGATATCAGCAAGCAGTGGGCAAGTAGGTATTCCATTTGGGCCCACAGATAAATATATTAGGCTCACAATTGTCGCCAATTTGGAACTGATTGTACCAAAGTAAGATTTCTGAAATTAAAAAACACGATTTCAAAAATTGGTGTTCATGCCCTTCTGACGGTCCTGGACCCCAGCAGGGGCCCTAAGGCAGGCTCCTAGACCCACTCGCTAGTGGCGAACGCTGCACACACATACTAAGTACAATTTTTGACTTTCCATTGTTGGCAGGTATGCATTGGATGTTTGTTTACTCCTTTGTTGCTCAAAGAAATGCCTTATTAATTGACCCGTTCATCCTTTTGTAGATGTGTTTTCGCATAGTGAAGCAACATCAAATATTATCCATCAACGTCACACGATGCCCAACGATTAGAGTATGAACGGGCAGGCCTTATATCATTGCTGACATCGTATACTGTGCTATTCAATGCGCCATAAAAACAGATCTATTGGACGCATTGCTTGCATTTGGCCTCAATCTTACGCATACTTATTGCTGGATAAATATTCTTCAAAATGTTTTTTATATGAAAAAAACCCACTTCCAAATCTTTTATTTTTATGAAATTTATATTCTAACCTTTTAATTAACATTTATTGATATGGTACCGTCATATGTGAAAACATTATTTCTCAACAACAAAAAAGTGTTGCGTCGAATAGCGCAGTATGTGAGCCCGATTATGTCTGTTTATAAAGGGATATTTTGAATAGCCAATTAGCATAGGACCCTAATATAGGCCAAATAATGTGTGTCGAACACCAATGACTTATTCATGATTTATTTTATTGAACATGATCATATAGAAATAATGGCTTATTCCATCAGTGTTTCTAGAACTAGTTTGATTTTTTTGTAATACACACAAAAAATATTATGCATTGATTTGGAAGAAATTTTGCTGGTTTCTGTGTTCTTTCTTCACTACTCTTTTTAATATATCTAAGGTACCCGAGTACATCACAACACTTAAGATCATTGCCAATATACCAAATGTGCATAAATAAAGTCAAATCTTTTTTACTGGTGACTTTAATTGTGCAACTCATTGAATGTTATTAATAAATTGCATTATGTTGTATATAATATCATTGCCTGGGTTTGTTTGAAATTCAAGCGTAAAACTCAATAGAAAAAAATCAGATAAAATTATTAACTAGACAAAAAATACATATACCATCTTAAGTACAATCTAATATTGTAAAACATTTGTAGGAATATATGTATCGTATCCGTCATGTAAAGAAAAGAAAAAAACGAGGCACTTTATCAAAATAAATTTAGAAAAGGATTTGTATAAAAAGATTTTTTACACATTTTTCTTCACGCTGAAGTGATCAGTAAATAGGTGACAAAATCTGTGTAACATTCTGTTCCATTGCCTTAACCCCCTGGGGTCTACCTGTCTATCTTACAGTGGTTCTGATTGGTTTATTACAAGATGTACTCATATGAATAGCCAATTCAAATGCAGCTTGTAAAATGTTTCACTCCCATCTTTACCAGGGATACAATTATTCTAACAATGTCTCTCATTGGTGCAATAAATGATGTATCCATCTTTTTAACCAATCGGCCGATAGTTCTCAGGGGGTTAAAACTACAAACCAAAGACTTTGAGGCCATAAAGTGTCTGTTAGTCTACTGTCATTGTTGACTTACGCAAGGAGCCGTGTGTGATTTAGGTCAAAACAGTGCTTAAAGGGGCATTGAGAGATACGTATGGGAGTGCGCCCTCAATTATCCTGGAAATCATTTTTTTTGCATCAAAGTAATACTTAGGCATATAATTAAACAGTTTACCAACATTCGCCGTTTATCATATAAAATTTCATGATTTTCTTAGTTTCAATATGATCATATCAAAACTAGATGCTGAATTTGGCAGTTATGCTATCGTTCTACGTGCGGACTTTCGCAGCAAATCTCTACCCGGAAGTGCCGTTATTTTCTTATTTGGCATGAAGGCGATGTTAGAATTGTATGACATTTTGGATTTGGGCTATGTTGATGATAAACTTTACGTTATTTGCTCATTTAGTATATCGATACATCTCTCAATGCCCCTTTAAGGGCGTGACCACTGGCCTGCCTAATCTGAGAATTGGAGAATTTATGACCGGCCAATCGCCCGGTATAAAAGTGATTAGGCAGTAGAATATAATGATATGATGGTCTTGCAAATGTTTATCAGTGCGTTAAAATTGGGCAAATATTGCCTTCAACACCATTGATTCGTAATCACTTCAGCGTAAAGATATCTTGTATCTTGCAAAAGGTGCATCTCAAACTCAGAACCCTACAGGGTTGTTCACATTAAGCCTTAGTTACCCTGCAATGCATCTCAAACTTGATACCCTACAGGGTTTTACCATGCAATATCATTTAGATAGCGCTCTATAAAGAACACAGCGCAGTTAACCTGCTAAGCGGCAAAATACTATGGACATAATTCCAACAATGTGTGTGTGCTTGCGTACATTCTTAAACTCGGAGTGCGTAACGGGCGATTTCAAAAATGTCCTGATTGATAAATCGTGACGCACATGCATGCATAGCTGTTCGTGCATTTATGATCTGGACGCAGCTTCGCGAACAACAATAAAATACGCTCGTGTGAAATAGCTTGAATTATGACCATAGTATTAAGACAGTGACTATAACTTTACTTGGTCAAAAGGAAGGGTTGTTCCTATTATTTATTTTCTCTATCTTTTTTTTATATCATTAACGATTTCCACGCGGCAGGCGTCTGCAGACGACATTCCAAAATTTCACAAATTGTTTCAAAAATGTCAAAATTATTGAATTTTATTATCATATTTGGAATCACCATGAGAAATGCATTGAAATAAGTACAAACATGCCTAGTATTGGTTCAGTAATCCTTGAGATAGACCTTGAAAATTGGGAAAGGTTTCTGAAAAATCTGTTTTGTATTTGGTGAAACCAATAGCTGCGTGGAAAGTGTTAAGGCCTCTTTCATCTCTTCTAACGCAACATTATGGTATGGTAAAAAGAAGCATTGTATAGGTACTTTGAGTATGAGATACACCTTTTTAGCCTTGGGTTAAAGCCGTATCACCTTCTTGTTAATGTTAACTAATTATTATAAAATGAATTTGGTGCCAAACCAGTCTTCCTGTAATCTTCACTTTGTGTGGAATTCATTATAAAACGTATTCCTACATTTGTATTAACAGACAAAATAAACATTTCATGTTAAGTTAAATTGAGTTGTATTGTGTAATTATTTATTTTATCATTTGTAAATTAGTAATTGGTATTCAACGGGACAGGGGATATACATTTAAATGAATCTTAACACTGAAGTGTTAAAGTTAGTGTGTAAAAAGGCTGTAAAAAGCGTGTTGGCGCAGCGGTTAGTTCTCTCGCCTTGCACCAATGAAACCCGGGTCAATTCTGTGCACGACCGCGGGCTTTATGTGCATTTGGTTTATCACGATCCAGGACACGCTTCGCAGGTTTTCTCCGGGTACTCCGGTTTCCTCCTGCTTTCAAAATCTGTGATCAGTTGTTTCGGTTATCAAAAACTTCCTTGACCCAAAGGTATTTGGGGAGCTGCATTGAAAAATGGTGGATGTTACAATCTAACTGCGGATAGGTTTGCGCTAGAAATTGGCAGCACCCTAGTTGATGCGACATGATTCTGATGATTCACCAGCAGCAAAATCACAGCGCTTTGAGCCATTTGGAAAAGGCGCTATATAAATACTGATTATTATTATTATTATTATTACACACTAAAAATATTTGGTTAAAGATTTTTTTGAAAAGGTGAGAAAGATGTAAATTTGTTGTAATTTCTCATCAGCAATAAACCCCAAGTAGATTGTTATTATATTCTAAGAAGGTAAACAGGTCATTTGATTAATATCTGTCATAAAAAAAGAGTATTTTAGATTGTTTTTGTATTTTGTGACAAAATGACATTTCGCGACACTGCCCTGGGCACTAGCACAGATTTTGGACCTCGTACACAATGATCCCTTCAATACTCCATTTTATACGCGAGTGCCTCTCCCTGGATGTATGAGAGGTTTATAGGGACACAAGCTGATTATCCTGAAAATGAGGCGGCAATTTCAGGCTCTAAGGTAGTCTAAAGTTTGACAATACCAACCAGGGCTGTACATAGTACCCGCCTGCGGGTAAATTTTGAGTCAGGCGGGTAACTTTAAAAATATACACGCCCGGCTGGCTGTTAAGAATTTTGGTGGTAAATATGCGTCTGACATGATATCTGCGATGCATGATATCTGGGACGTGTAGCCCCTTATATCAGGGCACCACCCTGTAATTAAAATTTGAGGCAATTCAGACAAATAAACGGAACACTGATTCAAGATTTCAAGATTTTAATATAAGCTTTTATAGAAATCTTTTGATTATTTGTTGAGCTGGTAAGTTTACATTCAGGCTGGTAACTTTTACTTGCTACCCGCCCGACTGGCTGGTTGGGAAATAGATTGGAGGTACACCCCTGATTCCAACAATTCCAGTCAAAAATAACTCTGCGTTACAATACCAGATGCAAAAAAACTATCTTGGGCACATAGGTACCAACCATATTAATCCATTCAAGAGTTAAAATACCACGATTTTGTAAAGTAATTATTTAAACGACTAATAATAGACCTACAATGTAATAAATAAAGTCTGGGCACAGGTGTGGGGTGTCATTTATAAAAAGGCCCTGGAATGGGTGGTTTTGAGAAAACCAAGTCGAGACATAAAAATGCGCTGATATTTACATCATTTAAGGATAACAAATCAATCTGGGTATTGCTATAAAAAGGTGATCATATGATTTAAAAATCTCATGTGTAATAATCACATTTATTTTGATCCCAATGTGGCCATAATATTGACATTAATGTCTGTTTAATGGCCATCACACTTACTTTCACGAATTTTATTTCGGTATGGTATTCGGAACCCAAATTATAGTGCAATGCCAAAATAAAATAAGTAATAGTACGGTAATACGCCAGTTCAATATTTCAAATGGTTAATATGGGAAACTGGAGCGGTTCTCAGGTTTCGCTGTGTTTGGGTTGAGATGACCCCACCCCCAGGCCCCAAAGTGCAATTGGAAAACTATAGAGTCGTTCTCGGAGTTTCCGGATGTAAGGTGTATAGGGTCACATTAGGGTGTGTGATTTCGGGCAAACAACTGGTTCTTTATATGCCATGACCCATGGGTTAGTAATCTCATGCTTATGATAAATTTTGATCCCATGATGGCCATGTTATTGACATTAATGGCCGGTGGCAGTAGGCCTATTGCAGCCAATCTGCAATGGCCATCACACTTTACTTGGCACCTTTTTTTGCATCGCAGATGGTATAATTCTGCTTTGTACCCCCCCCCCCCCCCCTGGTTAATATGGGAAACTGGAGCGGTTCTCAGGTTTCGCTGTGTTTGGGTTGAGATGACCCCACCCCCAGGCCCCAAAGTGCAATTGGAAAACTATAGAGTCGTTCTCGGAGTTTCCGGATGTAAGGTGTATAGGGTCACATTAGGGTGTGTGATTTCGGGCAAACAACTGGTTCTTTATATGCCATGACCCATGGGTTAGTAATCTCATGCTTATGATAAATTTTGATCCCATGATGGCCATGTTATTGACATTAATGGCCGGTGGCAGTAGGCCTATTGCAGCCAATCTGCAATGGCCATCACACTTTACTTGGCACCTTTTTTTGCATCGCAGATGGTATAATTCTGCTTTGTACCCCCCCCCCCCCCCCCCCCCCCCCGGTCAAGGACACTTTCATGGAGCTATTTTATCACAGCTTTAGAGTGCTGTGTTCAAGCTCATACTATCTTTAGCACTTATGACCTCCCACCAAGCCACCCCTTTACAATATACCACTGTAATGAAAATATCCATCCTAAGATTTCTTCTAATTGTTCCTGATTGGTTCTCTGACTGGTATAAAACTAGTGCTAGTCACACTCTCCCAGTGCCTGTTGATGGTGTCTGAGCTCCACATGTATATTAATAGCTGTACATGAGTCTCTCACGTATATGTATAATTATTAAATTAATACAAAAAGCCTCTGAGCGCCGTACAACAAACAAAATACGAGGGTCATTCAATAAGTTCTACCTCCTCACTCATAACATCGCTAATGTGAATGTCAGCCCCATGACATTTGTCATGATTATAGCTCTGAATCATAGCTACATAAACATTTATAGTACATGATAACTGATATCTGTTTTACTTTTGTTATAATTCAATCAAAGCCAGTGAGAGATTTTGGACAACGGACACGGAAAATTACTTTTAAGATAAATATATGTGTTTTTGGTTTTCTCTCCGTATTGTATGATTAGATATAACAGCCCGATTTAAATACTGACAATAGAAAACAATAGATGATTTCTGAATATAATACTGTATTATCATGTATAGATTCGATGGTTGGCACTATTAACCTTTGTAGGCTTGCGAATAATACAATATCAACTCGAATGTATTGCTACGCCTTAAGCATACTGGAATACTGCTATTCAGTCAAATGTTCGTTGTTACAAGTCAAGCCACAGTGATGCCTCGAATGTTAAATCTTAACATGAGAGTCACTTTATGAGTTGTCCTTATTTGTAACCTTTATAGTAGTCAATCAGGTAGTCAGTGGTAGAAAATTATCACTTACAGATACTTGTAATGTATAATTTAGTCATGTATATTGAAAATCTCTTAGTTCTTATGAAAAGCAAATATGACTTTTGCAGCGGTTCTCTGGGGGTAGGGTTAAAATTAATGGCTGTCCTGGTCTGGGTCTGGCTAATTAGAGGGTATTTTTTTCTCCCAGAAATCAGTGACTTTTATTGATTATAGTCTGCTTAAGAGATATCCGTAATTAAGAACGGTTTTAATTGACCTATAGGTACGTCTTGTCTCTTAGAATTGGCCAAATGAATAGCACTTAGGAGACATTTGGCTAATTTTTATCCGTTTCCGTTGCACTCAATAGACCATTGGTTTTCACTGCATCTCCAGAAAAGTGCAATCAGTACTCAGACCAACTTACTATGAATTTGTAGCTGAGATACAAAGCTACAATTGTGGAATATTTCATACGACTGGCTTTAATAATAACAAAGTTGTGAGGTAGGCGGTAGAACTTATTGAATGACCCTCGTATGATAAAAAGAGAGCAGCAATGAAAATTTACCAAGTTAAAATGCACAGTATGAAATATAAAAATTGCAATAAAATACAGAAGAAATATACACTCAAAATACAATTCAGTTAATAAAGTTCTAAAAATCAGTTGTTGTATAACTTGTATTGGTTAAACAGTCACAGATGTCTTAAAAAGATTGATCAACTTGATGCTTCGGATTGTTTCTGGTAGATTGTTCCATAGTGCTGGCGCTTGTACCGCGAATATAAGGCCCGAGCCCCATATGTCTTTGTTCTGGGTGATTTGGGGATAGCGAGCAGTGTCAAAGTTGACGACCGTGCGCGTTGGTTTGTACGGTGATATCAGCTCACACAGATATTTAGGTGCCATACCGTTGGAGGCATTTGAATGTCAGAAGAAGAGTCTTGTATGTGAGCCTTTGACGTCCAGGGAGCCATAATAACATTGTGTGACACAAGTTAACCATATAGTGGAATCGCTTAAATGTGATCTTTTCCAGAGAGCGCCCTCTATTCATGATTTTTTTTTAGAAAGTAGATTTTCTTGCAGATTTACATTTCCGATCATAAATCATACATACATTCCAAGTTACAGAGCGATACGATTCCTAATTACCTCAAAATCATGGTTTTAGAGTGAATTTAGAGTGAAAAATATAAACTGTCGGGATTCCGACAGTTTATTTTCACTCTAAAACCATGATTTTGAAGTAATTAAGAATCGTATCGCCCTGTAACTTGGAACGTATGCATGATTTATGATCAGAAATGTAAATCTGCAAGAAAATCTGCTTTCTATTTTTTTTTCGATGTTGAGGGCGTTCCCTGGAAAGATCACATAATATACCTTTAAGGGCAATTTTGGCCATTACGTTTACTTGTCGGATACAAGCAAACCATGATGATATATTCTTCTTTAGGTTACGACACGTGATTCTAGAAGGGGTGCTCATGTCAGAAGTCATCATGATCCAAGATGGCTGCTCTCATAAAATGACGTGTTGAAAAAGGCAATGCAATTCTGTTAATAACAGTCTAAATGCTGGAACGATGTCTTTATCAGTGGAATTATGTTACATAGATATATGCTTTGTTGGTTATCAACAGGTTTGATTATATCCAACATGGCGGCTACTGTGGAAGTATGTCCTACTAAATACAACGATTTTACACTAGATAAGGCTATGTAACATACAACCACAAGATTAAAATACAGTGTGAAACTTTCTATTCTCAATCTATAAATATGATAATTAATATGATTCGTTACCTGTTAGCTCAAAGTCTTTACTGGACGAGCTGCTCCATGGGAATAATTTGGAGTAACAGGCCAATTTGGAGTAACAGGCCAAAACCATAAGATATGGGAATAGCCTCATTCTTTTCCTTAGTAATCTCCTGAATCAGCAGCAGTAAATATGCTTGCTAGTGGGTTGGGGGCTAATATGACTCTTGTGGTTGGTTTGTGAATCATTCCCTGTGTCATTTAAAATGCTGGTGTTGTGTAATTTGATATTTTTATACCAATATAATAACCATGTTATTCAGCTTTTAGCTGCGATTTGGTGATAATAAACTATGAACTAAGGGAGCAGTTCCATTTATACGCGATAAATTTATCGCAACTGTATCGGGGCCTGATATGTTTTGGACCCGATGTTTTTCAAGTTGATACGCGATAAAATAGTCATCAGGCCCCGATACGAGGCCTCTGCCATACCCTGGGGTATGTTTAGCAAATAGAGCGGGACATTGTTTAGCAAATACACGAGGATAATACAATTTACGTTAAACATCCATAATCAATAACATTATCTCTAAAAACATAAAATGCTGAATTTGTACCTTACAACTAGAATAAATAACCCGAAGCTCTATTTACATACCGACCACTTATCTTTCGTTATATTTAAACAAGCGGTAATACGCTACTCGATAAATAATCCTTTGCTACTCGCAATTGTACGCGATAAAAATCTCATCGGGGCCTGATAAAAAACTCATCGGGGCCCGGAACATTCTCGCAATTTTTATCGCGTACAAATGGAACTGCTCCCTAACGGAATTACAGTCATCATGGTCATGTCTTCCGGTTTTCTAATTTATTTCCCACCAAGACTAAATGTAACAATAAGTTATGAGGCCATTACATCCACACAGGAAACCAGTGACGAATTGCTCAATCTATTAGACTACGGTATGCGAATGCACAGTTGCTCTTTAATAAAGTTCCGTCTGTTGCGGTACCAGAATGCCAAATGACGGAATCATACCCAAACAATTTTGCGTATGCTTCGTGGACTGCACACAGAGATGGCACGTGTGGTGAACAATGAGAGATCCGTTTTAGATTCATCTTGTGGGAAAAGGGTTCTCTTTTTCACTATCCCATTTAGTCAATTTATGTATTTATTTGTTCCTTGAAAATCTTGTTATGTCACTACTTAAGCAATCCCAGATAGATATTGCAGTTCTGTTAGCCACAACCTGTGGTCGGCTTTACTGACCTCACATTCCATGATACAACAGATATGGATAGCGTTCGGATGGGTAAAGAGTCGGAGAACCGAAGTCCAAGGCCCTAGCTGTGAACATGGTAAATGTTCCACGCATTTACGGGTTGTGATGTGAGTTCGTCGGTCCAATGGTTATGAGGGCAAACGTATGTGCTTGGAAAGTATACGACGAGGGGAGGGCTACCTTTCTTGTAACAAATGTATTACTATGTTTATTATTATTACCATATTTTATGGAAAATTCAACATAGGAAAACAAAGGGCAATATGCTGTTACCAAAAAAGTTCATTTTTATTGCGGGGTGCACTTCTTCAACATCCAAATCGGGACATATCAAATAGGTAGATGGGCTGGGGTATTTAAAAGATTAGACGCACGCTCAATGGTTCTAGCCTTGAGTATCATCGTCTCATTGATGCTGGTCTCCTTGCGTATTAGCGTGTTGTGTACTATATCCCCAGCCAACAGGCCAAAGTAGCCAAAATATGAAGGGTCCCATGAGGGCCCACTGTGGGCCCGCGATCGATGTTCGCTGGGATATTGCACGAAGCAGTTTAATTACTATTATTGCTTGTATGCTTTAGTACCCATCTTCTTAATGGGGCACAAAGTGGTGTTGACATCTTTTTATTTTAATTAGAATTCAATATAAAATTACCATTATTGTTGTTTCTACTCACAAAACTTGATTAAAACAATAACATCGCTATTTATTGAAACTTTTCTTAAAACGCCCTCTATGTAAATATGGTTCGCGTTATGTAGTCACGCCTACTGCAGGGACACTGTCTGACGTATAACGCTGATCTGATCCGATCAGCATTTTTTGAATCGACGTTTTGTTGTGCAAAGAGGGCTGATTTTTCTTAATCCTTATAGATGTAAAAATGTAATATAATTGTAAAAATATACCAATCCCAGTAGTTTTTTTTATCATAATTGAAGCCTCCAACACATCTCTTAGTGCCCTTTTAATATACATCTGTAATTCACTTCAGTGCATAATGGATTTTAATAAATGATACACACTTTAACAGAAGCTTTTACCACCATTTTGCGTCTGTAATACAAAAACAAAGACTACGTGACATTTGTAAAACCAAAAACCAAAGCAACGACGCTTTCAAAATAATAATTTGGGAGGTTTCATAATTACTACGAATTCGTTCTGAAACAATGACATACTGCACGTTTCAAAGGTTCCATTATTAAGCATGTCTTAAAAGTTATCTTTCCAGCATGCGTCTCAGAGCTTGGCCTTGACAGAAAGTGGCTGCAAAGTTGGAAAGGTTTCTGAAAAATCTGTTTATAATGACAAAAACTAATAGCGCGTGAAATTTGGAAAATGTTAAATAAAGTCTACCATACTATCCTCATGTGGATTTATTAAGTTTCGTTAGTCCTATAGGTTCTGCTAGAATCATGCTTATTTGCCAATCTCAAACTAGGTCCGAGCCCAGGTCCAGGCTCAGCTCCGTACAAGTAACCGGACAAGACAACACGTAGGCCTACCTACAAACGGTGTTTGGAGTCCGATTTGGTAAACTATCCCCGAGGTGTCAGGTACATGCAGAGAGTTAATCAAATGTGTATGCAGATGGAACTGTATAATATGCACCCGCGGGTCTTATTGATACGAATGCACTGGCATTTGTAAATGTAAATGTGCTAAATAGTGAGAAATCAAGAATAATGATGCTGTCATTGTTCTATCTCATTATTAAAATAGGCAGACATTTCTTAGACTGCCAGTTAATTGTTTATTGTGGGTATAATCAGGGACATAATTAAGTGGATAAAAAAAATATATCCCCAGAATATCGGCACAAAATAATGCGTAGTTATAGCAAGTTTTACATCAACGACCAGTTATATCTTCTTTGGCGGCCATATTGGATAATTACCATCTTCAAATATCTTCTATCAATTATAACGCATCGACCACAACATTCCTATTGTTAAGAGCTACTCTTTTTATGAAATGTATCAAGCGGCCGCCATTTTGAATTTTGCCGACCATATTGTAATTTTGATCATTATAGTGTACAGGGTGACCCCAAAAAATGTTAACACTCCGGGCACATAAGATATCTTAAAAGGACAGGAACACACGGGTCTAATCTTGATGTTTTATGAAAGCTAAGTAAATAAGCTTTCATTTGCATTTTATTGGGTTCCAATTGGTTATTTAGAACGGGAGATATGCTTCAGCAAACATGAGGAAGCAAGATCGGCTTGATCCAATCCTCTCAGTATGAAAGTAAAGCCTTTAAAATGCACGAAGCAAGAAGCAACATGATTAAGTCACACACACACATCAGTTAATCTCTTCTTTGTTCTTTTCAACGCATTCTTTCGATTCTTTTCAAGCTTAAAAGACATAAATAAATATATTCCACATAAATCATATAGGTGTTTTGTCATGAGTTCAAGTTCTATACTCTTTTTCCATGTGCAATGGGTAGTTGTCAGTAAAGCAGTCTTTAAAAATTGAAATTGAAACATTTCAAGTTCTTTGTTGAAATGGTCCATCCAATTAAATAAATTAATATATACCACCTGTTATAACTTGATTGTATCGTTGGATAAATGAATGAAAAGATTCAATATTATATTCAATAATCGATGCATTATAACTTATGATTAAATATTGTAATGGTATTGTTACTTTTGAATTACTGCACAATAATGTTTTTGGCATTCTTACAAGTTCGTAATCATAGTTGTAATTAATGCAAATTGGACCAAGCCGATTTTGCTTCCTCATGTTTGCTGAAGCATATCTCCTGTTCTAAATAACCAATTGGAACGCAATAAAATGCAAATGAAAGCTTATTTACTCAGCTTTCATAATACATCAAGATTATACCCGTGTATTCCTGTCCTTAAAAGATATCTTATGTGCCCGGAGTGTTAACATTTTGTTGGGTCACCCTGTATTCGTATTATATTTGTATCACACTAGTACACTATCAACACTAATCAAATTGTTCAATGCATTTAAACATTTAATGTGCAATATATGGACGCCATTTTAAATTTTAGCCGCCATCTTAGGTTCCAATCATCTGCCAAATGAGCACCCCTTCCAAAATCAATTGTTTTGACCTAATGAAGATTCGTGCAAACTTTGGTGCTTGTATCCGGTCTGTAAACGTAATTTCGTTAAAGCGATTCCACTAATACAATGCATGGTTAAGGAGTGAGTGTGTCTATAACGGGCCCTCAGGAAACAGTTTGATATATGATTCGAATGAATGGATAGCCCTACAATTATGTGAGAGGTGATGAAAACAAACAGACCTAATCTTATTGATTTTCATGATGAACAAAATTAATGAACTTTGGGCAATGATGGGTACTAATCATTTCTGGACAGCCTGTAGTACACGCCCTCCCCTCCCCTATTTGTTAAGGGGATGCTGAAGTGCTGGAAGTGATTTTCTAAAGTAGTGCACATACATTTTTGGGTGGTTAATGTACCTTGATGAAACTTTTAATTTTTACGGACAAAAACGGTCATTTTTTTGTACGGTTGCTATGGCAACGGCGGCCATTTTGGTTTTTAATGGGGGTAGTTTGCGCGCAGCTGTTATCAGTACCACTTTTTATTTTTTTTTGTTAACACACACAATGTCGCATTCGTAAGACCCAACGCATTGCACTGTGCGATCGATAGCCCCGTCAATCCTGGCTAATACACACACCCCGAGAGACCCCAATTGGTCATTTCTTCTCGTGCTGTGTATTGGCATGGCAGGTATTACCTGCCATGGTATTGGAAATGCGACTTTTGAAAATGGGATTTTCTTTAAATGGTGCTAATCATGGTTTATCTTTGTCGTTAGGGGGAAAATTTGGTATCAAATTATGCCTATGACATCATTGTACACCGGCCTATGGTGAGCGTGTGAACTCACTAAAAATGTTTTAGAGATGACCAAATAATAGGACTGACCGGGGACAACTAAATTATTTATATTTTGGGACTTACGGGAGCATTGATATTAGACGATTTATTGAATCATTTTCAATACGTAAGCTATCAAAATATTCCTTGATGTATAAATAAGTATATTATGAACGAAATCATTCTCTTTACTGCACAAATTACAGAGAAATCCTGAAATGAAAGTTGCAAACATTTTTAATTTTTGTTTAAGAATTTTTTGCGACACGTTAATTTTCACTCATCTGTATCGATCTGCGTTGTTGCAGGGGAATGGCATTTGGCTCTCATCTCATTCATAATAAAGGTTTGACTAATATTCATTACATCCATACCATTAAACAACAACTTTGATATGTCAATTTTCTAATATAGTGACTCCCAATAGTTAACGTTAGACAATTGACATCAGAGCAAGCGACCATTGATGTATAGCTGTGGTTCGATTCCTATTGTTCAGCTGGTCGCTAGTGGGCGCTGCATTTGATGTCCGTTATATCCTTGCGGTAGCACTTGTGTGGAGTCAATTCGGAAGTTGAGAGATTCTAGTTGAAAACGTTTCGTTGAACAATTAAAAAAGTCTAAGCGGATGATGCGTAATCATTAACCATCATGAAAAATGAAAATTTGAACAACACCAACAATTACAGAATTTCAGCCCGCTGCGCCTCTTCTTACTTCCAAAAGGGATAGCGAGATTAAAGTACACGGTCGTTTAGTATAAATTGAGATGTAGATTTATCTATTTGACTGGCAGCTGGCAGGCAAAGGCTCTCAAAACAGTCAAACCTCGGGTATGACTGATTGCTTATTTTATACAACATAATATTAGTTTATTCATACAATTACAGTACATAAATACTGCCATGTATTCTTATTAAATCATTTTTGGAAACCCTTTGGATTCTCATACATGAATAATAAGTAATAATTACCCATGCCCTTGACCGAGAACCGCATCACAACATGCAAATAATAACAGCAAAGGTTAGTCCGATGCTCACGTACGTTTGGGCTTTCGCTCTGGAGGACAAGCTATAATCGGGGCTATACAGCGTGTCCCAAAAACTGGGTCCAAAAACTGGAAAGTTCATATCTTAACAGGTAGGAAACATGACTGCTTTGCATTTAGGGATATGAAAGAAAATATATTTGACGTTAATTGGTGAAATTGTGAAATCAATCTAATGTCAACTTTTGGAAATAATAAAGATTTGAATAGAGCGTGGTCAGGACCCATTTGTCCCAATGTTAGCAATACACCATCAAATGCATGTATTGTATGCAAATTTTCTCTGAAAAACTTCTGTTTGGTAAAAATAAGCTCATTTAAAGGTGTATGTTCCGATCACTTTTTGGGGGCTATGATTTTTTTTTCACATCAAGATATTTTGATATCAGAAGAATCCCCATAGTTTTCTCATTATGTCTGTAAACTCTTGGGGCCAGAAATGTTCCATTTAGAAATTATAGTCTAAAATGTGGTGAATTACTGCCAAAGGTGGTTGTTAACCACCAGCCAATTTGTGTACTACTCAATGGGCAATATTTTGTGACCTTGTGCTTCAAAGCTGATAAGAACCATTGGAGTTATGCAACTCAAACTTTGGAACGCGACAATTTTAAGGATGACCTTCAATGTAAAATAGAAAACATCAAGTTGAAAATCTGGCCAGCATTCAGAACATCTACCTTTAAGTCCAGTTCTGTTTCTTATTTGATATTCAACAATAAATGACATCATAGAAAAGCATCTATTAGAGCGCTTTGATATCCTGCCTCTATTAGAGATGAATGACTTAACCATCGTAATGGATGGTTTCCAATTCCGAAGAAATGGTTTTCGACCTGATACATGTACAGAGAATGGTTGGGTCTCAGATAATCTAATTCGCCTAAAAAGAATAAATTCAGAGGCGAAAATTTGATGAAGTCAGAACAATGCGAAAATTCAACACATCGGCGGTTCATGGGCAAAATCGGGACAAGATGGTTCTGACCACGCTTTATTCAAAGCTTTTTGTATTTCAACAAGTCATGCAAGTTGACATTAGCATTGGTCTCATCAGATATCAGATTATGAAGTAGGCCTAGTTATATTTCCTACTTTTTCACTTTTTCACTTATAAGCTCTTCAGTTTTTGGACCCAGTTTTTGTGGACACGTTGTAATGTTGTAGTCACAATCCAAAAGATGATAATGTTGTAGTCAAATGCAAGTGGCTTTGGGTAATATAATTATCCTCTAGCCTATGAGTTTAAACAGTGTAAAAGCTGTTTAAACATCGAGACATCACGACTGACATTTTACATACGGTATTACAATTCAGGGCGCCAAAAATGATAAATCCCTAACCTGAGTTCAGTTTATGTTTAAGTATAATGAAGGCTATGTGTCGAAGTATTTCATGAGGATGTTTTGTGGTACATTAGTGTCAGGGATAATATTAAATTTGGATAGGAAAGTCCTAATTGACGTGCGTATACCTAAACAGGTCCTGTTTAATTGTTCACCTATGTATTTAAGGTATGTATTAGCATCGTTATTAAACAAGTGCCCACTTGATGTCTAACGCGAACGTAGTGGGTCGTAATGAAGTTCATCGTTCATATATTTACGCTCTGCATTTCGCGAGAATAACAATTAAAAGAGAAACCGAGTGCGTAGAACCAGTTAACCTATTCGGAAAACCCCCGAAATGCTTAGTACATATCTGATCATACAGAATTGAAAAATTGGAAGTATTACAATATTGAGAGCATAAAATTAGATGCTTTGTCAGTGTGTCATAAAACCAGACTTTTAAGTCTGGTTTTATGCTTTAACAATGTTAAAACATTGTTAAAGCTATAGTTTATGAAATTACTTCGGCTGCCCTTAAGTATAAACCTTCAAATAATTATGGTCTAACCAGTGAGACTATAATAGCGTAATATAAGAACTCCAATGAAAAACGGTGCGTGCGTGATAGCTAGGCACACTAAATCTGTATTCTGCTATATGCTGCTCATTGATACTATTAAGATGCTTGGATGTTATATAAAAGGGACATTTGAATGCACTTCGTTGCATCAATCACTTCGCTTCCGGCATATATTTTTATTTTGTTGCTGATGTACACTATCGATGCGATTCCTAGTAATGTGAATGTTATTGACGGAAAATAAGGAATCAAGAAGACAATTTGGAGAGTTAATCCTGAATATATTTACATATACGGGATTTTAATGTTTAACCTGATATTGTGATTTTACTATCAGCATGATAAGTGTTTGCTATCTACGGTAGATAGCAAATTTGAAACCTCTGATAGAGGTCGGGATAAAGAAATTTGTTTCACAATGGTTTTAACCAGTGATCCAGTTTGGTTATACACGTGTAAGGTGATGTTAATAATCATTGCATTTTTTGGAAACTTACTGGTCATCGTTGTCTACCTTGGTATACGTCAGCTTAGGACTGTTACAACGGTATTCATAGTAAGTCTCGCGGTGAGCGATGTCTTGGCGGCTGTCGCGTCTTTACCGGGATTACTACCGCATCCATCACATCTCTCCGGCATCGTAGGGGATTTGTACTGTCGTTTGATCTTTTCAAACGTTTTGTTCTGGATCGCCGTAAAAGCGTCCATCTTCAATTTGATCGCGGTGACTTTGGAGCGATATCTTGCCGTGGTTCACCCAGTGAAGCACCGACGTTACGTTAACGCCAGAAAAGCCCTGTATGCCGTCGGCGTTGTGTGGTTGGCCGCGATCTTGTTGAATCTCTTCGCTCTGTTTGTCGTCAAATTAGGAGACGGGGATTGTGTCCTGCTTTGGAACGACAAATCCTCTCAAGCAGCAGTTGGAGTCATCGTCTTCATATTCACATACTTTAGTCCTATGAGCATCATGAGCGTCGCTTACATCCGGATGTTACTCGCTCTGAAATCTCAAGCGCAGCGACTCCAGAATGGCAACACGGATGCTACCGCAGCGACGACTTCACAAAATCGCAACCAACCCTATCACAGAGCACGCCGTAACCTGGTGGAAACATTGTTCATCGTCGTTGCCACCTTCGTGATATGTTGGACGCCGGATCAAGTCATGTACTTAGCGTTCAGTCTTTTTGATGTACAATATTTTGCCATGCCTATCTATCCGTTTTTCTTGCTGCTTGCCCTGGCTAATTCGTGTGTGAATCCGATTATTTATAGCGTCAAGAATCGGCTGTTCAAGAAGGGGCTGAAGCAACTTTTTGGTCGCAAGAATCAGGTTGGAATTCAAAAAGAGGATTTAGGAGATGAAGGAAGGAGTGTTACAGCAACGCATAAAACGTCAGAGAATGCCGGGGAACCATGATACATAAATAAAATAGATAATATAAGTTGATTGTTATAAAGAGTAAATGTCGAGGGCTGAGCGCCAGGCCGTAACTCAAAAAATGCTATTCTGAGATAATCAACTTTCAAATATTTGGGACTCATTACAACTGTAGCACCCAACTTATAACTCTAGTTTTAGTCAAATTAAGAGTGTTTATGAGTTATCTTTTTATGGTTCTGAAAATCTAGGTTATATGGATTGTTTTGGTATCAAAATCCTCGTTTTGCCCAAAAGTTGAGTTACGGCCTTCTGGCGCTCAACCCTCGATGTGATCAACAGTCGACCGAACAGACATTTAACAGGGTCAAACTGAGTGTTAAATATCAAACTGATATCTCTCTATATAGACCTCTGATGGGTAAATAAATTAGTTTCTCTGCTACTCAGAGTTGTCTTGGGATGAAGCACTCTGTCTTAAAAAGGTATTTATGTAAAGGATTATAATAGCTGAGTGTAAAATGGTAACATTTACACTCAGCTGGTAAAATGATGACCGAGACGAAGCCGAGGTCAATATTTTACGAGGCAAATATCCGACTTAATAATAGGTACACCGTTGATACCGAGGAGATGTATACTCTATTGTAGTAATGGTGTTTAATGGCGAGGTGACAATAACTCTCCATTCTTAGTTTTGACTCTTTTTTATATTATAAAAATATTCTGACAATTCTTCAATTTGGATCACTGAGCTATCGAATGGTCCACCAGTTGAAACGATTCTGACGGCGGGTGCATGGATATTACGCAATAAGTAAAATACAACTAGATCTTTATTTATAATACAAAGTCATTTATTTACAAAATTACACAGCATTGGACTCTTTTTGCCTTTGAATGGAGAACATGTGTGTGCCTTATAGGTTTGTGATTAATTAAAGAAACGTGTTACAAATCTATCTACTCCATCACAAAATTAAATGATTCCAAGCTGTGGATCACGTCATAAGCCAAACTCAATTAATGTTATTGATTGCTATTAATTGGACTAAATTGAACAAAAGCTGCTAACTAATCTGACCTTACTCCCTGTTTCATAAATCACCATCGAAAATGATTAACTACTACTCAATCCTGAAAAAAAATTGGAAGCAGATTTTCTTGCAGATTTACTTTTCTGATCATAAATCATAATTATATATCAAGTTACAGAGCGATATGATTCCTAATAACCTCAAAATCATGGTTTTCGAGTGAATTTAGAGCCTAAATTTGAAAACATAGATTGTATACCGCTCGGTACAATCTATTTTCAAACCATGATTTTGAAGTAATTAGGAATCATATCGATCTGTAACTTAGAAGATCTTTATGATTTATGATAACAATGCAAAATCTGCAAGAAAATCTGCTTTCATAGTAAAAATCAATGATAGAGGGCGCTACTTGGAACAGATCACATAATATGCCTTTAACTACTTACTGCTATGTGTCAATTTTGTACAAAGAAACTGAATATTTCAATATCGATGTGTGTTATATTTTAAATTTCTTTGTACATATTCTACACCAGGTCCCCATATTGTAATTACTTGACCGCTTCCCTCTCGTTTTACGAGAACAAAATGAGTGTAAAATTCTAATACACAATTCCCTAAATAGATCTAAATACATACAGATTGCCTTATCGGCATGAAACTCAGAGTATAATAACGACTCCTTTTCTGAAGGCCTATATAGTTCTGAATTTTTGAATTAAATAAATTAATAGATATGTTTTTAAAGAATGAAAATAAGATTTAAAAGCTCTTGCACCCCTCTCACACACACTTCCAAACAGCAACGAAAGCAACCAAATCCTTGGCCTTGCTCCCAACCCATCCACTCTCCCATCACTCCTTGCCCTCTCCCACACCCCTCCCCTCTCCCACACCGGGTCCCACACACCACTCCTCCAACCCAACACACCCCTCCTCCACCCCGGCACCCCTCCTCCCCTCTCCACACAACCCAATCATTTATATATGATAATCGTCATGATCTGTCACTGAATACATACATCCCGGGTATCAAATGTTATTGACAAAATGTCAACCTACTTCTCATTTTCAGGATCACTAGACAATTCCCGCCACGTCGTTAATTGTATGGTTGAACCTCATAATATAAAGGCACCAAACACTTAACAATAATAATGACCAAACCGAATTTGCGATTTCGTCGTAATAATAGTCTTTATTACATTGTATATCATGGTACATTTCATTCTTTTATCTCTTATTCAATGCAAACTACCATATAAATTGAATTTTTGTTGTTGAGCAGAACATCTTTAAGTGTCCTTAACCGGGCTTAAAAAATACCCATTTATCTTGAGAATTTCATTTGGGGGTCAGATGCTGATTTTAATATGGCAACATTCCAGATTTCACCTCACATGCCTCATGAAAATGTACTTGATAGAAATTGTACTATAGTATTTAATACTATATATACACCTGGAAAAAAAGTATCGCACCCAGACCAGTAGCGTAGCAAGGCAGCGGGAAATCGGGAAGGCAAAGGAAGGGAAGAAAGAGAGAAGAGGAGACAAAAAAGGAAGGAAAGGGAAAAGGGAAAGGAAACGGACAGAAAGGAGAAAGGAAGACAGAAAAATTAGTTGGAAATTGCAGTTTTTCACGCCTGTATGGGGACGCAACGCCGCCCCCCCCCCCCCACCTTGTCAATTTTCTTACTCGACGGCAAATCAATATGAAAAACCTGACTACACTACCGTGTCGAACTGGTGTTCACCGGGAAAAACTATGCATTTCCCCTTGGCCTTGAAAAACATTACATTGATAACGTCACAAACTAAAATGTGGCCCTTTTATTGCATAACATTTTGTTGGACAGCTTACGCAAACAAATTATCCTTAATACCACACCATGGTGGCAAAATTCGAGGCCACATTTGCACTTTTCAACAAAAAAGCAGTGGTGCGATACTTTTTTCCAGGCGTATATATAATATACATGGCCAAGTACTTTATTGCAATAAACATCAATAATTCCGCGTCTGAACCTCACTCATGAGCCACTTACAATCAATATTCAATATATTTTCCAGCGTACCAAAACAACAAAACATATGTCAAAAATGCTACAAATTATACTACGAGGGCAGGGGAAATGCGTAAAAACAAGAAGTAAATGCATCATGCTGTTCACCCCTTGTCTAATCAAATTAAAGCTATTAAATATAGAAACAAAATCGAAAATAAAATGAAATAAGACAAGATGCAATGTCCGTTTAAGTCTATTTTTAGGCTTGCAAGTTAATATCAAACAAATAACACCTGAAGCCATCTTGGTGATAAGTATAATGGACTGTAAAAATGGAAGATTTTTTAAAAATGTTGGCCACGGCCCCGGAATGGAATTTCTTTATACTTTCATATTTGATGACCCTTTAGTTAAAACTAACAAATGTGGAATTAATTTTGAAAAATAATTATCGTTTCCATGGCAACGGCCAAAATAACATTTTTAGGGCTATTTTCCCATTTTTGCCTTTTTAACCTAACAAATTATCAAATTTGTAAGCATCTATTTCTAATAGACAAAAAGTATATGAAATATTTTCTTTATATAAGCTGAATAGGTGAATACGTAGATGCTTCAGTGAGTGCATCTTACTATAAATCTGGAAACGGTGTGTGTTTGTTTGTGTGTGTGTTTGTTATCCTTATTTCTCCGTTAGTTGTGATCAAAGTGGCGCCTAATTTGCATGAAAGATAGAGGAAATAATGGGAAGGGTGTTAAAGTTTATTTCAGTGAAATTGGTTAACAATTGGCTCCAAAAACAGCAAAAAACCTCTCAGATTTGGCTCATAAATGCCACTAGAATTGAACAACATTATGCGTTGCGCGTACTACCGCGTAATCATACCGTGGTAACACGTCGCGTGCATGTTTACGCAAGGGCTCACTGCGGCTCGCGGCACACGCACTCCTGCACATGGCGTGAAACCTGTACAGTTTGTTGGTAGGGTATTTGGTGTCATGTTGGGGAGGGAGAGGGGAGGGAGAGGGGAGGGGGGAGGGCGGGTGGTGTAAAACCACGGGAAATGATGTATAGGATAGGCCTAGGGTTATAATGGATAGCGTTTTGCGGGGGTTAATGAAACAACATGATTTCTTTACTTTAAGTTGGCATGCCAAACAATCTAAGGGACCGAGGGTTAATGAAGTAGCCACGGGAAATGGTTTAGGGAGGGTTGTGATTATAAATCAAATTGGTTTGGGTGTGTGCATGGGGGGGGGGGGGGGGGGGGGGGGGTAAACCACGGGAAATGTTTTAGGATAGGATTAAGAGTTAATGAAGTAGCCGCGGGAAATGGTTATGGGTTATGATTATAAATCCACCTGGCTGGTGTAGTTGCAGTGTGTGTGTGTGGGGTGTGGGGGGGGGGGGGGGGGGGAGGGGCGATTGTAGGGGGTTTATGTGGTTTTAAAAGTACCATCGGAGGGTTAACTTGATGCGGTTTGAGAAATAGGGGTTAATACAGTAGCCACGGTAAATGGTTTAGGAGGGATATGGTTATAAATCAACCTGATTTGGGGGGGGGGGGGGGGTGTTGTAGGGGGTTTAAAATGCCTTTAGAAGGGATATGGTTATAAATCAACCTGGTTTGGGGGTGTTGTAGAGGGTTTATGTGGTTTCAGAGGTAGGTGGTGGCATAATCATCTAGCGGGGACCCGAGTGTGTTGTAGGGGGTTTATGTGGTTTCAGAGGTAGGTGGTGGCATAATCATCTAGCGGGGACCCGAGCGTAGCGAGGGTACGCCGCTAGTAGACATAAATATGGGATATCATGATGGGTCATACCATTTATTTGAAATAGGGGTGTTTTTTAACTTTTTCAAAGTATACAAATATACCAAATCTGCATAGCTTACAACCCACATGGTAACTCTCCGATTTCAACGTGGACCATGTCATGTTGAGATGAGACATTAGTCTTATGAAAAATGTTAATTTGAGTTTGGGGAAAATTCTTCCTGAATATGCAGTGTTGCCAGATATTTTCACAAAATTTCACAATTCCTTCAAAAGCTAACGCATGTTTCGCTGTGTTTAATGATATGAAACCGGAACCTTAAATTCACAGCGAGATGTTAATTAGAAGAAAATTTGATATTATAATAAATTTGATCATTTTAAATGGTCAGTGTTGCCAGTCATTAACTTAACGGGTGTTGCCATAGCAAGTAATATGATTACAGATTACGTTTTCAACGTGAAAAACCCTTATAACCCCAAATATGTTGTCATGTGTACTCATTGTAATCACATATTAATTGTAAATCAATTGGTGTTCACCCCAAAATGTTTATATGTGTTTGTGGAAAACAAAACAGTGTTGCCAGTCTTTTACCTATTTTCTAAAAAAAATCAATATAAATCTTACCGTAAGTTAAATACTACGGAAATGAAAAATCAACTTTACATGCAACATTAGGAAAAAGTAAACCACAGTAGTATTAAAAAGAAAAAAAATGTAAAGACTACAAATACAACTAAATACAAATGATTATTATTATGACACGTTTGACTTGCCATACACCTTGGCTACGGGCTATCTTTACCAATTTGAATACGTGCCATGATTATGATCTGAGGGAATAGTCTTAGATATTAGTCGGGTATCTACAAAGGGTTAGTGTGCACCCCACCCCCCAAAATGGCTGCCAGAATGGATAAGTTGATGTTAAATGACCTAAAACAATGGTTTTGTACCATACTATACCAATACCTCCAAATGTAATGGGACAGTATTCACTATATCTATGATAAAGCCTAGGGGCTGTAGATCTATACAGCTTTGAGTAGTTTAAAATATCCAAGATGGCTGCAAAAGGTTAAAATAACTGAAAAATAGTTTATTGTTAGTGTTACATTAGATATGAACAAAAGATTATATCTACAGCTTTTAATCCATCCAGTAAACGTATTTGTATATGTGACAAGGTATACTTAAATGGTATAGACTCCATTTTGACAATGTGATGTTATTAAGGTGGGCATTATAATGACCATTTTATTAAAATTACCCCCTAATGGTCAATAAAATTACCTCCAAATGGTCAAAATAATTACCACAGGTGGCCACCAATTGATCAAGATATGGATACAATCATACCTTATCACATACAGATACGTTTACTGGGTGGAATAAAATCCATAGATAAAATCTTTTGTTCATATCTAATGTAACACTAACTATAAGACTAATACTGTTTTTCAGTTATTTTAACCTTTTGCAGCCATCTTATATAGTTTAAAATACTCAAACTAGATCTACAGCCCCTAGGCTTTTTCATAGACATAATTGAATGCTGTCTTATTAGATTTGGGGGTATTGGTATTACATAGTATGGTCATTGACAATACAAAACAATTGTTTAGGTCATTTAACATCAACTTAACCACATTGGAAGCCATTTTGGAAAGTGATACAGAGAGTCATAATTGTCATAGAGGTGGGCCTTATATCTAAAAGCAAAAGCTTAGCAGTTTCGAACATACTATTTGGTGAATGTGATGTAATATACACTCTTGCAATATCTTTTGTGGATTATTGTACACTATTTGTACATTTACAGCGGCCATATTGGTGGCCATCTTGGATTTAAAGTACGTTATTACAATGCAAATATACTGAATATGAGTTACTAGTGGTCTAATACATACCATCCTTATATTTTAAAACTATACTTTCATACTTTCATCATACATTTGGGTTGATATATCATACCATTTTATGGAATTTCGACAATTTGTTCAGCCATTTTGGGGGCCATTTTGGATTTCTAAGTATGTTAACAAAGCAAAAATACTAGATATGAGTTACTAGTGGTCTAATACATACATCCCATCATTAAAACTATATTTTCATCATACATTTAGGTTGATATTATCCCATTTTATGGAATTTGCCAATTTTGTAGCCACTTTAGGAACTATTTGGGGGGTCATTTTGGCAGCCATTTTGGATTTTGAACTTTTTTAATAGAGCACAAATAATGGATATGAGTTACTTGTGGTCTAACACATACATCCCATCATTAAAATTATATTTTTATCATACATTTCGGTTGATATTATGCTATTGTATGGAATTTTGACCACTTTTGACCATTCATTTGTCGGCCATTTTGGTTTTAAAAGATGTCAACAAAGCAAAAATACTAGATTTGAGTTTCTAGTGGTCTAACACATACATCCCATTGTTAAAACTTAGCTGTGAATGATAAGTTCCAGTCTCATATCATTAAATAGAATAAAAAGTGGATTTGATTTTGAACAAAGTGTGATTGTTGGTGAAAATGTCTGGCAACACTGCATATACAGAAAGTATTTTCCCCAAACTCAAATTAACATTTTTGATAAGACTAATGTCTCATCTCATCATGACATGGTCCACGTTGAAATCGGAGCGTTACCATATGGGTTGTAAGCTATGCAGAATTGGTATATTTGCATACTTTGAAAAAATTGAAAAACACCCCTATTTCAAATAAATGGTATAACCCTCCGTGACACCTGGCAATTTTTTGGATACATTCAATGAAGCATTTACGTATCTAACTACCCATAGCTTGTAATGAAATAAAATCATGACCACTGAGTGCAATAGTTACGCAGGCTTCAAAATATGAAAATTTAAAAGATTAAAAATGCCAAAATGGCAATAATCGTCCGAAAATGCCATTTTGGCTATTGCCATGGTAACAAGGATTATTTTTCAAAAATATTTCCAGATATGTTAGTTTCGGGTTAAGGTCTATCAAATATGAAAGTATAAAGAAAATCTATCTCGGCCCCGTGGCCACCCTAATCCTCCATCGATAGAGTCCATACTTAAAAGTATTGAAACGTTGAACCTAATACGCGAGACGCGGAAAAATTACACTACACTAAAATTACACTAAAAGGTACAGTATGACGTTTTTAACGTCCCCCATAATATTTAGAGTATTTGGTGTGGTTTGAGGGCCATTATAATATTGAACCTCTAGGGAGGGGGGGGGGGGGGGGGGGGACACCTGAAGCCATCTTGGTGATCTTAAGTATTGAAACGTTGAACCTAATACGCGCGACGCGGAAAAATTGTGATTTTTTAAAAATCACAACACTAAAAGGTACAGTATGACGTTTTTAACGTCCCCCCATAATATTTAGAGTATTTGGTGTGGTTTGAGGGCCATTACAATATTGAACCTCTAGAAAACATTTGAGTTTTTGAACTAAAATGCTAATGAAAAACTATCCTGAAGCCATCTTGTTAAGCTTAGGCCTAAATAATGAAATATTGAAACTTTTACACGCGCAAAGCGCGCAAAAACATGCATTTCTAACACTAATGATCCAGTATGATAATAACGTCCCCCACATAATATATAGAATTTTTGGTGTGGCTTGAGTTGATGGTCATTATAATATTAAAACCTGTATTCGCGCGGAGCGCACAAAACCATTGAGTTTTTGAACTAAAATTAGTCATGGCAAACTGTCCTGAAGCCACCTTGTTAAGCTTAAATAATGAAATATTGAAATTAATACGCGCGACGCGCGCAAAAATGGGCATTTCTAACACTTAAATGGTCCAGATCCAGTATGTTTTTAACGTCCCCTACATAATATTTAGAATATTTGGTATAGCTTGAGGGCCATTATAATGTTAAAGCCTGTACAAAATATGCACGCGGAGCGCGCGCAGAATTGTTGAGTTGAGTTTTAACTAAAATGGTCATGGAAAACTGTCTTGAAGCCACATTGTTAAGCTTAAATAATGAAATATTAAAATTAATACACGCGCAAAGCGCGGAAAAATTGTATTTCTTATACACTAATGGTTCAGTATGATAATTGATAATAACGTCCCCCACATAATTTTTGGTGTGGTTTTTGCATTAAAACTTTGGTCCAGAATGATGTTTTTAACGTCCCCTCATAATTAGAATATTTGGTGGGTCTTGAAGAGGGCCAATATAATATTAAAACCTGCAGAAAATATTTGCGTGGAGCGCGCAAAATTATGATTTTTTGAACTAAAATGGTCATGGAAAACTGTCATGAAGCCATCTTGTCAAGCTTGAATAACGAAACATTGAAATTAATGCACGAAGTACGTAACAATTGACATTTCTAACACTTAAGTTGGTCCAGTATGACGTTTTTAATGTGCCCAACATAATATTTAAAATATTTGGCATGGTTTGAGTGCCATTATAATGTTAAAACCTGTAGAAAATATGCACGCAGAGCGCGCAAATTTTTAAGTTTTTGAAAACTAAAATGGTCATGGGAAACTGTTCTGCAATGCCATCTTGTTAAGCTTGAATAATGAAACATTCAAACTAATGCGCGCATTGTACGCAAACATTGACATTTATAACACTTAAATGGTCCAGAATGCATGACGTTTTTAACGTCCCCACATAATATTTAGAATATTTGGTGTGTTTTGAGACCCATTATAATGTTGAAACCTGTTGAAAAAGTGAGCGCGAATCGAGTAAAAATAATCCAGTTTTTGAACTTAAATGGTCCAGAAAAAACGTTCCTGAAGCCCTCTTGTTAAGCTTGAATAATGAAACATTGAAACTAATACGTGCAAATTGCGCACACATTTGCATTTTTAACACTAAACAGGTCTAGTATAACGTTTTTAACGTCCCTCATAATAAAAGTATGGGGACGTGGCCCCGTAACCCACACACCCGTTTGCGCCGCATATGTCCCTACCCTTCCTCCTCCCCTACCTCCTTCTCTTCCTCCTTCTTATTCTTTTCCTCTTTATTCTCCTCTTCCTCCTTCTCCTCTTCCTTCTTTTTTAAACTCCTTTTCAATGGGGGGGGGGGGGGGGGGGGGGGGGGGGGGGGTGGCCTGCTTCCCCCTGGATACGCCACTGGCGCTGCAACGGTGCTCCATATCATTATGCTGCAGTAATATACAGTCTTAACTGGGTAATTTTAACTCCCATTTATAGGAATGGCGTAAAATTCGGACAGTTTACAAAATGTGCCGCAGTTTGCTTATTTTTCAGTCGATTACTTTCATTTTTGGGAGGATAAACTGGATTAACAACGCTTTATACAAACAACAAACATTTCATGATTCAAAGCACGCACGAAGGTCAAATGGTCGTTTCAAATCGTGCACAATGTTTTTGGATTCATCCTGTATACATTATATTCCTAGGTATTGTATATTGTAACTTATTCAATAATGACCATTGTGATTTAATTGCCCTTTGAGGTTCTCCAATATCTTGCGTCAAATATTCTTCTGAAATAAAAGAATACATTTCCTGAAAGAAATTCTAGAGTCGAGTAAACTTAAATTTGATTAATTACCAGGATTTGTATCTGTCGTGAGCTCAAGGTGACCTTGCTTATTACGTGGAACACAATGGATATTACAATTGGTTCAAGATTTCTCATTTGGCTTCATGAAAAACATTACGAAATTCATGGTAAAAGATGATTTTTATTTAACAAAATGTCAGAAATAAATTGAAAGAAAAACTTATCTATTATGCAAAAAATAAAAATTTAAATCAGCAACGTGATCAAAGTTCATTGACCGTAAAGACACCGGGGATGTACCGGAGGCATGCTGTTCTCCAGAGACTGGCTCTTGACTTGTTTACGTAACCGTCACACCTATCATTCCGCATATCATTACCGTAAATTCTTTTATGCAGGTCAAGCAAGAGTGAAAAACACCTGTTTACATTTCGCGGGTTGTTGATGTGAGAGCCCTGGTATTCTCTTCTCCCCAGGGACCAGGGATTGGCTCTTGACTTGTTTACTTAACCGTCACATCTGTCATTCCACATATCATTACCGTGTTCCTTTATGCAAGTCAAGGCACGAGTGAAAAACACCTGTTTAAATTTCGCGGGTTGTTGGTTTGAGCTCTGGTATTTAAATGTGTTTTCCAGGTGCTGGCTCTGTTTACCTAACCGTCGCACCTGTCATTCCGCATATCATTATTTACCGTGTTCCTTTATGCAAGTCAAGGCACGAGTGAAAAGCTGTTTAAATTTCGCGGGTAATTGTTGATGCTATGCGAGAGACCCGGTATCAGGGATACTATTAATTTTGGGATAGGAAAGTCCTATACTAACGCACGTAGCGAAAACGGTTCCGTTTGCATAAATTACATAAATTATGGTAATCATCGGAATGTGTCGGTGACTGGCGTTTAACTCGTTTAACAATGTTTAACCAGGTTAACGTAATATTTGGTCGGCATAGGTTTGGGGGCGCTGTGGATTTACACAGACGACGGTGGCCACGCGAAATCTAATCGCGAATGTTAATCTTATCATTTTGACAAATTCATCATAATTAGAAGAATTGTCATCGTTAACCGAGCGATGACCGTTAAAAATAATTCAAAATAGTGCACTTCCGTTGCCATATTGGGTCGTCTGAGAGCAAAAACAAAAGAAAGTATACCACTTTGTTTATGTCATTTTGAGTAACTTTCAATTTGTTTTTGTCCAAACAGGCTAGATAGGCATTTAGATGAATCTGTTAGGCATAATTTGATACCAAATTTGCCCCCTAACAACAAAAATAAACCATGATTAGCACCATTTAAAGGAAAATATCCCATTTTTAAAAGTCGCATTTCCAATATACAGCACGAGAAGAATAGGCCAATTGTTAACACACACATATGCCGTATTTATCCCGTACTGATCACCGCGCATATCCCTCAAAGCTAACTGAACGGGCACCAAAACAGGGGCTTACGGAACTGAACGGTCGCCGAAATTGGGGTCTTAGAGAACAGAATTCTTATACAAAATTGTGTCTTATAAACTGAATTTTAGGCAAAATGTTGCCTTATAAACTGAATTGAGGCCAAATTTGAGGCTACATAACTCAAATTCATAAGATTTTCACACATTTTATGATTTTTGGTTGAATTTGGGGTCTAAGGGAACTGCCAATGGATGAAAAGGGCCGTCTTCCGGAGCGGCCGAAAGGCGTGAAAAGGGAGTCTTGGCAGCCGCACATACCCGTATGACCAATATACGTGAGTACCCCCGGGAAGTAGCCATCACACCTGCCATGCATTTAGAAGTTATTATTTTTGAATCAGTATTTCATATCAGAAAAGAAAAACACCTGCTGAACAAAGTGGTGATAACTTATGAGTTATGACTACTCTAATGATTTCAAAAGAGCAGGTCTAATATACATCCCTCTCCCAAAACTCTAATTTGTGTACGAATTTACCACCACATTTAAAAATAATGTTATATGTCCTGTTGTGACACTATGCTACTTTAAGATCTTATATTATATTCAAAGATGTGCAAAACACTGTCAAATCAATCATGGTAATTCGTTGGACTTTGTTCATTGTATATGAACAAGTTCACCATGTGTTTTATATCTTCTTTTTACATCTCGGGATTCGCATATAATGTATACTATATTGTGACGTGGTTTTGGGGAAAATACTCGCATGGCGGAGAGGGGATCAAAACACACAGAATGAATTTATATATACATTTTATTAATTCAACATAAATAGTTCACTTACTCATATTATAAACGAACACAGCATCCAGCATCCAGACTATCCTAAAGAAATGACATGACACGCATCAATCGTGAGCTTCTGTAATTCAGAGCTCACTAATCCTGTTGTGTGAATTGAAAACTATATGGCCTAAACTTATCATGAGGTGTTGTCAGCGTGGCACGAAGACTTGAATTGGTCAGAGATATTGGCGCGTAGACTGAATGGGATTCAGAATACGGAAGTACGGTGTTGCCATTTCAAGTCAATCATGGCCTGAATTCTAGATATGAAAATACCTAATAGAATTAATAATATCAATATAAATTTAGCGTCACAACATACGCCCTTCCTAACAAAATTGACACCTGACAATTTAACTTAAAGAATGCTGGGTGAAATATTTATAAAAGAAACTGATATCTTTATCATATATAGAAACGAATTATTTATCGTCTCAAAATTTAACATGTGCTTTATCCATAGAAAAACGCAAATTGGAAAGATTAGCATGAAACCAATCGTGATCAATAATGTTGACAGATGCACCTGTATCAATCAAACATTGAACAGGGTTACCATTAACAAATGCTGCTATGGTATTCAACTTAGACAAATTAATCTCAATATGCGCTTGTGAAAAACTGGAATTCGATTTTTGTCCAAATGTCTGTCTGTTCAAATCAAGAGGTACACGGTTTGCATTGCCATTTCGGTATACACCTCTTACATGTTCAAATCTTTGAAACCTTAACCCATCTACATGTCGTGGAACATGTTTCTTTTTCTGTCGAGCAGATGGGTTTATTAGTTTAAAGGATTCCTATTTACGTCAAATTTGGCATAGCATTTTCTCCACCCATGTCCCACACGACCACACCTATTGCATACTAATTTTCTGTACGATCTATAGGGGGCCTGTGACTGCCTTGGTTGATTCCAAGTTTGACTAGGTTGATGCCTAGGTTGAGAGGAACTACTTATACGATCTGAATTGTAAGTACGATCTAGCGGGGAAGAAAAAGAGACATGTTTGTCGTGTTCTAATTTCTCCATTCTGGTGGCTATATTAGACACGACTCCCGTCAGTGTGTCCAGAACAGAATTAATGCTATTTACCTGGGGCTCAGTATTTTGTGACTGTGCGGGTGCGAATAGTGAGTCATTTGCCGTTTGCTGTACTGAAATTCCCAATCTCGCGGCGTCTAGTGCTTGTTTAAATGATTCAGGTTCTTTTGAAAACACAAACGCTCTGACAGAAGGCAAAAGACCGCGAACAAAAATAGATAATTTTTCTGCTTCAGATTTACCAATCTGCTTGCACCATCTTATTATTTCACAAGCATAGTCGTCAAGTGTTTCTGATGTCAATTGCTTACGCGACAACAGCTTAGATTCGACGCTCCATTTCCAAGATGAACCTTCGAAATTACTTTTAAGTAAATCTTTAATCTTGGCTATGGTATTCTTATCTGTATCAGGAATTGAATCCAAATAGACGCGAGCATTTCCATACACTTTTGTTTGTAAGGCAAGTATAGATTTTGGCGCGGTATAATCTCTCAGCTCAGCATACGTCTCAAATCTGCTAATGAAGTTATCTACGTCATCATCTGGATTACCAGAATATTTAATATCGCAATTATGCATATCATATTTAGCCATATTTGCTACGTCAAGTTCAACCTCCTCTATACTATTAAGTGATATAACAGACTTACTATCACTATCACTATCGCTATCGCTATCGCTTATTGCCTTTTTAACAATCTATGTCAAAATCACCAGCTAATTCCAAAGAGAATTCGGAATTTAATCAACAAAAAACTTTAGTCAATCTCAAGTTCAAGATCAAAATTCAAGTTCAAACTCAATCAAAATTTGAAAAATCTGAACATGAACCAAGTTTATTAATTATTAAACTTGATTAAGATTATCAATTAAAATTTATTGATTATGATTGATGATTAATTTTAATTAATAGACTAACAATGAACTTAATTGATGAAGTTTAAATTCACCAATGAGAAAAAAAATTAAAAGCTCAATGAAATCCAAGTCAACAATTTAAAGTTGACATCAAATTAAATGAATAAAGTCCCAAGTTACAGCTGAAAATATTTATTCAATTGCAGTGCAGTGTATCAATATTATGTATCTTGATTTAGAAATCAGTCCATTCAAAAATAAACAAGATTTATTTCATCCGAAGAAATTGTCTGTCTGAAACGCACCTGTCCAGTAGAAGAGCTTATAAAATCTACACAATAGAATTTTACCGCGCTCGAGAATTTCAATCTCGGATTAAATTTTTTTATCAATGGTTATCAGACCGTGATCATGCACTTTTGAACCAGATTATCAGAGACTTGTAAATCGGAACAATTACATGTATATAAAAGACTTTATCGACTTGCCACGTTGGACATGTAGAATGCGCCCATTATTGCCAGCGTAAATAAGACCTAAATATTGATAGGCCATACTACATGTATTTCGTGTATACTATTTTAAACACAATTTTAATAGACCTTTCTGGGTCTATAAAACAAATTTCAATAGACATATAATTAAATTTCAGCAGTGCATACCAACAAAATGCTACCTGAATTCAAACCGTCTCACCACGCTGAGTTATAGTCGTCGACACTGGATGCGATGAACAACAAAATACATATACAACTTTGTAGCTACAGTCCTAATTATTCAAAATGAAGGGGGCTGGTAAATTGACCGGAATAATATAAACATTGACATAAAAATATCAAAACGAACGAATTCTCCACCAGATATTGTGACGTGGTTTTGGGGAAAATACTCGCATGGCGGAGAGGGGATCAAAACACACAGAATGAATATAACGGATATAGCTTCCAAGTTATTTATATATACATTTTATTAATTCAACATAAATAGTTCACTTACTCATATTATAAACGAACACAGCATCCAGCATCCAGACTATCCTAAAGAAATGACATGACACGCATCAATCGTGAGCTTCTGTAATTCAGAGCTCACTAATCCTGTTGTGTGAATTGAAAACTATATGGCCTAAACTTATCATGAGGTGTTGTCAGCGTGGCACGAAGACTTGAATTGGTCAGAGATATTGGCGCGTAGACTGAATGGGATTCAGAATACGGAAGTACGGTGTTGCCATTTCAAGTCAATCATGGCCTGAATTCTAGATATGAAAATACCTAATAGAATTAATAATATCAATATAAATTTAGCGTCACAACAACTACATAAAAGGCGTACACTCTCAGAAAAAAAGGTTCTAAATCTGTCCTTAGTATTTAGAGCCCTCAAGAACAATTTTGATCTCTATAGAACCATAAAGTTTCTCCAAAAGATTCATAAATTTTGAAGAATCTTCTATGAGGAACCTCTCTCTTGAAACATTGAAAAAGGTTAAAGAAACCAAAAACGGTTCTGTAAGGTGAAGACTCCAATTTTGTTCTACTCAAGAAAAATTAAGGGTTCTTAATCATGTTAATAGAGGACATAGAGAGTTCTGTAATTCCTTAGAGTGAAGGGGCCTATATACGTTTCCCATGTTTGCTAAATTCAAAAATTATACTGTAGCACGATTTTGATTAAGTAAACCTAACCTGAACGAGTATCAAGATATCCAATTCAATGATTTAAAAAAGAAAATCTCTCTAATTTTTACTTAAAAGTCTACCTAAATTTAACAAAATTCTTGAAATAGAAAATTAATCTTCTATCATTTTTACTAATAATAGTATATACAGGCTGTCCCAAAATGATTAGTACCCATTGATGCCCAAAGTTCAATAAATGTTTTCATCATCAAATTCAATGAGATTAGATCCGTTGTTTTACTATCATATTTGCTATACCCTTTTATTAGAATTTTAGATCATGAATATTAGACTTATTTTAAAGAAGTTACACTCAATTGTGTAAGACATACATGGTGATTTCACCTTTTTGGCAAAGTGCAAATGAAGATAGCTGGGCCTTCATGCCAGCCTGTGACGAGGTCATCTGGGCTACGGTGCTCTTCAAACCGTAAAGAAACTAATACATTCTCTTAATCTCTTGTCTGCTAATATCTTTGGTTCCTTTCTATTTTAAACTGCTGTTGTATAACTTGTATCATATAATATTGTTGTTCAAACCATCAATACTTCTTCATTTTGATTCAATTTGAAGAGTACAATGTAAAAATGGATCGTCACGCATGAGCGACCCAAGCTTTATTTCTATAATGAGCTAGTTTTGAGGCTAAACTTGAGGGACATTTAAACAGGTAAAGCCGTGGTCATTGGTAATCAGCAGTGGCTTAGAGTTCTTTCTCATATTGGGGATGCAATTTCCTATACAAACTTTGGTAAAAATAATATAGTCCCTAAGTGTTTAACCTCACGAAATCCATTCTCCAATGTGAAAATGAAATCTAAGCCACTGGTGATTCACCAAATACCACTTCATTTAGAAATCCCTAAACACTTGTGAAATAAAACAATGCATGGGGTCGCTCAAGTGTGACAAACTTCTTTTACCCGTTAAATTGTATCAAGGAGATGAATTATTAATGATTTGAACACCCATAGGCCTAACTAATAACAGTTACAACAGAAAGACACACAAGATTATATTGAGTAGACAAGAGATTAATGAGAATACACAAGTTTCGTTCAAACAAGCTGTAATAGCACACACATTTTTTAGCACTTTGTCAAAAAGGTGAAATCACCATGTTTTACATATTGAGTGTACATTTTTTGTATCTTGAGTTTGATAAATCCGATATTCATGATCTAAAATTCTAATGAAATAGTACAGTATGACAAAGATGATGTAAAAACAACGGACCTAATCCCATCAATTTTGATGATGACATAAATGATTGAACTTTGGACATCGATGGGTACTAATCATTTTGGGACAGCTTGTACCTAAATTTGACAAAATACTTAAAATTAATATATTTTAACAGCTTTATACAGGTTCAGGAAAATTCTTCAAAAACCAAAATTACAGTAAACCTAGGCTATAGCGCCAAGTATGCAAGAGGGTTTGAGAAATAATATCAATCTTCTATCGAATTAAACATGAAATCAAAGCTTTAGCTTTCCACGATTCAAAGCCATTACACAATCATATTATTAATTGTATTAACATTTCATTGTGAAGTATAGGCTATTCACATCTGTACATGACCAGAAGATATCTGCACCAATTAAAATCAAATTATTCACCGTGATAATAAAACAAACTGTGCAAGTCCGGAAAACGGTGACACATTTTAAAATTACAATTGCATACGTGTATAGCCCCGTTTCCTAATAATATCAAGAGCGCTCGTCCGAAATGATACAATTTAGTTGTCAAATTGCTTTATTATGTTCCAATAGTTCCAATTTAGGTGGAAAATGAGTTAAGAAAAAGTAATAAAAACACTTTCACATTTTATCAAATCAATTTAGCTCCAACATACGCTCAAATAACATCGTCCAAAATTATCGCATCTTCACTTTACGTACAGAGCATACGCAACTTTTTACCCCGCCCCCACCTCCTTTTCGAGTTACGTACTCAATAAACATGATAAATGGCAAAATGTCATGGCTTGATATACTCTCATTCATGTCTTGTTAAAAACCATTTTCAAGATTGTACTGGAGATGAATTGCTGTACATGCATGTATATTACAACGTACCCGTATGAAACTGTACACCCCCACGCACCAAAGAACAATTATACATTTCAGTTATCATCTGAGACCATAATGGTCTCAGGTTATCATGTAGTGGCGTAGCCAGCTTTTTGAAAAGAGAGTTTCGGTTGGGGCATCTTCTTAAGCCTTGCATGCTCAGAAGAATATTAAAGAATTCGCCCTAGTTGAGTATTATTAAGTTGAACTCAGGTCCAAAGTTTGAAATAGGTCGTAATTCACATATTGGATTATGAATTCTTAATAATATTCTTTACAAAAATCGCTCATCTTTAAGATGAATTTGATTTTTTACGCAACCGGACCCAGACGTGGCTTGACGGTTTAGAATGTGAACTATGGGCGGCCAAATACGCCAAAAGGGTACAAAATGTGAAAGGTAGTGTAGAAATGTAAAAGGTAGTGTAGAAATGTAAAAGGTAGTGTATCAAATGTAAAAGGTAGTGTAGAAATGTAAAAGGTAGAAAATGTGAAAGGTAGTGTATCAAATGTAAAAGGTAGAAAATGTGAAAGGTAGTGTAGAAATGTAAAAGATAGTTTAGAAAAAGCGATCGGTACGATTTAGTTAACATGTGCAAATTTCCAGATATGTGCGCTTTGGTGGAGAGGTACAAATGCCGCGAGGTACTTATTCTCCGCGATGTACGTATTCTTCACAAGGGGTACAAATTCGTCGCGAGGTACAATTGAAATAGGTAGAAAAATTGAAATACGTGAGTAGTACGGATAGAATTATATATACGACAGGAATCGGTCGTTTAAGTTTGTATTCGTTTAGGAATGTCATCAGGGTTACATCAGGGGGTTGGCACTTTGCTTGACACAGTTTTTTTAGGCGTAGGGGTGTTCAAGGGTTGTTAAAGAAGTGTTCAAGGGGCGTTAAGGGGGTGTTCAAGGGGTATTAAGGGGTGTTCAGGGGGTGTTAAGGGGGGTGTTCAAGGGTTGTTAAAGAAGTGTTCAAGAGGGGTGTTCAAGGGGTGTAAAGGGGGTGTTCAAGGGGTGTTCATGGGTGTTAAAGTGTTAAGGGGTGTTCATGGGTGTTAAGGGGTTGTTCATGGGTGTTAAGGGGGTGTTCAAGGGGGTGTTAAGGGGTGCTCAAGGGTGTTCAAGGGTTGTTAAAGAATTGTTCAAGGGGTGTTCAAGGGTGTTCAAGGGGGTGTTCAAGGGTGTTCAAGGGAGTGTTCACTACCTTTTACATTTGAGCACCCCCTTGAACACCCCCTTGAACACCCCCTTGAACACCCCTTAAACACTTCTTTAACAACCCTTGAACACTCCCTTGAACACTCCCTTGAACACCCCCTTGAACACCTCTTTAACACCCCATTGAAAACCCCCTTTAACACCCCTTGAACACTTCTTTAACAACCCTTGAACACCCCCTTAACACCCCTTAACACCACTTGAACACCCCCTTGAACACCCCCTGAACACCCTCTTAACACCCCTTGAACACCCCCTTGAACACCCCCTTGAACACCCCTTGAACACTTCTTTAACAACCCTTGAACACCCCCTTTACAACCCTGAACACACCTTAACACCTCTTGAACACCCCTTTGAACACCCCCTTAACACCTCTTGAACACCCCTTGAACACCCCCTTAATACCCCTTGAACACCCCCTTGAACGCCTAAAAAAACTGTGTCAAGCAAAGTGCCAACCCCCTGATGTAACCCCGATGACACTCCTAAACGAATACAAACTTAAACGACCAATTCCTGTCGTATATAATTCTAACCGTACTACTCACGTATTTCAATTTTTCTACCTATTTCAATTTGTACCTCGCGACGAATTTGTACCCCTTGCGAAGAATACGTACATCGCGGAGAATAAGTACCTCGCGGCATTTGTACCTCTCAACCAAAGCGCACATATCTGGAAATTTGCACATGTTAACTAAATCGTACCGATCGCGTTTCCTAAACTACCTTTTACATTTCTACACTACCTTTCACATTTTTGTGCACTATAGGCCTACCTTTTACATTTCTACACTACCTTTCAAATTTTCTACCTTTTACATTTGATACACTTCCTTTCACATTTTCTACCTGTTACATTTCTACACTACCTTTTACATTTTATACACTACCTTTTACATTTCTACAATACCTTTTACATTTCTACACTACCTTTTGCATTTCTACACTACCTTTCACATTTTGTACCCTTTTGGCGTATTTGGCCGCCCATAGTGAACGCTCTCTGGGGCATTTCTAAACTATTTTTCCAAGCTCAGAAAGTTTATAATTTTGCTTTCTATTTCAGAATAATTTCAAATTATAGTGCAGATTTGTGCTTGATGTCCATGTGAAGTTGAGGTGGTGTCCTTCTCCACTCCTTAAGGGGGTGTGGACTCTCAGGTACAGCCTCCGTAAAACTGCCGTAACTTCTTCAATATTCATTTAATCTTTATAAACGTATACAGTTTTTTGCAGAAAAGGGTTCAATGAATCCAACCATGATAATGAAATTGACCATTTTGGAAAAAATTATAAAAAACACGTTTTTTGACCCATTTTAGGTTCGGGTAATGATATCACGATTATCATAAAACTAGTTTGACAAAATTTAACAAAATATATTTTGAGTTATTTTGATTCTGAAATTAGCTGAATTTGGTCTGAAATGAGACATAGGCCTATCAGATAAATTGTCAACAATTTCGATTACCTGGGGAAAAAATGGGATGGGGCTTGGGCTTCTTGGAGACAAGTAAGTGAGGGAATTCTCACTCCTTCTGGCGCCGCCACTGTTGGCATCAGTAGTAACTTCGCGGATTTAAAAAAAAATGCATTTCCAACTAAAAGCCACAAAAGATGATGACAATATATATCTCGATATATCCTTTGGCTGACCATGCTGACTATGCAATATCTAACTTTTTCTCTTTGAATGGTGTATTTGCTACAAACAAATTCATAATGAAATGAACGTCGATAGCCTTGCAAGCCATTATTGCACGTATAAACGATATTTCATTAGCAATACTCTTGACATTGGTCTTTGGAACTAACAAGAATAATATTACACAATGTCTGTTTTAATAAAGTGTTTTTTTCTTAAAAGTGTTTTTTTTATTGAATCAAGCAGTTATAATTTATTTTATTTAAAGCCACAAGGTCGTTAAACGATATTTTTAAAGTAATACGGCCCCTGACTAATGAGAATAATATTACACTAATGTTTGTTTTAATAAAAGTGTTTATTTTCTTTAAAAGCTTTTTTTGATTGAATTAAGCATTAAAGGTATATTATGTGATCTTTCCAGGGAACGCCCTCAACATCGAAAAAAAAATAGAAAGCAGATTTTCTTGCAGATTTACATTTCTGATCATAAATCATGCATACATTCCAAGTTACAGGGCGATACGATTCTTAATTACTTCAAAATCATGGTTTTAGAGTGAAAATAAACTGTCGGAATTCCGACAGTTTATATTTTTCACTCTAAATTCACTCTAAAACCATGATTTTGAGGTAATTAGGAATCGTATCGCTCTGTAACTTGGAATGTATGTATGATTTATGATCAGAAATGTAAATCTGCAAGAAAATCTACTTTCTAAAAAAAATAATGAATAGAGGGCGCTCTCTGGAAAAGATCACATAATATGCCTTTAAGGGAAGTGTCAACCATTGTTGGCGCCCAATTTATCAAGCACTGTAACGTTAAACTATATGTGACGTAAAGTATACTTTTTATAAACAAAATGAGTCAGAGAATCCATTTTTGGTATCAAATTTCACTAAAAATGCAGTTTTATTACATTAATGCCCCAAAATCACATTTTTGGCGCCAACATTTTTCGGTCAACCTAACAAAATCAGTTTTTGGTAAACAATTCCACAATTCCACCAAAATCATCTTAAGGGGGGACTCAAGGAAGTTTTTGATTTGATTTTTAAAATTTTGTGAGTGCTACAAATGCATATACAAGTATACCTTTTTGGAAAGGAAATGGATCAGAGCATTTAAATATGGCGTCAAATTTGACCAAAAATGTTGATTTTTTTTTGAGAAAAAAATTCACCTTTTTGAACCAATTTGGTTTGAACAAAGCTCTAACAAAAATAATTTTGAGTAAAATATGCCCAAAACACTTGATGATGATGTAAATACACTATTGAAGGGACGATTTTTTTAAAAAAAACCCTTATCCAATGTTTTTTGAAATTTTGACCAAAAAGTGCCAAAAAACGTGAAAAATTGATTATTTTTTTTTTGGGACACTTTTTAGGTTAAATCGTCCCTTCATTAGTGTCTTTACAACATCATCAAGCGATTTGGGCATTTTTGTGTGATTTTCTCACAAAATCAACATTATAGGTCAAAATTGATGCCAAATTGGGTTTCTCTGATCCATTTCCTTTCCAAAAAAGTATACTTTTACATACCTGTGAGTCATAATTCAATAATTACAGGCTTTTACAGCACTCACAAAATTCAACAAAAAATTCCCCCTTAAGTCAATTATCTAGGATCGGTTTTTTCGGCTTACATTTTTTAGTTTTGAAATTATTGACCAAAAGTGCCAACAATTTAAATGTTGAGATAAAAATCAAATTGTTGGCACTTTTGGTCAATATTTTCAAAACTAAAAAATGTTAAGTAAAAAAACCCAACTAATCCTAGATAATTGATGATTTTGGTGAAATTTTGGCATTTTTTACCAGACTTATTTTGACCGAAAAATGTTGGCACCAAAAAAATGATTTTTGGGCAAACATTAAATATTTTAGTGAAATTTGATACCAAAAATGGATTCTCTGACTCATTTCCTTTAAAAGAAAGTATACTTTTATGTGCGTTACATTATTAGTTTAAAGGTAAAAGTGCTTGATAAATTTCATAAAAAAGGATGACACTTCCTTTAATAACAACCCAATGCCACGATAATCATTTTGTCAAATGAGATATGAAAAACCGGGAGAAAAATGTTTAACAAAATTGTCATTGGTCGTTAAGAGCTCGGGTTAACGTCAAACAAAATTACTTTACCACATTTCAGATTTAATGTGCAGTTTATGGGAAAATGATGATGAAATTGTCTGTAGTTGGTTTGGATAATTTCGGTAACGAATAGGACATCAAAGTAATTGACATTCAATTTTTAAAATTTTATTGGAAGGATCAAAATAATTTGTATTCATTGAAAGGATTGTTTTATTCTTCGGCCTAATGTTTCCTTTCATGTGTTATTTTTGTTAAATTAGTAGCTGATGGTGACGTAAACTGAAATGTCAAAGACACGGTTGAATCAAATATAAATACTCTGTTAATGTTAATACTCTGGTAATGTTTTATTCATTTTCATATTATGTTTGACGTTTAATTGGTCTGAAGGCCGGCAGTCAGGAGCGGTGGCAGTAACGTTTTTTGAAAGTGTGAAGGTGGCGGATGATATAAAAACTTCATTCCAACTTTCAATATAAAATTCATCAACAATTGCGCGGTACACATTGTTGGCAATTTGAAAGACCTTTATACGTTTTAGTAGATAGATCCAATCGGGTCGGGGGAGAGAGGCCTGAGAGGGGATGGAGGGGGGAGATCAAACAACCCGCGGTACATTTTAACAGGTTTTGAACAAATTCGTCTAAAAGCTGTACCAATAATTATAGGCCTAATCGTCTGAAATAGCAATTTTGAAAAGGTCAATCTATCAGCTGATTTGGTCGGGTTTCGTCGTTTCAGACAAAAATACGCTGACAACATTTGATGAAAGTCACTGAAGTTACGTAATGCACGCTATTGTATACAGGGTGACCCAAAAAATGTTAACACTCCGGGCACATAAGATATCTTAAAAGGACAGGAACACACGGGTCTAATCTTGATGTACAGGGTGTCCCAAAAAAATGTTAACACTCCGGGCACATGAGATATCTTAAAAGGACAGGAACACACGGGTCTAATCTTGATGTATTATGAAAGCTGAGTAAATAAGCTTTCATTTGCATTTTATTGCATTCCAATTGGTTATTTAGAACGGGAGATATGCTTCAGCAAACATGAGGAAGCAAAATCGGCTTGGTCCAATCCTCTCAGTATGCAAGTAAAGCTTTTAAAATGCACGAAGCAATTAGAAGCAACATGATTAAGTCACACACCCCCACACATCAGTTAATCTCTTCTTTGTTCTTTTCAACGCATTCTGTCGATTCACAAGATTAAAAGACATAAATAAATATATTCCACATAAATTATATATATTGCAATGGGTAGCTGTCAGTAAAGCAGTAAAATTGAAATTGAAACATTTCATGTTCTTTTGTTGAAATGTTCTATCCAATTAAATAAATTACCTTGCACATGGAAAAAGAGTATAGAACTTGAACTCATGACAAAATACCTTTATAATTTATGTGGAATATATTTATTTATGTCTTTTAAGCTTGAAAAGAATTGAAAGAATGCGTTGAAAAGAACAAAGAAGAGATTAACTGATGTGGGGGGGGGGGGGGGGGGGGGGGTGTGTGACTTAATCATGTTGCTTCTTGCTTCGTGCATTTTAAAAGCTTTACTTTCATACTGAGAGGATTGGACCAAGCCGATTTTGCTTCCTCATGTTTGCTGAAGCATATCTCCCGTTCTAAATAACCAATTGGAACGCAATAAAATGCAAATGAAAGTTTATTTACTCAGCTTTCATAATACATCAAGAATAGACCCGTGTGTTCCTGTACTTTTAAGATATCTCATGTGCCCGGAGTGTTAACATTTTTTTGGGACACCCTGTATTATGAAAGCTGAGTAATTAAGCTTTCATTTGCATTTTATTGCGTTCCAATTGGTTATTTAGAACGGGAGATATGCTTCAGCAAACATGAGGAAGCAAAATCGGCTTGGTCCAATTTGCATTAATTACAACTATGATTACGAACTTGTAAGAATGCCAAAAACATTATTGTGCAGTAATTCAAAAGTATAGAACTTGAACTCATGACAAAATACCTATATAATTTATGTGGAATATATTTATTTATGTCTTTTAAGCTTGAAAAGAATCGAAAGAATGCGTTGAAAAGAACAAAGAAGAGATTAACTGATGTGTGTGTGTGACTTAATCATGTTGCTTCTTGTTTCGTGCATTGTAAAAGCTTTACTTTCATACTAAGAGGATTGGACCAAGCCGATTTTGCTTCCTCATGTTTGCTGAAGCATATCTCCCGTTCTAAATAACCAATTGGAACGCAATAAAATGCAAATGAAATTACTCAGCTTTCATAATACATCAAGATTAGACCCGTGTGTTCCTGTCCTTTTAAAATATCTTATGTGCCCGGAGTGTTAACATTTTTTGGGGTCACCCTGTATACACAAAAGGTGTTTGGATGGTTAAATATCTTCTTTTTTCACTTCTTTCCCCTTATTTATTTTCCCTTCCTTATCAACTATCTTAGTATCTACACTATTCTTTCCCTTCCCCTCTTTCCTTCCGACCCTTCGGTTTTCTCTTTACTTCCCTTTATATCTTCTCTTTCTCCCTTTCTTTTCCTTCCTTTCCCTTTCCCCCTCATCTTCTTCCCTTTTCCTATCCCTTTTCCTCTTCCCTTTTTTCTTCCCTTCCCTTCGATTTTCTTAGCCCGGTAGTTTGAGCTGGCCTTCCCGGTCAAAGCCGTCAGGGGGGGGGGGGGGGGGGGGGGGGCACTCTTCCCCCTAGTGACCCCCGGGAGATACGCTACTGGCCGCTACTGAATACAAGAAGATTATAACTTGAAAGTTAGCCTATCACCTCGCCTATTTTTATTTTGACACACTGTATAATTATAACAACGTTTAATAATTGAATTGAGTAAATATACTTAAGGCTCTTACTTATGTGTTTAATTGGATTCCAAATTAAGTAGTATAGTGAATGATCTGTCGAATCGCCCCCAATCGGACAATATAAATATACACAGAGTTTTTTAAACTTTAATTAAAATCTTGACAATCTTGTATTGCAAGTAATAACATTTGAGTCACACTGGCGTAGGAAGAGGGCCTCTATAGACAGGTTTTGTCCATAGACGGATTTTTCTCAGCAAATATGGGGTCTGTCTGCAAATTAAAAGTAATAGCGCTATGAAGAGAGACGAAACGGGGGGAAATACACATTATATTAATACTATTATATGGGTTAGAATGATTTGGACCCAACTTAATTATACGACGTGTGAACGCAGCAGTGTCACGAGTATATTAGATTCGTTAGCATAAATCTGGTCATAACTGCTCTGCATAGAAAGCAGCAAGTGTTATGTATTGACTTGTCTGTTACAACCTTCCTTTTTTCAGTCCCGACCCCTTTTCCGGAAAAGTAAGGCAATTGGAGACCCACAAAATGGATGTGTGCTGTGACGTGTCAGATTGACACCCAGTGCTGCGGGTATCATGCGGTCAAAAATATGTTGAAGAACTTGTGTTTTGACGTGTTTTGTTGGCTTGCAATGTATCGTGGGATCATTACTGAGCCTGCTCTGGGTCGATGTCTGTTCGAGCCAATCATAACCACTCATCAGCAGATTAAAGAGTTATATATGAGGGAGTTCAATTTGTAGTTGGAGTTATAGTTAATATGATGTTTATGATATTAGGGACCGTTCATTATTTATGGTGGAGGGGGGGCGGGGACAATTTCGATACTCGTATGTCAAAATTACCTAACCCCCCTACAGCTGAAACTGAAAATTACATGACCCCCCTACTAACCAATAGCTTTTTACACAACCCCCCTCCTCAAAATCAACTTGTCACAAACTTAGGGGGTGTATTTTTCTTTTGTCCATGGATTCGTTGGTTGGCCTCTGAACGGCCAATAATTTAATGACTACATTGCGAGCGTAGCGAGGCGGAAAATTTGTCATATATTTATACCTTTTTGGTGGATTTGTGAGTCCTTATAACCCGAAAAAAAGTTAGAGCATCCTGACAAAAACGTATGAAATATTCTACTTTTGTGAGCTTTGGTGCAGAGCTGAGAGTGAGACGAGGTGAAAAGCATGCAAGAAATTACCAGTTATAATCATATTGTTGGATTTTGGAACATAGACTAATTAACATGTTTTTATACACCCCATGGCCCCTAATGTTTTCAACCATTGATGATAATATAGGTGTTTTTCCAACAGATCGTCCAAGCAGGGCGTGCACAAATAAGATTTGCTGTCCGAAAGTAGTCATAAGTAGCCTACATGTTTTGAAGTTGAAAGGTTGTAAGAAAAAGTGCGCGAAGCGCAGAAAAAAATGGCATTTACACTTCAAAATAGCCTCTGAAATCACCACCATCTTTATAGTAAAAAAAATGTTACACAACCCCCCTGTTTAAGAATAAAAAGTTACATAGCCCCCTATTTCAATATATGAAAGTTACATGACCCCCCCATATATTTTACCCCCCCCCCCTCCAGCATAAATAATGAACGGTCCCTTAACCTTTTTATTTTGGGCGAAAACTATTCAATGAAATAAGAGGCATAAAACAGAATATATTTGCGAAAATAATCACTGCATCAGTGACCAGTCAGCAAATACCAGTTAGGTAACTAAATCTACTTGTCATGTCAAGCAGCTTTTATTATAACTCGCTACAAAATAATGCAACAATTGTAGTGGTAAATATCCTGTCAACATATTTTATTATAGAGGGTCAGTTCACGGTCAATGACTCACATGTTTTATTGCCTTGGCGTTCAGCCGAGTTCTAATGTTTCAAACTAACACAAATTTTATTTATACAAGGAAAACATAATCTAGCGAATAAGCATTTGCCAGTGGTCAACCTTTTGCGGCAATTTAATTTCACTAATTTGTACCATCTTCTATATTCATAAACTAAGTATATAACCATCATAATTAATATAACTGGCATCAATTTGATTTAGCGAATTGGATCTCTTAAGCGAAATTAAATTCCTAGCGAAATTAATTTGTATTACAGTATAATAGTCTCAGATTTGAGGGTACGGACTATAACCAGTAACCATGGTACCTGTCACTGATATAACACACTTGTTGTGTAATTATTGACCTTTTTGTGAAAACGCGCCCCTTCCTCATTATGTAAAGCATTTTTCAGGCCGGTTTTATTAAAATATGTCCTACCCCACTCTCAACCTCTCAATTTTTTACCTTTCCAGAAATAATGCCCCCCACCCCTAAAAAATCCTGCTTTTGTTTGTTTGGTGGGTGGCTAGGTTGGGTGGTTGGTGGGTACAGGCATACTCATAGATGAGTTTGAGGCTGCGCCCTCAACCTGATCAAAATATGGATTTCTGAATTTTTCCAATTGTATTATATGTATGAACTTTACCTTGTACACCCTGTGTAAGGATTCATAAAATGCGGCCCTCTTTGTACAACAAAACGTCAATTCAAATATTCTTTCCTAGGGACATGAAAGTATCCCACACTAAATAACGCTGGGCATAAGGCTGTAGCTGCTTTGTATTTATTATTACAGAGCATGGCCACAGCAAAAATGACTATATTGATGTCCATCTTGAATTCTGAAGTAAACTATACAGGGTGTATCAAACGAGAGCATCAATGATGCAGAACCGCGTAATTTACATTATTACACCTCATAAATATTCATGAACTAATCATGGCAATTCATTGGTCAATTCCTATCACAAGTACTATTTCCCTAGGGAAATAGTTTTGACTATTTCCCTACAACCTCATCCCCATAGTCAAAGTGAGGTGTAATAAAACAAATATGATCGGGGCATACGCACACTATTTTCCCTCGGTACTGGCTACGGGCCTATCACCCCTCACCCTTCGGGTTCGGGGTGATAGGCCCGTAGCCAGTACCTCGAGAAAATAGTGTGCTCTATTTCCCCTCTACCATGTAGTATTTGTATAATATCTGGTAGGCTAATGTAAAGTTTGTCTTACACTTAATGATAGTAATGATAGAGATTGGAAAATAAAGAAACAGTATAGTTATACAAGCAGACCAATACAACATTCTTAAGTTATAACATTGATTTATTGGAGCCAGGAGTTATATATTTCGCATGATGAATAGTTTTGTATTATCGGAGGACGAAGCATACAATATTATGATAACAATAACGAGATACTAATATAATCTTTCAATAATATAATATTCTTTTTATAAACAACAATCTTTTAATTTGATGAAGTTTGAGATAGGGAAGTAAATTTGAAAACTACGCTGTATCTGGTTACCATGGTAACACTGAATTATCAAATAATGATCCAAGATTTATTGAAGATTCAATGAAATTACTCTTTGTCTATCATAATAAAATGCCAATATCAACGAAATGGTTCCCGTTGCATGAATGTCCGATAACACATCATCTATAGGATGTCACTTGTACTCTACATGCCCTGGATCCCAACAACTCGGCCCTCTGAATCCCCGCCAACGGCATTCCCCAACCACCAGTGGCGTAACCAGGGGTCCCCAGTAACACCCCCCCCCCCCCCCCCATTGACAAAAGAGGTAAAGAGCATCGAGGGGAGGGTACGCCCCATAATTTTCACGGTGGGGTTGATCCTCAAATGATTAGTTTTAATGTTTAATGGTTTCAGGAACGTTTTCTAGACCATTTTAGTGAAAAAACTAGCCATTTTTGCGAGCGAATTAGTTTTAATTTTCATTATTCAACTTATAAGATTTAGGCGAAAGTGACCGAAATTAGGCGCTGAACGAAAACCAGCACTTTACCATAGGTAGATTATTGATTTTATTGACTATGTTCAACCAGTGGTTCAACTACACGACGATTGTTATAAAATAGTTCTCAGCACAAGACAAGTGGCCAACGCTAAATTTGACATGCCTCAGTAGAGATTTGCCATAATTTGATTATGAAAGCTCCAAAATGGATAAAAAAATGCTTACGACTCATTACAGATTGCTGAACATGATTATTTCTATTTCACGTACAATTTTTATATTTTTCATGGCCAAACAAATCATCGTTCTACATGAGACACTTGTTTTGACACACCCCTGTATTATTCAATGTTTAATTAAAACAAAGGATTTACCATTATTTTTGGTAAGTCCACCACTGCCTCCCCCAGAGGGTTTTCTTAGACTTTTTAAGTTTTAATTTGACAAGCATTTCATTGAAAACTCAATTTAATTTCTTGTATCACCTTTTCACAGCTTGACATTTATTTATTTATTTATAACATTCGGCATTGATACCAGGGAAAACCCAATATTGACGAGCAATAAATTGAATGGATGCCCAAATACACCAAACAAAATAAAAATGGACAGAACAGAATAAATAGAGAAAGCCAAAAACATCAACGAAAAAGACAACGAAAATGAATAACCAAGGAGGACCAAACAAAATGAGGATGGAGAAGACTGACTACAAAAGATGGGAGTGAACAACTGACTTAAAGGAAGCTATGGATTGACATTGGACAATTTCCTCAGGGAGGCAGTTCCAGAGAGTAGGGACATATGGATAAAAAGATCTCTGGGACAAGGTCAGTTGGCAGAAAGGAGGGTACAGAGCACATGAGTTGAGGTTACGGAGATTTGGCCGGGGATGGGGCTTGTATTAAGGATTTGGAGATGAGCACAAGTTATGGACAATTTTGTATAGGTGACAGAGAGCGGTGATATCCCGAGGTTTTGATAATAAGGGAAGGTCAGACATCCAAACAAGACAGCTAACTGATGCCCAGTAACCATCAGTTAATGTTATACATAACGTGGGCTATAATCTGGTGACAAAACCTTTGTTTTCATCAACTCCCACCAAAAGAGTTGTCAGAATTCTGTTGTTCATCGATAACTATCCATGATCAGGTCTTCCATAGTCATCAGTGACTCCATCGTAACGTCGTTCACTTTCAATAATGCGTAAAACTAATTTCGGATGACATTCGCCCTTGTTTTTTTATTATTTTTCCTGCTACTGTTGATACACTATCTATATATTCAGTGTAGGCCTATATGTATGTACATTCAGTGTATACACATATATTCAGTGGTGTCTTAGTCACATATGAAATTTGTCATACTTTCATCACTTCACAACTTTCCTTGAGGATCTCACTGCATTTGTGTGTGCAGTGTAACGTTTTACCTGTCCAACTATCAGCTTCACACAATCTGAGCTAATATCATGTGCCGCATTCTTTCAATAAATCCTACGTCCATTTTATTTGCCAGCATTACGATCTACATTCAGGTGTCCTAGTAGTCACACATAACTCTTTTGTATCATCTCTTTAACAGCTTGACTTAAGGATCTCACCGTGATCTTCTCTGCAGTGTAACTCTCTACACGTCCAACTATCAGCTTCACACAACCCAAGATAATATCATATACCGCATTATTTCAACAAATCCTATGCCTACTAAACTGTTTCCGATGACATTACTTTGCAAGCATTCTCTTTGAGATCTACATTCTATAACCAGGTGTCCTTTCAGTCACCCATTGATTAACACATCATCTTTACACAGCCTGAAATAAGGATCTAACTGCTATACTATATTCAGCGATGTCTTAGTCACACATGACATGTTCATATATTATCATCTCTTTCCAGCTTGGCTTAAGGATCTCACCACGATCTTCTCTGCAGTGTAACTCTCTACACATCCAACTTTCAGCTTCACACAATCTGAGATAATATCATAAACCACATTTTTTCAACAAATCCTACGTCAATTAAACTGTTTCTGATGGCATAACTTTGCAAGCATTCTGTTTGAGATCTACATTCTGATGATCTCTAATTCTATAACCAGGTGTCCTTTCAGTCACCCATTGATTAACACATCATCTTTACACAGCCTGAAATAAGGATCTAACTGCTATACAAGTCACACATGACATGTTCATATTATCATCTCTTTACAGCTTGGCATAGGGATCTCACTGCAATCTTGTGTGCAGTGTTACTTTCTACGCGTCCAACTATCAGGGCAAAGTTTTGTAAGAATTGTCCACTGGATGTATTCAATATCTGCATGATCTGTGGAAAACCAAGAAAGAAACACAAAAAGTATATCAATTAAAGGTGGATGTTCCGATCACTTAAGCTTTTTTTTACACATCAAATATGTTTATATCAGAAGAAGCCCCATATTTTTCTCATTATTTCTGTAAAGTATTTTGCGCACGATTGGTTCCATTTAGGAATTATAGGCTAAAATGCAGTGAATTACTGCCAAAGGTGGTTATAACCACCCAGCCAGTTTGTGTACTACTCAATGGGCACATATCATGTCAGCTTATGCTTCTAAAATAAGAACCATTGGAGTTATGCAACTCAAACTTTAAAATACGATTATTTTAAGGATGACCCTTCATGTAGAATAGAAAACTTCAAGTTGAAAATCAGTGCTAGCAATCGGAACACCTGCTTCTAAATATCTTTTTAATCAACATAAAAAGCGAGTATAGCTGAAGTTTTTGTTGGAGTTGGGGGTACTGCCATTGTGGCCACGCATGCCCCGCTTAATTTCTAATACATTTGTCTGTCAAACAAATTCTTAAGACCTCATTTAATGATTTTCACAGGAATCATTTTCCATGTGTTGTCCAATAAAAATTTGATACAATTTCCCTATTTTGTTTCCCCTCCAAATCTAGTCAAGCACACACCCCATGTAGGCCCATGTCATCGCCTATATTAATATAATCCTTTTGAGTAATAACACACCTACAAGTGTTGCCATTTATTTCTGAGACCAACTATACAGCCAACTTACCATATTAACTGGAGCAAACTGTAACACACTGGACGTGATAGTAGCACCGCAGTACAACAATTCTAGCATAAAGGATTGCACAAACTGTGTTCTAGGGTCTATCTGACTGCCAGATGTCAGAGATGAGAACATCTGAAATAGGGAGACTACAGAGAGAAAATGAAATAAAGTCAGACTAAGTCGGATACTGCACAAGGAGATTACAAAAAGGGGAGAAAATCAATACATGAACATATACTGTTATTAAATTGAAAGTATTCATGTTTTCTTAATTTCCCCACACATTAACAGATCCCAAAGATGAAGAAACAAAGTGCCTATATGATTCTTAAACAGGTCTATGTTAAAGAACATACAATTAGCACATTCTAATGATTAAATAAATATTGAACAACAATGTGTATGTAACACACACATAAACACACATCCAAAATTTGATTGATCATGAAAATTATGTGCATGAAAATGTTCACCTCTGCAGAAGTTGGATTAAATAGATTGTATGCATGGGACCTAAAAGAAGTACCTTATTTCGTTCTTCATTTCATTGAATTGAATGTGATGCGTCAATGTCATGTTAGGGGCTTAGGTTGGTATGCGTTTTTAGACCGGGACTAACTTAAAACCTGGTGTACAAGAGGAATAGTACTTCTGGAAGGAAAGTGTACTTATTTTAAATCCCTGTTTAATCCCTACCTTACATAAAAAGTTTTAAGGTGTATGTTCCGATCACTTTTTTAGGCTATGACCTTTTTCTTCACATCAAGATATTTTGATATTAGAAGAATTCCCATATATTTCTCATTATGTCTGTAAAATCTCAGGGGCCAGAAATGTTCCATTTAGAAATTATAGGCCAAAATGTGGTGGATTACTGCCAAAGGTGGTTAACCACCCATCAGTTTGTGTACTACTCAATGGGAAAATTTATTGTGACCTTGTGCTTCTTAAAATAGAATCTTTGGAGTTATGCAACTCAAACTTTGGAATGTGACAATTTTAAGGATGACCTTTCATGTAAAATAGAAATCATCAAGTGGAAAATCGGGCCGCAATAAAAACATCTACCTTTAAATTGTAGTCACCTAATTGGGTTAATATAACACTAACATGCTTTGCCCCTTAATTAATAATACAGAAGTTGTTTTATGTAAATAGACCATAGAGATTACTAACCATGGCCTTTTTGAATCCATAAGTATTCTAAACAGATCAGGAAGTATGAAAAAGAGAAACTTTGTAAGGATTCATGAACATTTGTTGAATTTTGCGCAGAAAAATGAAATGATCACCCTGTATTTTCTTACCTAATGATTTATTGATGGGCTCATTCAAAGCTTGCTGTGTCTGAGGTATAAGAAAGTTGCCACCGCTACCAACTGCCGCTGAAAAACAACAAAATTAAACCACATTTAAAATAACACATACTGTAAAACACTATAATTTCGCGGATACTTTATTTCACGAATTAAAAATGACTGCTATTTAAGGGGACTCTGGAAATTTATTGTTAGTTTCGTGGGTATTTAATTTCGCGAATCCACACCCCTCAAGATATCCGCGAAAATGAAATCCCTCACGAAATTAAGTGGTTTTACGGTATGTGGCAGATTCTGAAGATAACTGTTCTTTAGGTGATGAAAAAACCCACCACAACCCTGTTCTACAGGCCTGACAGAACCATTTTTTCAAAAAATGTCAGTAACAAAATTGGCATTTACTCTAATCGAAAATTGCAAATTTTTGTTTGAATTTTGTTTAATGTTTTCAAAATTGTTGAAATTCACATTTTGAAGATGAAACCCCCCCCCCGCATGATCGACCTTGAGAGGTCTGTTCAAGGTCTGTTTGCCGTAGAACAGGGTTTTGATTTCTCCGTTAACTTAGTTCCTGGGTATTTGTCCCTAGCATACATCAATTACGCAATAGAATAACATTTCCGGTGACGACCATATGATACACTTTATTCCAAAGATTAGATACATACATATGACCTAAAACCAAACAAAGACTAGAGGCCGAACATTGGCTTATCCATATCATGGGTACTATGCAACCTTGTGGACTCAATAAGAGGTTCTCTTTATTTAACATGTGATTGTCTACTACATTCATTTTGCAGGGTATTTCCACCCGCGCCTGTTGCACTGTTTTGCGTTTTGTTGCGGGCACGATGCGGCGCTCATTACACGCTTAGTCTCGGCGCGATTTTCACTCGCGCTGACATATATACTGTTGTTATTCGTTTCTTTTTTTCTTGGTTACACTTGACAAAGGGTTATTAGCCCAAAAAGTAGTGCATTAAACTGTTCTCATCACCCGACCCGCACTGATTCAAATCACTTGTTTGATTCTACGACCTCATGTCCTGAAAGTGCACAATAATTTCTGACTCTAAAACACTCCATACTATTGGATCATGACTGACAAACACTAAGTTGAAACAATTTTGTGGATCTTGTTTGTTTGGCGTTTAACCCTGCCTATTAACTTTTTTTGTAATATGCATATTTTCTGAGTTGCAGTGAACCAGGCTTCCCGTTAAGGTTTGAAAAATGCTGACGAGGTAGCAAAAAACCACGTCAAGGCGGAATGTGTGCGTCTATGGGCCGATTGTTATGGCGCCATCTATTGTCGAACTAAAATCCAAAATGTAATAAGTGTAAGAAAATGCACAGATTTGACTAAATAAAACCAGTATCCAGCGAATCTCAAATATAAATTTCCACTAAATCATGAATTAAGAGTGATATAGTTCTAATAAGCTTATTATTCATTTTGTCGAACTTTTTATTTTTGAGTTTCAGGAAATTGGCGCTTCCAAATGGACGCAACAAATGGCGTCTGGACGCAATGACGCGTACTAACGGGAAGCCTGCAGTGAACCAATTTATTGGCCTTTCAGAGCTCTTTGAAGAGAGTTACCGGTTTGATTTCTAATCACTCTGTTTATTAACCTTATTAAGTATGTTGGGTTATTGTTCACATTTGCTTTTTATATTATATATGTGACGCGATCAAGAGGAATGAGTCGGATGTCGACCCTGGTCGAAAATAAGTTTTTAATACAGTCCTAAAGAAGACACGTAGAGCTTTCAGAAACTGAAAACCCCATGTCGATACGACGTTTTGTTCAAAAGTTATGTCAAATTGTCTACATGAATTTCCATCAAAACTTATGTAAGCCGCCATTTTGAATTGGCCATATCTCAATTTGGGATTCCCCGACATCCGACTCATTCCTCTTGATCGCGTCACATATATATTAAATTTTTTATTAAGATCTAGCCTGAAAAGCCACAAAATGTTATAATTCTTACTTGTATGTCCCGTTGGACCTCCATCTTCCTCAGTGACACTCAGAAGTCGTCTTAACTTTGATGGTCTGCCATCATCCTTTAGCCCACCAACATCCTAAAAACACAATATAATAAAGGGTTCAACAAAAGAAAGTATACACTTTGTTTATGTCATTTTGAGTAACATTCAATTTTTGTTTTGACCAAACAGGCTACATAGGCATTTAGATGAATCTTTTAGGCATAATTTGATACCAAATTTGCCCCCGAATAACAAAGATAAACCATGATTAGCACCATCTAAAGAAAATTAGTCACTTTTCAAAAGTCACATTTTCAATACACTACGCGGGAAGAAAAGACCACATGTTACCTGTCCATAATCAAATAGCCCGCTCACTCAGGCACAGCCCAACGCATCCCCACTGTGTGATCAATATCCATTTCATTCCCGGCCATTCAAAGTGCCACGCAGAGCATTTTCTCGCGGTTTGCGTGCGTTGAAAATGTGACTTTTGAAAAGTGACAAATTTTCTTTAAATGGTGCTAATCATGGTTTATCTTTGTTGTTAGGGGGCAAATTTGTTATCAAATGATGCCTAAAAGATTCATCTAAATGCCTATCTAGCCTGTTTGGTCAAAACAAAAATTGAATGTTACTCAAAATGACATAAACAAAGTGTATACTTTCTTTTGTTGAACCCTTTAGTAAATATTTTCACTTGAGCAGTGCACCCTTGTTGTTATTGTTTCAGCCTGTCAAGTAAAATTATTATCACCTATAATAGATTATCCTTAAGTTGAGTTCAGTATTTCTCATTTATTCTGTGGATCAACCATCTCTGATGGTTGTTGCACAGTGTTCCATGTTTTCACTTTACTTTGGCGGCAAGCTGCCTGACGTCACATCCGCACGACCAAAATCCATGGATGTTCATTGCTCAGCCCTTTTATGGCAAAAGAATGTATCTTATATGTAGTTTTCTAACAGTATACTTCATTTTAACATGATCAAAGTTAGCTTTTTTCCATAAATCATGTAGTGGCAAAAGGCAGTATATTACTTTTATTGTCTTTACAAGTTGCAACCTTTTTCTAAGTGAGGATTATTGAACCAAGTTAACACAATCCATGTTAAAAGGAAGTATATCATTAGGAAAGTACATATAAGATACATCCTTTTGCCATAAAAGGGCTGCCGGCTATCATTGGATTAACTACATCCAGCATCAATCAAGACTATTGACCTATGGATGATTGATCGTTACTGTATGAAGTCTTTTGAATCCGTGGAATTCTGTGTTTGATGATTGTTTTCAAAGAGAGATGTGACCTGCCATAAATTCATAAAACTTGATGATACCTTAACCCTTAGAACTCGAAAAGTCGCTATATCGGCTTCCCCGTGAAAGTGGTATAACCCGAAAGGTCGCTAAAGGAGCTTTAACCGGGCTCAGAACATGTGACGGATTGATCATATGACTTTCAAGTCACATGATGTTCACTCGATGATTTCATTTTGCTGAAGAGAACACTGTCAAAAATAGCACGAAATGGGATGAATATGCCACAAAATCTTGCGCAGATGATTCTCAGGTAGACAGGGATGCATTGTATTAGGTCATGATTGGCAAGTTTGGGGATGAAAACGGATGTTTTATGTTACGAGTATGTTATGAATATTCAACCGATGATAGAGGGCAGTATGCCACTATAGAAACTGTTCAGTCAGAGGGTGTAAGATAAGACAATCAAAAGACTAGAATTAGGCATAATTTATGAAAATAACTCAGGGTGAGGGTGCCGACGGGTAAAAATAATTAAGGGTTCAAAGGGTTAAACATTTACTTTGAACATTTTCAAAAATGAAATTTAAAAAATCAAAACAAAATCAATTTGTTAAAATTATAAAATGATAGCTGTAATCATGTGCCTTGAGGTGACACAAAAGGGAAACAGGAGGATGTTGCTGGCATAATATATAATATACAAGCAATACTCACATCTCTATCAACATCACCCCGTGGCCTCTTGCGACCTCGCAACAATCTGAATGGACTCTCTTTAGACTTCACATCTGTTGAAAGTCAACACAAATAAAGTAAAACACAAAGAAAAATGGATCTGTGGCATTGTTGATGAATACAAGATTGATGTATCTGGAGTTTACATGTGGACTGGCTCCAATCTGCATACCTGCCAACATTGAAAGTCAACAAATGTGTGGCGGTCAATTATAACGGGTCGGGTCCAGTAGCTCCTGAAAATTACAGAATATATATTGCCCAAACAAGCTGTTTTCAACATACATTGTATGTACACCCTTATGGTTACCAAGACATTTAATAAAAATCTTTATATACACTATCAAACTGACAAAATGATCTAAGTACACAAGATTTTAAGGAACAAATTTATACATAAACATATTGTGACCATTTTGTGTTTTATTCTGATAAAATGCCAGACGGAAGGGACTGAGTCATGTTTTATTTTTACCTTGACTGACCTTTGATACTGAACCTTGACTGACCATTTTGATACTGAGCCTTGACTGACCTTTGATACTGACTTTTGATACTGACCTTTGATACTGACTTTTAAAACTGACCTTTGATACTGACCTTTGATACTGACTTTTGATACTGAACCTTGACTGACCTTTGATACTGGACTGATATGATACATAAGAGTGGCGGCCAGTCACAGAATCCTTAAAACCATTGGTTCAGTGAGTACTGTAAAAGTTAATATTTTCGCGATAAGATATTTTCACGAAAATGGTCAAAACAGGCATTTCGCAATTTTTATTTTTCGCGATTTTCGACATTTGTGAACAAAAGTCAATGGAAGCCAATAATGTTCGCGAGTTTATATTTTCGCGGATGAGGATTGATTCGCGAAATTCGCGAAAATTTCTATTTTTACAGTAGCTCTATGGTTAAGCTCAGCTTAAGTCAGACCTATGTCATAACAAATTACCATAAACTGACTGACCTTTGACACTGGACTGATATGTAAGTGTAGCAGCCAGACACAAAATGGTCAATCTGGCAAGGGCGTGACCCATTGGGTCAGCAAGACGCTCTCTATGGTTAGGATCGGATAGGAGTCGTGGCAAGATACGTCGGATCAGAGTGAGGGTGAGCTGCTCGATGTCAAACTGGAATAACGCAAATGCTGCCTCAACTGTGGATGGAATAGAGATCAGGTATTTCTGGTAAATATCAAATTAATGCCTGTAGAAGCAATTTTGGAATAGAAATAATCAGCAGGATGAAATTGTTATTGTTAAAGAAAGGAAATAAGTTCACTACAGTTTGATCAGCTCCAAATTGACGAAGCCTCCTAACAGCAGCGAATGAATACAGAAGGATGTGGGTGTGCAGGATGGCAACAAGTGCACTGTGCATTATATGTGTGGTGCATGCATGCTGCCAAAGCCATGCTCGTGTAGCCATAAGGCCCCCCCCCAAAAAAAATTGTTTGCTTGCCCTCGTCCCACCGACCGTGTATTACAGTCCCGTCCGACAGTGTACTTTTTTCCTTTTTGTGTGCGAAAACCCCCCCAAAACCCCCTCTTTTTCAAGTCACGTAAATGACCTTGATTGATCCCATGTGACCCCATATGGGACATCTAAGGTCCCGTTTTGGACTTAACAACGAAAAATTGTATTATTTTTTATTTTTATTTATTTCTGATATCAGGTACTCAATTTGAAAAAAGAAAAAAATCCGACCTTTTGGAGAGCATCTATGGGCAAGCAAACATTTGTTTATGGCCTAACAGTAACAGCGCGCATACGTTTGGATTACTTTTGCGCTTGAAGAGGTGAAAACCAAATATTTTCTGTCAATTTGAAACTGATCACTATAGATAAAAATTACACAATTCTTATCACTAGTAGTGCCTTGGAAGTAAAATATAGAACAAATTGTGTAAGATTGAGTTAAAAAACACCAATTGGAAGAAAATAACATGCCTAAACAACATACTTGATAATACAGGTTTCAACTAGAAAATGTTATGCTTTTGTCATATTCAAAAAATATTAACTTTTTTGTTTGAATGTATTATACATAATCATTTTAAACTTTATTACCTCCAATAGTCAGCTCATCCTTACGATGCAAATTCACCAACTCCAATATTACCCCTCGGCAGAACCACTGCACACCCCCGCAGTTGAGTAGTTGATCCACATAGAATACCCCCTTCCTATCAATGCTGCCCTTCTTGAGGATGTCGCGGAATATGGACCCCAGCACTTCTGTGGAAGGGGTGGTGAGTGGTACAAGAGGGGCAGGCTCAGGAAGCGTGGTTGATAGGGTGTCTTGGCTGGGCCGAGCCATAGAGGGTATACTGGCAATCATCTTCTTGATAATAGTGGTCATCATTACATTTCTGTTGAGTAAATAAATATAAACAGTCGAGGGTTTAGTGCAACAAAGGCTTATCTGCATTTCGGCTATTTTGAGAAAAAGTGAATTAAAGATTTGTACCCATCATTGTCACTTTTTGGTTTTGACAAGTTAAAAGATTATAATTGTTACAATTGAATGTTGTGCATTATAAATAATTAGAAAAATTAGGTTCCTGATTTTGTGCAGATCATTTTGATACCAAAATCTCATTTTGGCAAAAATGAAGATAGCCCTCTGTAGCACTAAACCCTTGAGATAAAAATATACAGGGCAGATCAATAACTGTTTAACATCTTAACAGGTAAATAGTTCTCTAAATATTGGAGACTTGCTGTATTAAAAAAATAAAATAAAAGGGTAAACATACCTCTCAGGTACAGTCTGTCGGTTGGTTTTTTTTTGTGAGTGTGAACATTTTAATGAACTTTCAAAACACAAATGTCAACAACAACAACAAAAAATCTCGAATTCAAAACCTTTTTTGTGTCTAAAGACAAGAGAGTGTTGGAAATAAAGCTAATGATTTTTGAAAATAATGAATATTTACAAACTATTTAAAAACAAATGGTATTCATACATTATTACATTATTGTTCTTGAGGCATTTATAACAATATCCCAGTGATTTTTCTCAATGATATTTTTAGTTAATTAGAGAGTCAGGTTATGACTACATTATAACTAAAGTGTCCTAATAGTTTTGGTTGTTCAGGTACAAACACAAAAATGCATATATATTTGTACCTTTCGTCATCAACACTCAACAGAACTATAGTAAGCATAAAAATACTATGGACATAATTCCAACATTGCGTGCGGGGTGCGTACATGCACAAACTCGCTTTAAAAATGACCGCGGGTCCTGATTGGTCAATCGTGACGCGCATGTATGCATAGTTGTTCAGGCATTTATGAACAGCAACAAACCAAGCTCGCATGAAATAGCTTGAATTATATCCATAGTATTAAGACAGTGACTATAGAACCTAAAAGACGATGTGAGATGTTTGGATGATGATTGTCTTTTCAAAATAAAAACTAATTATTTGTAGAATGATTCACAGTAGTCAACACTTCTGCTTCCTAACCCGAAACCCCCTCTAAACCTACCTAATACAATACTACTAAAAATACTTACCTTTCATTATCAAACATCCCCAGTGACCCCTGTGTGTTTGTACTTGAAGTGCTAAACATCTGCAGCATGGTCTGAGGTTTACCATGTTCAGGTGAGCTAAGAGTTGTGATGTGGCTGCACAGCCATGCTACACAGCATATCGGAACACAGCATAACTTGCCCTTCAAACTGTCTACTATTTTCTGCAGATGAAACAATCAATGCGAGAGTAAGTTACACATTATTAGATGTTCAATCTATACTTTTTGATTGCAACTTGATAATAAAACGTCTTAAAGGTGTATGTACAAATCACTTAAGATTTTTTTCCCAACAACATATTGTGATATCAAAAGAAAACAGATATTTTTTCTCATTATTTCTGTAAAATCTTAGGCCCAAGATAAGTTCCAAAATGCAGTGAATTACTGCCAATAGTGGTTAACCACCCAGCTAGTTTGTGTACTACTCAATGGAAAAATAGCATGAAACCTTGTGCTTCTAAAATAAGAACCATTGGAGTTATGCAACTCAAACTCTGAAATTTATCTATTTTAAGGATGACCCTTCATGTTGAACAGAAACGCTTGTATTGAAGGTCGTGCTGTGAATCGATCTAAACAATGAATACTACGGGAACAAAAACCTTTTGTTACGGGAAGAGTGAAATGGATTCTCTCAATACAAAAATATTGATAAACCTAACTTACCTGTATATTTTCTATATTGATGGTGCCATGTTCCCATGCATTCAATAATTCCTGTATGACGTGAGGGACGGTGGTACACACCTCATTCCACCTCACTTGACTGTGAGAAAAAGAAAAGACACAGACAAAAAAAAAAAAAATTTAGAGTTAAGGTCAAGCGTGTGCAACCTGCGGCCCGCGGGCCACATGCGGCCCGCGGACCTCTAATCTGCGGCCCGCAAAGCAATCCTAAAATTCCCATTGATGCGGCCCGTTTTAACCGGAACTTCCTAGTTTTACACAAATGGCAGATTGACTTGGTGGTGTGCTCCCCTAGAATTAGTAGGGTGACGCGCTGCATTAAGTAAATATAAAGGCGTGATTGGTGATAAAATCCCTGGTTAAAATGGCGCTGCAGCAGCAACAGCGAGTAAAAAGAGGAAATTACACGAAGAGAAGCGGGTATTCCATGAGCAATGGATTCCCCTCTCCTCCTCCGGATGTGTTTTGGAATGTTTGACAATCACTGCGGCCCGTGAATAGCTCTCAAAATCACAATGCGGCCCGTGTGGTAGAAAAGGTTGCACATGCTTGGTTTAGGTGATGAAAAAAATACAGTCCATGATAATTCACATTTTTTAAAAAAAAAATTAAAAATAAAAAAAAATCTGGAAATATTTTTACCATCAGCTTCATCAATCAGACTTTTCCCATTTCCTTCCTTCATTTTTCCAAGAATATATCCAACTTTGCTTTTATCAATTACTTGATTTCCTTTGCTGTTAAAACGTTTCTCTTATCTGGCCACAAAAATATTATACAATCTCTTTTGGGATCAAAATCACTTAGTTTAGATAAGTCGGCTGCTTGGAATACTTTGCATGCGGAGAGAGAAAACCAAATAATTCTCACTAATTTATAACTGATTAAATTATAAAAACAAGGTAGTTCAGTCTCTTCCTCCATGGAATCAATCTATTATTCTTCAGCAGAGAAAGGATAACTAAACACTTACACAGTCTTAAACTCAAAACCTGTCTGACACTGCGTTAACAACATATCAACCTTTGCCTGGTCTGGTGGAGGCAGATAACCCATTGGTTTAGGTCCATTGTCGTCAGGTAAACTCTCCAGGGCCCATGTCTCAAAGAAGGATTCTCCACCATTTGTTATGACCATCTAAATCGGATAAAAATAAATGCACAATGCAGTATTACTTGTGTGTTCTTGAACCGTTTTGAATTTATATCAAACTTTAATTGAGATAATTTCAAATCATGGCACTTTTAATGATTCAGGATAATTGGGTGTTTCAATGACTTTGTATCATATGTGACAAAGTCCAAGAAATGGTAAAAAAATCTGATTGTGTTTGTGCTGTTTAAAACAGGTTTTCTTAGTTTCTCTTGATACATCCATTCATTGAAGTTTGTTTATGGAAATTTTGTTGTATGATATATGCCATTAACCCGAACAACCAAGGTTTTTTTTTTGAATGAATAGGGGAATAACGGTTATTTTTCAATATATCGACAAAAACAGCTGCAATATGTTAATTTTAGTATTTTTTGCATACATTTTATGGTTAATTGGTGAATATTTCAAGTTAAAATGCAAAAATTGAAAAAAATAAGAAAATAGTTCCTAGAGCAAAATGTTCTCTATAAGATAATAGTAACAGTTTAAAATGTTATAGCTTTCACTTTGAGTTATCTTGTCTGAAAATTGGTAAAATTCTTTCATAATTGAACTTAAAAAAATGCAAATTTAGTAAAAATATTGATATTTTCCATCATTTAATTCTACATTTTCACGAAATACATGGGGCGTGTGACTTAAAAAGGCGAGTATACTATATGAACAATCAGATTCAATTTATATATTTTTAAAATGTGAAGAAATCGGATGAAACCGAAATATAAATATATACATCTTTAGATATTGTTTTGGGCTCTTTTGCTTCCTGCATCTGCGTCGCGGATAAGCAGCGCCTCTATTATACCGCACTGGAAAATTCAGCTATTGCTATTTCAGAATAAGTCACATCCAGAATAGTGACAACGTTTTCTCATGTCGTTGTCTATTGTATTTATATCTAATTTAATTCTCATTATTAGAAATAATGATCAATGTGTCTCTTGTTATTTAAGATGGCATGTTTGAATAGCGCCCTATTTGCTTGGGTAGTTTAAATTCATGCATGGACGCATGATATTTGGGGATGTGTTGCTCCAGAGTCTTTAAGTCCATTATATCGCAGCGAAACCAATAGACTCTAAACGATGAAAAAATCATCGTGAGTGTGGCTCCTCTAATGTTAAATGGAATAGGTCCATACCAATAACTGATCGGCCAATGTTTTTGAAATTACTATAGTAGTATTTTGTAGTGATGGGGAAGGTTAGGCTAAAAAAAAGTTGTTTGATTGTCCTCATCCAACTGACCCTAATTTTGAAAACTGAGAAAAAACTTTTTTTTGCTTTTACTGTACAAATGAATACAGACCCTTATTTTGGAAAATTCCAGAAAAAGTGTTTCTTTTTCTTCCAGAATTTTGCTTCCTGGAAATATGCTAAAATATATTTTTTATGGTTTCTTTAGTATTTAAACTGTTTTGAAACATAAAATGAAGTGATTAGATAACCCATTCATATATATGCAGTAATTATTTCAAAGTTAATTATGCATCTTTTGAATGTGATTTATAAAAATAAACCAACTAACTTTTCCTGACCGACCGACCCAACTTCTGAAAGTGAAGCAAACATTTTTTGTGTAGCCTTATTAGGGTTAACAACTTGTTTGAGTAGAAATCAATAATGCAGCTCTATAGACAGATTTGAGAAAATCTGAATACAGACCTAACATATCTATCGCAACTCCTTCATACTAGTTTTAATTCAATTTCCGAGTGGGTAGACTTAATACAAAGTGTCCAAACAGTTTTGATAACTTTTTAAAGCCTTATATCTCTGATAAATTAATTTGCAGTATAAACTAAAAACATATGTATAGATAGAGAACACTTGACCCCATTATGTGTCATTTTGGGAACAAAAAAAACAACTTTATTTTTTTATTTAAAAAAAAAATGTTAGTGTCTATTTTCGGGTACCCGGGTACGAAACTACCTGTGCATTCACAGCCTTACTCTATACCAGCAATGCGTGTGCTATAATCCAACCACTTTGATGTGGTAAGTCTTAAATGTATTATGAATTTACCTCCACTCCATAGAGTTGTGCTATATGACACAGCATTAGAAATGAGATGTCAAATAAGACGGCTCTGACGTGGGAGGCTTTGCTCTGTTCCATTGGACTGCCTTGTCGAGCTTGATCGCTGATTCTGAAGTAAAACAAACCATACAATTGATCAATTTTAGAGTTGAATCTGTTTTGATAGCTTTTAACTTGATCTAATATTAAGTTATCCCCATCAGATGACAAAAAAGCCCATCCTAACCCAAAAGTAAAATGTTGTTGTTATGTTTCTAATCAAATTTGTGTTATAGGTTTGTAACAAGAATATCAGTCTAAAGGGCTCAGCAGACTCCACAACTCTTTGCGCTCTCTCACACAAAATGACGCAGCCTGATTGGTCAACGCTGGCACTCAGCGTTGGAGCGCTGTTGAGGCTGCCGAGCCCTTAATGGTCCCCAACCTGATATCAATATCAGGTATTTTCTATTGGTCGACACCCTCATTGAATAATTATATGTAAACTGTTCAAGATGTACAGGTTGGGTGTGGTATTAGTCATTGACTATTTTGTCGTCAACACAGCTACAACACAGCTTATTTATTTTAATGAAGTCAAATGTTCAATTTGAAGTTTTTTCATTTCAGAATGAGTAAGAAAATGATATTTTGTAGACATGGATGTAGTTGGATATTGTAAGAGAAGGACAAGTTGTCAGATTGGAATTTAGGACGCTAAATGGCAAGTAAAACATCTATTGCATTGTCTCCAGCCGACACCCACTGGGTGACACATGATCATCTATTGCGCCCTCTCTCAAGTAGCTCTCCATGCTCGACGAGGAAAATTGAGCTCCCTTAAGATCTGATCATTGTTGTGTGTTGTGTTAACTGTTATTATATGTTAGCACAAAAGGCATGAGTTAATTGGAAAATCATTTATTTTAGTTTGAGCTCTCCAGCGTGAAATTAGAAATTAATGTACTCTCCTATATAACTTGTTAATTCTACCCAGGCATGTATTTTTCTTACTTGACGTATTTGGCCGCAAACTTCTTGAGCTTCCCGGATGTGGCCCCGGCAGCACTGATCAACTCAAAGCTTTGCCCTGACATCATGTGACCCAACACCCCAAGTAGTTCATCTGGGTTCTTGTTGTAGTCACTCTCAAGGGTCTATACGGGTGCAGGGGAATACAGATATTAGGAAAATTAAAAACAAGGACAAATATCTTGAAGGGATTTTCTTTTAATTAAGGCAACAAAAATAAATCCCTGTTCTACACATTTTCAAACCCTTTAGGTAGGGATGGTTGGTTGGTTTTTTTGGTTGTTGTTCTTTTTTTTCATCAAAATTTATGTTCAATAAATCTTAATTTTTCAACAATTTAAAAAAAGAAAGAAAAAAAGGTCAGTCTTGGAAAATGAGTCCCTCGTCTCTGTTCATTGGGTCAAGTGTTTTCTGTCAAATCCATTATGATGAAGTGTGTAGACCATACACACAAACTGTCAAACGTGAGTTAATTTGTTTGGGCTCCAAAAATAAAAATCTTAATATTTTGTTCCTGCAAACTGAAAGGTAGATGTTCCGATTTTCAACTTGAAGTTTTCTATTCTAAAAAGTTGTGTTCCAAAGTTTGAGTTGCATAGCTCTAATGGTTCTTATTTTAGACGGACAAGATGCTGTGAACTGTACCCATTGAGTAGTACACAAACAATACCGGTGGTTAAACATTCGCGGTAATTCAACGCTATTTCATCGATTTCTCCATCATTATACCGAATTAGGCAGTCAAATTTCAGTATGAAAATCAGAAAAATATGAGCTTTCATATGATATGAAAATGTCTGTATGTTTGAAAAAAATCAGTGCTGTAAAAATGTGATCGAAACATATACCTTTAATGGATTTATTCAAATGTAGAGTACCTGGCGTTTCGATTCTAACAGAATCTTTATGGAAGGTCAAAGATGATTTAAGTCTTACCGTCAGCATATTTGTGACTGTAGGTTCAGCTTTGATGATCAATGTGGATTGAGGAATGGCCAGCTGAGACTCAATTACCTTGCGTGGTGGTAGCCTTTTTGTAGCACTCCTGAAATGAATAACGACAGTAACAAATGATTTTAATCTCAAATTGCATCAACTACAACAAATATAGTAAGCAATCTCTCATATTATTTTACTTAGACTGTTCCAGGGGCGTAACAGAGGTTGGTTGTCAGGGGGGGCACAGCCAAAAAATTCCTGGTTAGAATAATTCCGTCCCGAAATTTTTCGTAAAAGGTTGCCCCAAATTTTTTTCCAGTCAGTCACTTCGTGAATTTCACGTAAGTGGTGGGGGGGGGGGGGGGGGGGGTAGGGTCAAAAATATCGTACGGTCACAAAAATTTCGCACGGTCACAAAATTTCGCAGTACAAAAAACACAACAGTCAACAATTTGTCCGTTGACTGTTGTGCTTTTTGTACTGCGAAATTTTCTTTCTTTCTTTCTTTCCCTTTCTTCTTTTCTTTCTTTCCCCTTTTTTTCTCCCTTTCCTTTTTTCCTCCCTTTTTCCTTTCTCTCTCTCTTTTCTTTCCCTTTCCCCCTTCTTTTCCTCTTTTCCCTTCCCCCTATTTTTCCTGGTGGGTAGGTTTGAATTTCCTGCTGAGCACCTTCAGGGGGGGCACTGTGCCCCCCCCTGCCCCCCCGGCTGTTACGCCACTGGACTGTTCCTATCCACAATTGAGACATGTCATCACATAATGAGAATTACGTAGGAAAATATAATTTTCAGGTTTGTCCAGATTCAAAATGCTCAGAAAACAAGCTTTGAAATGGTATGCAGCATGACATAATTGCTCAATGTTTTCTTTGTCATAATTCAAATTAATGTTACAGAATTCCTTGTTTTCTATTGACTTTTGGCCTGTTCATTGGACCATATCTCTGAATACCCACTTGCGACTAAACGCTTATTATGTGGTGACGTTCAATCATTTTTGGTGCCATCCTCTGTATGTATGAATCCCTCACATTCTTTAATCATTTTTGTGGCTTTTTGTGTCCATTGTTTACTGTTCAGTCACTCCTCTGACTAACCAAATATAAGAGCCATAATGGGTACGAGGGGCGGTGGATGCACACTAGACTCACAATACAAAGTGTTTGGGCTCAAGTCCTGCTGTGGTCGATGTGGTATACTCTGAGTATAAGGCACTAATATTTATAATTCCTCCTCTCGACCCAGGTGTATTTAACCAGCATTTTGTGGTGCTGGGAAAGTAACAGACTCGCTGTGGAGGAGGTGACACAGCAACGTAATAATAGGAGTGAGTCTGGCCCAATCGCTTCAAAGGAGAGATGGTATTTCGCTATTGTGAACAAGGGCTTACAACTGTCTGAACTTTTACCTTTTAATGGACCAAATCGCTTAGAATTTATCCTGCTCATCTGCCTTCCACAGAATTGACTGTCTTTATCAGTATGTGTGAATTGCCATTGGACATAAATAGACCAAACAAATCGTCGCTGTTCTGACATACCGGCACATGTGCCATTTTGGGCAAAATGAGTTAAGTTGCATTTTATGATCTACAAGTGAAACTCTTTATTCTCCAAAAAAATTGAGACAAAAAGGTAATTAATTAATGAGATACCGCACTAATTAGTGTCATATGCCAGGGTTTTAACATAATACCGGCATGAAAACCTCATTTTGTATTCTGACATACCGGCACATCACAATATTCTGCCATAGACCACCGTGTAACTACATACCGGCATATCACTGGCATATCACTGTAGAACTGTCTGACATACCGGCACATGACTTTATGACATAATTACTCCTAATTAATAATTGCAATTTGTTGTTGTAACATGCTCATAACAAACATAAGTATATATCTATTAGTGTTCTTTGACAATGATAGTGACATTTGATGTAAATGCTCTCTAACAAGTCTTTAAAAATTGGAAAATTTTCAAACACGATTTTCTCAAAACGCTGTTTTTCGTGATGTGCCGGTATGTCAGAACAGCGACGAAATGATGCACATGCTTTGTTTAATCAATCCATATTGTTTCGATGCAAATGTAAGATCAAACATCGATTAAGATTGAAAATTGCATCCATTTTAACAACCAAAAAAAAAGAGGGGAGAAAAAGAAAGAAAGTAGAGGCGCTTATATGACACCATGCACAACTCACCTTTTGGTCAATAAATCCCTTACTTGTATCTCTGTTAATAATGACAGCTTGACAAACTGGGGCAATAACTGCTGCATACAGTCAGTACTGCAAGTAGATGGGAAACAAATTGTACAGTTTAATTGGCAAAAAAGTGATATTTTCCCCAATTTTTGGTCAAAATTTCACAAAATATTAGATTAGGTTAAAAAATTAGTAATTCATCCCTAGTTAATGTCTTAACATAATAAGCGATTTGGGCATTTTTTACTTAAAATTATTTTTTTCTCTCCAAAAATGTTGCAAAAACTGATGCAAAATTTGGATTCTCTGATCCATTTCCTTCCCAAAAAACTTTTATATACATTTGAGTCAGTTCAATAATTACAGCACTCACAAAATTCAAAAAGTTTGCTTCCTTGAGTCCCCCCTTAACTTCATTTCCAATCCTATTGCTCCATCCATTCGATTTAACACTTTCCACGCAGCTATTAATTTTACATATACAAAACAAGATTGTTCAGAATCCTTTCCAAACTGCCAAGGTCTATCTCAAGAAGTACTGAACCAATACTAGGTGTGTTTGAACTTATTTTAATACATTTGTCATGGTGATTCAAAATATGGTAAATGACATTCAATATTTCTGACATTTTTGAAACATTTTGTGAAATTTTGGAATGTCGTCTGCAGACGCTTGTCGTGAAGAAAGTGTTAACCTGATTATGCAGTTGTGAAGATTTTTGATTTTTTAGACACATTTTTATACTTCAGGTATTAGATTTGGACTGAATGGTGATTTTATATTGTTAATATTTTTCAAACACGGTATAAATCATATGGCCACGTTTATGGACTATATTAGATTACTACTGAATTTCTATCACACAAAAGTGGCCCTGTGGCTGAAAATTTACAGAATATAACTCAATGTCAACTCCAATTTTAGTGTGGGGTGGCATAAGAACATAATACTTGCCTGTGTATACAATCTTGTTCGATCATACAAGTACAGATGCAATTGCACGTGAGTTATGCAAGCGATATTACGATGCTATCATTAGCGTACATCAGGCATGGGAATGGATATGCATGAAATAGCCTGAACAAATTGAGAAGGTAAATTGGATTTAAAGGCAAAAAATATGCTAAAAATAAAAGAAAGCGCAACTTTTTGGGAATAATTGCCTGAATTCAGGCCACAGCCTACTAACATTCTAATGCCTGATACATAATGACGTCACAACCCAATTTGAGGAAAGACCAAGGATTTTTGTCATTTTGAATTCAGCTCAAAATTGTCACACAAAAAAACCCTCCTGACTGAGTGAACCGACCCGAGAGGTCTGAAAATGGGTAGAACAGGGTTTTTTTTCTTCCCTTGATCACTGAGTATTATACATGGCTTAGGCCCCCCCCCCCCACCTCAGGGCCAGGGTCTGGGTCGGACGGTCGGATTTTTTAAAATTTAAATTTGTTACTTTTAAACAAGCAGATACTACTCAAAAACACATTTTCATCTTTCTTTATTGTTATGTGCTTCTTTTGATATTTTTTTAAAAACTTTTTTAAAAACTTTTTTTACTTTGAAAATAAAAATAAAATAGCGACCCTAGATTTACGAAAATTTGGGTCGGTCGGAAAGGGCAAGTCAACTTTTTGGTTGTTGTTGGCCTTACTTACTTGTATTTTGAATCCACAAGATCCAGCAGCACACTGAAATGCATGAGTTGCTCAAAACAGGTGACAAAATAACTGTTGTTGTCGCCCACGTCGCCGGAATTGATGCGATAATCTTTTAATTTGGCCATGATCTGTGGTAGCTGAGGGTTGCAGAAATAGAAGAGAAGAGGTACTTCAGGTCAGATGGTTTGTCGGAGGAATTTCACTTATATTGATTATATGTCTATAGATGCGTTATGTGTTGTTTTGAGAGAATTTAGACAAATCAATGCACGCATGGTGAAGTTGATGTATGAATAATGGCACGACCCCGCATATTGTGAGCATATCAACATTTGCGCAAGTGCATTGATTTGTCTAGATATATGCATATATTAACCTAATTCATAAATGACACTAAAAAAAAAAAAAATTCACAATTTGAGCATAATCTTGATCTATGTAATAATAAATAAAAACATCCGCAGTGAAAAACAGGGAACCCACGATGCCTGAACAACGAATCAAAACAAGGGGTGTGCACTATGGAAAACACTAGAACGACTGGCAAAAAAGTAGGGCGCAGGTTGATAGATAGGATGTCAAAAGCCCTTGACCGATCAGTGGTGTTCATTTTGAGGCCCACCACAAGATGTAAAGATCAAAGAAAATGGTCAGAGGTTCATCAAAGGTTGCAAACATCAATGCAGATTATTAGAATGAAAGTTCATCTGTGTTGGTGATAAATAATATGAAGTTAAAATTAATATTAATTAATATTAATTAATTAATAATATGAAGTTAAAATGTGAGGTATCCCAACACATCCATATTGAGTCACCAGGACACAGTGTTGACTTAGACAAAGTCAAGATCTTGGATAGGGATCCTCGTTGGTTCGAGAGAGGTGTCAAGGAGGCTATTTACATCAGAGCCAACCAACCATCACTCAACAAAGACGGGGGCAGGTACAAATTACCAAGAGTCTATGACCCGATTCTGACGTCACACCTTCAAAAGGTCAAGTCGAGTCATTAGTCTGCTGATGAAAGGTGTAGTAACACCTGAAAATTCCAGGTAAATATTTCTTGTGTTGAGATCGAAATTTTAACTTCATATTATCAATGCAGATTGTTGCAAAGAATTTTGGGCTTCTCCTCCTAATTCAAATAGTATAATAATAATAATAATAAAAATGGATTTACTATAGCGCCCAACGTAAGGAGCCTCTGGGCGCTTCACAAAACTATAAGTACAAAAAGAAAACAACATAATGTCACACCTTTTCAAGAATCAAATTGGATTCTCTGGGAGAATCTTTGCGAAAATGGAATCTCATCCACTATCTGACCCTGGAAGATATCGAGGGCTTAGAGCCACAATTTTCTACCTCTAATAGCGCCAGTTGTTATATATGGGATTATAAACATGCTGAGCAATTGATAAAAACTAAATGTAACTCAGAGCAGCTATTTCAAATATAATATTTTCGTTCAGATATTTAGTGATGTGAAAAGTTACTATCTGTAATAGCTGCCATACGTTATACACTTCTGGTGCTATTTGGTGCGCCTTTGTGAATATGCAAACTTACACATGGCAGCCATTGTAAATAAGTCATTTTGGCTCCAAGCCCCCGATATTATTATGAGTAAAACATGCAGACTACTAGTGATATATAGTGATGTGAAAAGTCACATTCTGTAATAGCTGCCATATGTTATATACTTCTGGTGCTATGAGGTGCACCCTTGTGAATATGCAATCTTACACATGGCAGCCATTGTTGATGACCTTGTGGCTCCAGACCCTCTATAAAGTCTGCTTACTTTGAGATAGGTAAAAGCATGCCATTTGAGCTCTTCACTTGAATCTGCCTTATCAATGAGTCCCATGAAGCAGGCTCGACACAGCTCAACATACACACTGGCTCGCGGCACATTCTGTAAACAAAATTAAAATTAAAAACAATTGACAGGATGAGTACAGTATACTAGAGGTTTATCTGGTCTGTTCAATAATGCAAATGATCAGAATTTCGTAATACAAGACCAATTCACTTAATTTTTTTCGTTGACGTATCGTTGGTCGAGTCAGGCAACATCATCAACAGTGATGAGATTTGTTGATTGTTGGGCTGCTTATAGTTGATCAAAAAACCAACGAAAAAGGAAAAAACGTAAGTTAGTTGATCTTGTATTACGAAAATTCTGATCATTTGGGAGTATAGTATACATTTACACTGCACAGCTACAAAAGCTACGGGTTGATGGTGGTTTGATATCTTTATGGAATTTTCATGCTAATACTATATATAGTTATAAATTTTACAATTTTACAACTTCATTCATGTATAAAAACAGTTTGGATGAGTAAAAATACAGTTTTGAAAATATTTTAGTGAATTTCCGGAAAGCCAAATTCTGGAGAAAAAAAGAAGAAATTCTGGAATTTTCAAAATTACGGTTGGTATTCATTTGTACAGTAAACACTTTTTGGTCAGTTTTAAAAATTGGGGTAGGTCAGAAATGGACAAACAAACAATTTTGTTTTTGTTCCTTACCTGTAATCTCTCAATAAGTATAAGCTGTTCTACAAATGGCTGCATATCGCTGGTCAGGTTCAGTGAGGCTTCCATGAAGGTCATGATGTTAACGCAGCAACTCATTGACCTCAGCTCCAGGGTATTAGCTGATGTTGGCAAGTTGATGACGTCCAGTTTTGGTATCCTGTTGAGTGAGTTCAAACCAAGCCCGATAAATGTTAGAACCAGTATACTTCTTCCCATCTCAAATATAGTACACTATTTTCCCTCTGTACTGGCTATGGCCTATCACGCATGGCCTTCAGGTTGGGGTGATTGATAGGCCTAGTATAGCCAGTTACCCATTGTCATTTCCTCTCTAACCATGTAGTATTTGTCCAATGTTATTACACAACATGTTTAACAAGTAATGTTATCCTTTTCAGTCAAATACAGTTGTTATGTTGTTTTATAATGTTTCAAAAATACCTGCATTTTACTTAAACCGTCACAATATCAATACGTTCATAATTACCTGGGTCATCACCATCAATACATTTTTCGTCCCAATTGGACATTGCGTGATTAATCTTAGCTAGCAATAAACGTCCATAAATGGACGCCCCCTTCCGCCATGATAGAGTCCCGGATTTAACCGTTTCCTGAAACCTACGAATGGTGTACAGACACAGACTGGGATAAACCCCTACTCTTTACGAAGGAGTCTGTGATCTTTTAACTTGCTTGGGGATAGCTCCTCCGAGTCATAGCTCTCCCGAGTCATTACCTGAGTATTTCATTGTAATTCTTTTCCAATCTCTCCCGAAGTGAGCCACTTTTATCACCCTTGTCTTTCCAGGCCACATTCAAGATCTGTTCCACCTGAGTAACTGTTAATATCAATATAAAAATATATAGAAAATCAACCTGAAAATTCACTTATTATAAAATACAATATCCTGATTCAGTTGCAAGTGGTGGCTCTAAAGGGCTGAGCAAACTCCACAACGCTCCACCGCTGAGCAGCTATGCATGCTATATTGGCTCCGACCTATGTGCTTCCAATGAATATATTATGTAGATAAGGCAACAAAAAAAAAAGTTTGTCTCAGATGACATGAGAGACTGAAAATCTAATGCGGTCTGCGGATTTTTTTTCTTCTTTTTTTTCTTCAATTTAGACCTGATCGTCATTTCTTTGGTAAAAAAGTCGGATTTTGCAAGATTTTTTTGAGAAAATTGAAAAAAAAATGAAAAAAAATGAAAAAAAAAATTGAAAAAAAATTGGAAAAAAAAACAAATTGAAAAAAAAACCCACTCAAAAAATGCTAACGCGGGCGGTTTCAGGAATGCGCGCGGGTCATCTGAGACAAACATTTTGTTGTTGTTGGCCTAACCAATTACAAACACTCTGATAAAATGCATTATTTTGTTCATAGCTTACCTTGTCTGGGGCTGCCAGGTGTTTGTTGAGATGGGTTGGGATTTAATGCAAGTTTAGCAGCATTTATAACTTGTTCTACTTGGCCCCATCCACCTGAAATGAAACAATGTAAATGACAGATGTTTGATTACTGTAAAACAGGAAGTTCTTGCGCTACATTCCCGCTTAAATTAGCAAACACGAAAATAAAAACGCACAAATATATTAATTTTTGCATGTAGGGCTATGTAAGGAAGCTCAGAATCGCAAAAATAAAAACAATCAAAATTGTTCAAAATGTGCAAAGCGCGAAAATTTACCTATTTACAGTACTCATTTATGGTGTTACAGACCTTGATAACCTCAACAAGAAGGTTTATAACTCACATTCAATAACTATTTTTAATTGGAAGGTTTACACAATTTTCTGGTCCTTCATCAAATGCTACATGCAGACGAACTCTGTATTCCCTATCAGTTGCTGCAATTACCAATAACATGTAGGCTTGCCTGGGCCCGACTAAAATTTGAAATTAAATAGGCTTTTAACAAGTCAGATATAACAATCTGTTTGGTAGTAAAAATATTGACTACTTTTCTTTGTTTATGTTTTACAATATAGGTCTTCCATGATCTCAAAACAATACTACAGTGGCGTGTCCAAAGGGTGGGTACAGGGTTTAGGCTACGCCATGCCCCCCCCCCCCTCCCCATTCTCTAACTTTGACAATAATTTTGGGGAATTGCACCTCATTCAGGGGAATTTTAATTTTAATAGGCCATTTATTCACTTGCCAGTTTTTCAAAGCGATTTTTATTTTTTATTTGGGGAGGGGGGACAACTATTTTGGTTGAAGTCAATCGGGAGAATGGAGAGCCTGGCCTACTTTCAAAGTCCTGCTAACGCCACTGTCATACTATATGCACTTTGTTCTCACCTAGGGGTATGAGTTTTGAGATCACCTTGTGCTTGTAGGTGTTAGTGGTCTGACATAAGACTCTCAGTACCTCAGCAATGATGTCTAGATTCCTGGCTAGAACCTGTCTCTCTACAAGTAACACTTACCACTATCCTCCAGCTTAGCAATGTGAAGGAGTATCTGGTTAGTCCTGGTTTGACATAAGACTCTCAGTACCTCAGCAATGATGTCTAGATTCCTGGCCAGAACCTGTCTGTCTCTAGTCTCTTTCATTCTCTCCAGGGTTAGTGTTGACGATTTGACCAACCAGTGCAAGGCTTGTAGCAGAGCCTGGCATAGAAGTATGCATTCCTCTGGCGGGCCATGACAACTATGGAGAAAATTATAATAGTTTAGTTATGTTAGCCTTCAGTTTCATAGGTTAGTTCTTAGGACTTGACCAACCAGTACAAGGCTTGTAGCAGAGCCTGGCATAGAAGTATGCATTCCTCTGGCGGGCAATGACAACTATGGAGGAAATGATAATATTTATGTCAGCCTTCAGTATTTCAGGGTTAGTTCTTAGGACTTGACCAACCAGTGCAAGGGTTGTAGCAGAGCTTGGCATAGCAGTATGCATTCCGCAGGTGGGCCATGACAGTTATGGAGGAAATGATAATAGTTATGTCAAGGGTTAGTTTTTAGGATTTGACCAATAAATGCATGGCTGGGAACAGGATAAAACAGTATGCACTGCTCTGGTGGGCTGTGGCAACTACAGGTAAATAAACATAATAATAATGTCAGCCTTCAGTTTTTTAAGAGTTAGTGTGAAGGACTTATCAAATGAATGCAAGGCTTTTAACAGCGAGACCCTGGCATATTAGTATGCATTCAATTCTTTAAAATGTTGTATCAACCAATGTTTAACACTATTCAACTGAATAAAGATTGAAAAATAATTTTTACCTTATTTTCGTCATACACATATTGAGTAGGTCTAGTAGACTCCGCATACAATAGGGTTTTGTGACACTGATATCTTCGTACCTTGACAAGGCACTGAACATAGCTGTGTGTGAGACTACCTGAAAAAACAAGGATAAAAGCACATTGCATCAGTAATATCCATATAGAGATAAAATGAGGACATCATGAATTTTATTGTTAAGTCAAAATTATAAATTAGAACCCCTTATTGATAGACAAGAATGAGAAGGATGCCGTCTTAAGCAGGAGATTTCTTGAAAGTTATGAAAAGAATAAACAAGTAGAGATAAGAAAGAAATTACTAATCAAAAAACCATTCAAGGCATCAAACTCTGCATGGCCAAATCAACCAAATCTAGTGATCAGGTGTAAAACTCATTATTGCCATCTCATCATGTGGACAGAAACAATGGGACACTTATGAATAACAAGAGTCTGCAACAACGTATTATATCACTTAAAGTCATATTATGTGATCTCTCCAATTGCAACCTCTATCATTGATTTTTACTTTGAAAGCAGATTTTCTTGCAGATTTGCATTTGTTATCATAAATCGTGAAGATCTCCTAAGTGACAGAGCCATAAGATGCCGACAACTTATTTTCTGAGTGATTTTCCCTGTTTTTTGCCTCGTAAATAGAATTGACACCGTGCTGATGCCGTTTGCAGTGTTTCCTGCTACAATCGCAACTATACACATGTGAACAGAATATTATGGAATGCTTTATGATAAAAATCCAGTAAATATGTTGAGAAATTCCTTAAATTGAAAGCAGATTTTAATTATGATTTAGTTAAGTTTTGTGGTGTTTTTTCACAGAAAATACAGTCAAGATAGATAAATCCAGGAAAGTATTTCTTGCCTGATATAGTTGAAGAACACTTCCATAAATGTAGCACAAACATTTCCACTTTCACAGGACGGTATGAGATATTTTCTAAACTTGATTTCCTCACTCACCTGTGAGCTGATAGCATGCTTTAAATAGGACAGCATAAGAGCATTAGGATTAGGTCCAACAAAGGCTTGCATCAAAATCATCTCTGTAAATGGAAAAGAATTATGAAACAATTATAACTTTAAGGTGGTAATATAGTACAACCAATGTTTTATACTAGATAGACTATATATAGTCAAGTCTTTATACTATGGACATAATTCAAGCTATTTCACGCAAGCGTGTTTTGTTGCTGTTCGCGAAGCTGCGTCCCGATCATAAATGCGCGAACACTATGCATGTGAATCATGATTGACCAATCAGGACATGTGGTTAATTTGAAAGCACCATGTGCCAACTTCCTCTTTTACGCACATACCCTCATGCATTGTTGGAATTATGTCCATAGTATTATGACACTTACAATGTACTGTAATGCCGTGGTAGGGGGGGGGGGCCTAAGTAATATTCACTCCACAGAGAATTGCCTAAGTAACTCACACGATACTAAAGAAATTGGTACACACACACGTCAATAGCTAAATTTCTCAGAATGACCTAAACACCTGTTATTCATATCAATCAAGCAAATTACAATTTAGGGTACACACAAAATCCACCCAAACCCATACACGTAATGCCATGGCAACGATAGATCAACGTTTATCAAAATGAACACAAATATGGCACCTTTTCAGAGGAATCTTATAGGGCTAGGTCACAATTAATTTAGAATAAAGGAAAAAAACCAGAAGATGCCTAGGAAGGGAAACCGGTACAAAATTCAACCAGCGTTAAGGATAAATTTGGATGGTGATAGGCTAGGCCTGAATAGGCTAGCATGGAACTAGATTGACGGGGATAGGTACCTTTAATAATAATAGCCTACTGACTCTGTATTGTTATTCAGTAGATCACGGGTAGCCTTCCCTCACAAGTCAAAAGTCAAACAAATCAAAAGGCCAAAGGGGGTCAACAACTATAACGTTCCTCTAAAAAGCTTACAATCAAGGCCTACTACAAATGTGTAGGCAACCTTACAGAAAAATACCCTACAATAAACTTAAGTTACTACATTTATCTTACTCTACACTTACGCTACAAATTATCCTCGCTACCTCTGTATGCACAGCATTCTTGTCCCGTGTCAGTAAGCATTAGTGATAAGGATTGTGATTAGAAGTGGAAATTCTTGTGAGATCTGCCTAAAGGTCAATTAATTTAGATGTCTGCTTTCAGCCTATGGTAGTGTCCTGTCCTCTTACTAAATGTGTAGTGGTGTAAAGTTGTAAACCGAACCAGAACCTATTCCATAAGCTTACAGCTAGAACCTGTCAGAGACAACACTACACACTGTAGCGCCGTGTCGTCTGCTATCGTAAAAGTCAATCAGAAAGTCATTAAAAGTCACCAAAAGTCTCCAATCGTAATAAACACACACAAGAATTCCACTCACTATCTATCCTTTACCCTATGCCTTACCTCGCAGTATCAACATAATTTGGTGCTGGCTAAAAAGTGGTTTTAGCGGTCACACAGAATATTTTACACTCAACAATCATATTAGAGGCTCCAATAATTCAGCCCAACATATAAATTTACACAATCGGGTGCGCGATATTTCTGGATACAACTATCCTCTGATTGGTTAAGAAAATGTTATTCATAACAATTAGAAAATCATCCAATCATCTTACACCATCCATTGCCACGCAAGGTGATTGCATAATTAGATCAAAATAAATTAGGTTCAACTACAAGGCTGACATTACTATGTAATGGAAAATGACCTGCGCGATGGGCAAATTGATAATAAATGTAAATGTACTTAGGGCGGAGTGCACAATGGTACATATATAAAACAATGCAATTTATGAGTACAATTTGAAATAAGGGGGGGGGGGGCAAAATCGCACTTCATTACAGTACTATATATTTACATCCTAGCAGCAACGTGACTTTAGGCGATTACAACTTCCTAAATGACCTTTGACCTTGATATGTGACCGTTGATCTCATTCACATGAAGGTTGGATCTTTGTACCAAGTGTCGGAATGAATAATTTCAAACGGATAAATAAAGTCATATTAGTTTGCTGTAATTTGAAGAAAACCGCATTTGATTCGGTTTGGTAATTATAGAGAAATGAGTGATTACATACATGTAAGAGTAGTCAGGGAACACTTCCATCTAAGTTTGCATATCTTACAGATTTTCATTTGCCTGGGTGGGGTTTTACTCACACTATACTTAGGCCAAACAAAGAAGAAGGTCTGTCTCAGAAACATTGTGCAAATAAGCTAAGTGCTGTGCTTTTTTTATTTATTTTTTATTTTTAGAAAATAGGCTATGAGGTATGCGATTATTTTTTTTTTTTTGCTATTTTTTTGTTGTTGCTTATCCAAGCTAACAGAGAACTTTTTAAAACTTTTTTTTAAATAATTTAAAAAAAAAGTTTAAAAAAAGTTTTAAAAAAAAAGTTTAAAAAAAAGAAGGGTTTATAGCCCCCAGCGCATAGACCTACGCGCCGTAGCTCATTTCACATACCAATGCGGGCGGGCTTCTGAGACAGACCTTCTTCTTTGTTTGGCCTTACTCATTTACTTTTCAATTAGCCAGTATTGTTAATTACAATGACAATTGCATTTCTTCTAAAGTTGTAACAGTACTGAGCAACACTCATAGCAATCAGAAAACAAACTCAATACAACTCATTGTAATGAGAGATTACCATTACTCTATTAATTTAAATTAACTTTAATTTTTATTGCAATAATAATTAGACATTGATGTACAAAATTGGTGATATTAGTATCCTCTTGAGTTGTGTACTCCAATGTACATCTGACTAGCGCTCTCTCCACGCCTGCATCAAATCATGCACCCCAGCTACTACACAGTCATAGCAGAGCTTTCTCACTTACTGCATCACCCCCGTCCCATATACGACACAAAGAAAACCAAGTTCACACATACCTGCTAGCCTACAAGTATCTCCTGGCGGTAGTATTCTCTTGAGTTGTGTACTCCAATGTACATCTGACCAGCGCTCTCTCCACGCCTGCATCAAATCATGCACCCCAGCTACTACAGAGCAAGGTCTTAGCCAGAGACCCGTCCCGTCATCTGGACGGGCAGATTACTGCCAGGACGGGCAGAATTAAGGAATTTAACAGATGTGAAATTCTAAAAATAGTTGTTGTAAGAGTTTAGTGAACTTGAAACTAGTTCTGACTGACAAATCAAGGCTAACACAGCACACATTTGAACCTTGTGACCCCATAGAGGTGGCAAACAGGTTGATTTATATTTTAGGGTCAAGTTCTGGACAGGCTATTCTGATAAATTGGACGGGCAGTTGCTGAACTCTGGCTAAAACCCTGCTACAGAGTCATCTGAGCAGTGCTTTCTCACTTACTGCATTACCCCCGTCCCATATACGACACAAAGACAACCAAGTTCATACATACCTGCTAGCCTACAAGTATCTCCTGATACACCTGGCGGTAGTATTCTCTTGAGTTGTGTACTCCAATGTACATCTGACCAGCGCTCTCTCCATGCCTGCATCAACAGGTCATGCACCCCAGCAATCCGCTGCTGCATGATTTCCATGATGACGATCTCTAAAATTGACAAATAAATTATCATATGATTATGCATAGAAATATGACCAGTGGCGTAGCCAGAGGGGGCGATTGCCCCCACCCCAATATTTGATTTATGGCGGTCTAAATTGAAACTGTTAGTTGAGATTGGCTCGTTTCTTCGCCCCCACCCACCAATATGAAAAACATAGCTACGCCACTGAATATGACACTATACATAGAACAGACTCGGCGTTTTAAAAGTTGTTTTAAAGAAGTAAATCCCAAATAAAACACTAAATGCTCTTCATCTCTTCAACAACAAGTATCATAATTTGCAGGAAATCAAACTTAAGTTAAACCTGACCTCAACATGCTTATTCCATTGGAACATTGGTTTCAAACGCAAAAAAATAGTGAATTTATTATGTATTTTGTCTTGGTGGTCAAATATGGCTCCCAAATTGGTGGGCGAATTTGGGTATACCCTGTCAACTCGACAATCGGTCAACTCGACCGTAACATACTCGATGGTTGACCAACTCGACGGTCAGACCAACTCGATGTACGAACAGACTCGACGGTTTGCCAACCCGACTCTCCTACATGTATTTACCAACTCGACGGATGGTTGAATTCTTTGGTTGAATGCTCGCGACGTGATGAGGACTGATCGGTGAATGAGCATGGGTTGACAGCGAGAGAATCCTGGCTAAAATAACTTTACCACGTGGATGGGTGAATGCATTCCTCGCAATAGGACTGATGTAGGGGCGTGCACGGGTGAATGAGTATATGGGGTTACAACTTACAGCGGGGAATTGAATGCTCGCGACACGGTGTAGGACCGGGGGCGTGCAAACAATGGGTGAATGAGCAACCCATCCACGTGGTGAAGTTTTTTCACCCGGGCTTTCCCCGCTGTCAACCCATGCTCATTCACCCATCAGTCCTCATCACGTTGCGAGCATTTAACCAGCGAATTCAACCATCCGGTCGAGGGAGTAAATAATAAAATAGGAGAGTCGAGTTGGCTAACCGTCGAGTTGGTTCTTACGTCGAGTGGGTCCGATTGTCAAGTAGGTCAACCGTCGAGTATGTAACGGTCGACTTGACCGAACGTCAAATTGACTCATATTCCGAATTGGTCCACCTGCAGCTGCAATAATTCATTGATTAAATTTATAACTCAAGTCTTGAGTTATAAATTTTTAAACTATCAATTATTAATTAAAATATCATTAAATAATTAAAAATATATCAATCAATATCATTCATAATCACCTAAATTATAAATAGGCCGATATAGAGGTTTATTCTGCTATGGCTAAGGTTAGGTAAAGTGGGTGGAGGGGTACATTGAACTAATTCATGAGCAAAACCTTCACCTGTCAGTGTCATGTCATGCCTGTTTCAAACGAAGATAGCCAAATTCGGAAACCTCCTCTCTCAATGCTCTTGTATTGTAGTAAGTAGACTTGTTTTGTTGTCAACCTTTGTTTACAAAATAATGATCACTATAATTGAGCTATTTTTTACATTATCAACAATCACAATATCTATAAATAAAAATTCATTGTTGTAATAAATAAAATTATCAATACGTACTGTGAAATACGGTAAAAGGCAACCCTACGAAAGACTACGAGTAGCAAAATTCAGCAGCCTCTCAGGATATTTTCTTCAGCTAGTGTTTCCAGATAATTTGTAATTATACTTTATAAATGTATACTTCAATTCACTCTTTATCACCAAATGCATTATTTTATAGTAAGATCTAAGGGGAAAACATAACAATGTTTAAAATTTTAATTATATCAAGAAAATATATGGACTTTAAACATTATCAATATAAAATAATTTTGTAACAACAGTCAACACTGATCTCTGATTTTGACCTCTGACCCGTTATGCAATCAACAACACATGCACATGGACGTCAAACATCAAATCAAGTTTGTTGTTTGTTGTTTGAGTACTAATAACTGGTAAGCTAGTTTTAACCATCATTTGTTCTGTATATTCCATAAGCGAGGAGCAGCACATAGAAAAGAACGTGATCCACAGGATCTTGCAAATCATGGCTTATCTTTGTTGTTTGAGGGTATACACCACCAATGCACTCCCCATAGACGCTACGTGCAAAGTAGGGGTCAAACAATCGGCTCTAACTGGAGTTATCCCATACATCCTTATATGACATTTACAGAGATTATTCCTAAGGGATGTCCGCAAAACATATCAAAAGGAAATAGCAAAGTGTCGGACTAGATTTTTCAATATTATGCGATGAATTTGATGTAGCGATTTCGGCCCTTTATTTACGCCCCAAAACCCAGGACGGACCTTCCGCCGATTTCAGTCGTTTAAAACTTTAAAATGTTCAAACTAGTGCGATTTTTTTGGAAATATGTACTGTGCACACTCATAAAAATGTGTAATACCCAAAACTAATAGATATAATTGAAAAAAGTATGTCAAAATCTCGCAATTTGTACCGCAAAAAGGAACTATTGCTGTGATAAACTTTTACCGGACGTGCTATCCCATAGTGCATTGGTGGTGTATACCCTTTAAGAGCACACACTTTGTCTACAGCAAACGAGACATATTTCAGATTGTTGCCAGTGAAATTCTGAGCTAAATTCCCGAGTTATATTACATTTCATGCTTCCGTTTTGAAGATACGGCCTCCACAAGAAACATGGTCAAAACGTGAAATTTCAAAATTGCATGTTCTAACGGTGCGAAGGTGCGCGTGTATGCGCTTTTTAACGAAAATTTCTCCCCGAGGGCCTTTGACTAGATTACTGAAAAGTCTATATAGGTCCGCTCGTATTGTTTACCCTGTAGATAGTGGAAAATTAAGCATTATTATCGATTTTAAAATCTTTTCATTTCACAATTACTTGATTTAAGATCATTATAGGCGAGTAGGCCTAACATTCAGATGGCTGAAACGCATATAATATGACCCGACAATTACGCCCGACATGCAGTTTCATTTAATCCACTAGCTTTAAAGTGTCTTTTGACATGAGTGAAACCCAAAGGACCCCTCTCAGTGCTCCTGTCCTACTATTTATCATCATTCAAAAACACATAGATCACTAGAAATAACTTTAATAGACTCCTTATCGACCCCCCCCCCCCCCCCCCCCATAGCCCGGCTTTTTTAACATGTTTAATCCAATTTGCATTGGAAGTGGAATTGTGTTTGAGAACTTGACCGTGTCAAAGAAAGTCGCGACTCAACCTTACTGATCATTTACTCGTTTAAAACAATAAAAAACTCATGAGTTTTAATTCGAACTCGTGTATGATTCATCATATGAAATCTAAAATGTCCTGGCTTTTTCAAGGTGTTTCTTGTTGAAAACCTCCAAAGAAAACGACAACATTTAGATGATTAAAAACGATTTTTGAAAGGATTAAACAATGTAGCCCTAACTAGACATTGCCCCGCGTGTTGATCATCATGTATATATGAGATTTCATTGAGAATTTTGATGATGCCCAACGTCTTTTGGTACCTACATGCCCAGTTGGAGCCCGCAGCTTGAAGGGTATACACCACCAATGCACTCCCCATAGACGCTACGTGCAAAGTAGGGGTCAAACAATCGGCTCTAACTGGAGTTATCCCATACATCCTTATATGACATTTACAGAGATTATTCCTAAGGGATGTCCGCAAAACATATCAAAAGGAAATAGCAAAGTGTCGGACTAGATTTTTCAATATTATGCGATGAATTTGATGTAGCGATTTCGGCCCTTTATTTACGCCCCAAAACCCAGGACGGACCTTCCGCCGATTTCAGTCGTTTAAAACTTTAAAATGTTCAAACTAGTGCGATTTTTTTGGAAATATGTACTGTGCACACTCATAAAAATGTGTAATACCCAAAACTAATAGATATAATTGAAAAAAGTATGTCAAAATCTCGCAATTTGTACCGCAAAAAGGAACTATTGCTGTGATAAACTTTTACCGGACGTGCTATCCCATAGTGCATTGGTGGTGTATACCCTTGATGGCAAATTTGGTCCCAAATTGTGCCCAAAAAATTAATCCAAATGTCTCACCTTTCCTGGATAGACATTTGGATTGCCTGCTGACATCCCAAACCACCACTATATAAGAATACTGTCACAAGATATAAGTGTGTTAGTGTCATAGACCTGACGGGAAGTCCTCTTTTGGTCTATATACACTGGCGCGTTCGATATTTATACGGAAGGTCCCGGCCCGGGTATAGTCTAGAGTGTATGTGGTCCCGGGTTCAGAGAGTGTGTGTGGTCTTTTATTTTTAGTGGATAGATCGCAGACGCAGGTCTCACAATACGAAGGTTGTGGGAGCACAGCACCAAGACGCTCGCCATAGACTTTACTGTTAGGAAAGGCTTACTTAAATGGCTCTAGTTTCTAAATTAGCCATACAATTTCAATGAAATTTTGATATGTTTTACTCACAAGGGTAATCTACAACATATCTCAATATGAAGCAAACTTTCTCGTGCACTTTTTTTGCTATAAGCCGCCGCATAACAACGTAGTGATATGCCTACCTAAATTCGGTCTCCGGTCTGGATATCACCGCGTGTGTAAATCGGTCCGTGAAATTAAAATTGACCTCAAATCACCTAGTTTAAATGTCAGAACATCAACTACACATTTCAAACACAACATATTAGTGAAAAATTATATCATAAACCGTCAAAAAATAACTCTCTTTCCCGCCAAATAGGAACTATTGTCGTACTCAACTTTGAGCGATCGCGACGATAGCGTGTCGCGATACCTATTTAGGTATGTGCTCCCTTATAGAGCACAAATTTGCTCAAAATCATTCAAAACTGATATCAACTTTTTCAGCGTGAAATTTTGAACAAACTAGCCAAATAAAATTACAATTGAACAATCCGTTTTTGAAATATGATCTGATCACGGAGGCCGCATCTTCCGTAAAATCACTATTATTTTCCGTTTTTTGACTCTAGACGCGGCACGCTTTGACTTGTTAGGCCTACACTCACGAAATTCAAACTTTTGACTCAAATCCAACTGATTTTGATTTCGATCAGTCTCTGATTATGTCGACCTAACCCACCTATAACACATCAACTGAAATAACGCCGTGTTTTTGTTTAAAAAAGAGCAAACACACCCCCCCCCCCCTGTTTTTTAAACCGGACAAAGTTGGCCTATGCCATAAATACACTGCCCAGTAGATATCAAAACGCATAGATTTGGGTGAAACCCGACTTTTATTTATTGCATTGTGTAATACACCTACACTGGATCGGAGCACGCGGGAGATCGTGAACCTGGCGCTATAAGAGCACAAATTTGCTCAAAATCATTCAAAACTGATATCAACTTTTTCAGCGTGAAATTTTGAACAAACTAGCCAAATAAAATTACAATTGAACAATCCGTTTTTGAAATATGATCTGATCACGGAGGCCGCATCTTCCGTAAAATCACTATTATTTTCCGTTTTTTGACTCTAGACGCGGCACGCTTTGACTTGTTAGGCCTACACTCACGAAATTCAAACTTTTGACTCAAATCCAACTGATTTTGATTTCGATCAGTCTCTGATTATGTCGACCTAACCCACCTATAACACATCAACTGAAATAACGCCGTGTTTTTGTTTAAAAAAGAGCAACCACACCCCCCCCCCCCCTGTTTTTTAAACCGGACAAAGTTGGCCTATGCCATAAATACACTGCCCAGTAGATATCAAAACGCATAGATTTGGGTGAAACCCGACTTTTATTTATTGCATTGTGTAATACACCTACACTGGATCGGAGCACGCGGGAGATCGTGAACCTGGCGCTATAAGAGCACAAATTTGCTCAAAATCATTCAAAACTGATATCAACTTTTTCAGCGTGAAATTTTGAACAAACTAGCCAAATAAAATTACAATTGAACAATCCGTTTTTGAAATATGATCTGATCACGGAGGCCGCATCTTCCGTAAAATCACTATTATTTTCCGTTTTTTGACTCTAGACGCGGCACGCTTTGACTTGTTAGGCCTACACTCACGAAATTCAAACTTTTGACTCAAATCCAACTGATTTTGATTTCGATCAGTCTCTGATTATGTCGACCTAACCCACCTATAACACATCAACTGAAATAACGCCGTGTTTTTGTTTAAAAAAGAGCAACCACACCCCCCCCCCCCCCTGTTTTTTAAACCGGACAAAGTTGGCCTATGCCATAAATACACTGCCCAGTAGATATCAAAACGCATAGATTTGGGTGAAACCCGACTTTTATTTATTGCATTGTGTAATACACCTACACTGGATCGGAGCACGCGGGAGATCGTGAACCTGGCGCTATTATAGAGCACAAATTTGCTCAAAATCATTCAAAACTGATATCAACTTTTTCAGCGTGAAATTTTGAACAAACTAGCCAAATAAAATTACAATTGAACAATCCGTTTTTGAAATATGATCTGATCACGGAGGCCGCATCTTCCGTAAAATCACTATTATTTTCCGTTTTTTGACTCTAGACGCGGCACGCTTTGACTTGTTAGGCCTACACTCACGAAATTCAAACTTTTGACTCAAATCCAACTGATTTTGATTTCGATCAGTCTCTGATTATGTCGACCTAACCCACCTATAACACATCAACTGAAATAACGCCGTGTTTTTGTTTAAAAAAGAGCAACCACACCCCCCCCCCCCTGTTTTTTAAACCGGACAAAGTTGGCCTATGCCATAAATACACTGCCCAGTAGATATCAAAACGCATAGATTTGGGTGAAACCCGACTTTTATTTATTGCATTGTGTAATACACCTACACTGGATCGGAGCACGCGGGAGATCGTGAACCTGGCGCTATTATAGAGCACAAATTTGCTCAAAATCATTCAAAACTGATATCAACTTTTTCAGCGTGAAATTTTGAACAAACTAGCCAAATAAAATTACAATTGAACAATCCGTTTTTGAAATATGATCTGATCACGGAGGCCGCATCTTCCGTAAAATCACTATTATTTTCCGTTTTTTGACTCTAGACGCGGCACGCTTTGACTTGTTAGGCCTACACTCACGAAATTCAAACTTTTGACTCAAATCCAACTGATTTTGATTTCGATCAGTCTCTGATTATGTCGACCTAACCCACCTATAACACATCAACTGAAATAACGCCGTGTTTTTGTTTAAAAAAGAGCAACCACACCCCCCCCCCACCTGTTTTTTAAACCGGACAAAGTTGGCCTATGCCATAAATACACTGCCCAGTAGATATCAAAACGCATAGATTTGGGTGAAACCCGACTTTTTTTTATTGCATTGTGTAATACACCTACACTGGATCGGAGCACGCGGGAGATCGTGAACCTGGCGCTATAAGGGAGCACAGCACCAAGACGCTCGCCATAGACTTTACTGTTAGGAAAGGCTTACTTAAATGGCTCTAGTTTCTAAATTAGCCATACAATTTCAATGACATTTTGATATGTTTTACTCACAAGGGTAATCTACAACATATCTCAATATGAAGCAAACTTTCTCGTGCACTTTTTTTGCTATAAGCCGCCGCATAACAACGTAGTGATATGCCTACCTAAATTCGGTCTCCGGTCTGGATATCACCGCGTGTGTAAATCGGTCCGTGAAATTAAAATTGACCTCAAATCACCTAGTTTAAATGTCAGAACATCAACTACACATTTCAAACACAACATATTAGTGAAAAATTATATCATAAACCGTCAAAAAATAACTCTCTTTCCCGCCAAATAGGAACTATTGTCGTACTCAACTTTGAGCGATCGCGACGATAGCGTGTCGCGATACCTATTTAGGTATGTGCTCCCTTGTGAGTTCGAGCCCCGCTATGGCCAACATGTTTGTATCCTTGGGCAAGGTACTCAGTCTCAATTGCCTTCAGAAGTCACATAGAAATGGTGGTCTCGTGCATCGGAAGAGCAAAATCCGAGCATGTTAAAAGGTGGCACAGATTCCTTCTTTAAGAGTATGGGATCATCCCGGTCTGTGGTTATACACACATCAGTCCTAGGTCACAGGACAGGGGTTGCACCTTAAGCCCCTTTGCGTTTGATTCCGAAAATAGGAATGTTGCGAAGTATTCAATTTAATCAGATTCAGATTCAATTCCAGACTGGTGCTCCGAAATGTTGCTGGTATATCTCTTGAGTAATATATGTGTGGTGGTATGGGAAAACCCGTCGGAAGTCGCTAGTGTTAATATTGAGATATCTGGGTCATAACAAAATATTCCTAACAAATGAGTTCCAATTCCAAGTCAATTTTCCAACTTTGGTCCCAAATTATACCTTGAACTTTAGTCTCCAGGAGTTTTTTATGCAAAATTCCAGATGTGAAGTTTATTTTAGTACTTTTCTGAACCTTGTTTATCAAATTTTATTTGTAAAATGCTATGTTTACGTAAAATGACATTGTTACCATGGTAACCACTTGTGAATTCCGACAATGCACTGTAAAGAATTTGAAAGTGAAGAACTCACAATTGTTAATAATATCGCAAAAAACTAAGTTCATATCAAAAGTGCTTTTCATATGACAAGCTATTCTGTGTGATATAACAATGTAGTTTTATTATTATAAGAGCATTTAACAGATTTTGTGTACACCTTTGAATTGTCAGTTTCAATTTTGAGTGTTGCGTTTAAACTTGCCGACTTACAAATACTATAACTGTAGTTCTAGATGGAATTTCTGAAAAATTTAAACAGTCCTGTACTATGAAGCTCTCTGCCAAAGAATAAAACCAATTTGCTAGAAAATGACCATGTGAAGGGTTTTCCCATGCCACCACACATATGTTTAGGGGCTGTAACGTGACAAAACTGGTGGCAGCGGTGGCCCCTGGTGTTTTTTAACACCCGGGCGGGCCCACCCATTGTGGAGCGTATTTAGTAATGTATTTAAGATGTATTTACGGCACAAGGACGTGCCTTGTTTAGGGGGGGGGGGGGGGGGGGGATATTGTCACGAGATATAAGTGTGTTAGTGTCATAGACCTGACGGGAAAGTCCTCTTTTGGTCTATACACTGGCGCGTTCGATATTTATACGGAAGGTCACAGGTTCAATTCCCGGCTGGTGCTCCGAAATGTTGCTGGTATATCTCATGAATTCTATATGTTTAGGGTGGTACGTGACAATACGGTATAGTGAATGCTCCATAGCCCTGCATTTTTAGTTGAAGATGGTCTATAAAGTTAAGTTATTTTGTTTGATTAGTTTTAACAAACTACACTGAGCCAAAAAAAGAAACTTATAAAAAAAGAAACTTATACTATTTTAACAGATCACCAAATAATATTCTGTGCATGAAAATGTACCAAATTTGGATACAATATTACTGCAATGTATCGCTTCAAATGGCAGTCAATAACCAATTGTTTGCTTCAATGACACAAGAGAAATGTGCACTGCCCCTATGGTGATCTGTTAAAATTTTATAAGTTTCTTTTTTGGCTCAGTGTATATAAAGCATAGGAATGGGTCTTATATGTTTACCCCACAGTTCAGAATGGATACTACTGAAGAGAAGACAGGTGAGGCATCCGGGGATGCAGCAGCAGCAACATCAGTTACCCACAATGTAGAACCAAGTGAGAAGCCAACAATAACGCTGGAAGACAAACAGAAAATGAAGTCAGAGCTGGAGAGCAAACCTGGAACAGCAGCTATCAAATTACAGTAAGAATTTGTTTGGTGTGGCCAATTCATTTTCATTGTGGGAGAGATGAGGGTTATTGGGAACATTCTTTCAGGCATAATGCAAAGCCTGCTTGACCACCAAAGAGAAACTCATTAGCTGCCATTTGATTGGTGGATGGCAGATAATGGGTACGCTGTGACTTGGATGGTTGTACTAAGGCGAGAAAAAAAAACACCCTGTTTTATGGGCCCGACCGACCCACTTTTTGCGTTATACAAGAATTTAATTTAATTTTGTGAGATTTTTTTTCTAAAATCATGTAAAAAAAATTAGCCGAAAATCTGTTGAAATTTGTTTTTCACCAACTTTTAAGAAAATGTTGGCAGATTTTGGTGACATTTTAGGTTTAAAAAAAAATCCAGACCGACCGACCCTACTGGACAGGTTCGTCCGCCCGTAAAACAGGTGTGTTTTTTTGTCGTCTTAAACTTCATTTTCCATAAAAGTAATCTCAATGTTCCAACTAACCTTGTATTCCAGCTAACCCCAATCTCCCCTACTTCTACAAGACGTTCAAACGTGGTTAAACGTCCCATTGATATTACAATTGATACAATAGATACAATAGGCACCAATTGTCCTTTGTTGTCATACAAACCCCTTCACACGCTGTGACCTTCTTCAACTTTTTCGCATTTGGTACCAATCGTCTGGTTATTGATTAGGCCTATATCAACGTCATGTCCATCCAACTCGGGCATTAATTTTCAACTTTAAATATTTATTTTGGAATCTGCTGGAATTTAAGTTTTCAAATATCGGGAGGTGCCATCAGTTATTTTGATTGATTTGCTAAGATAATTCTTTCATCAGTATTAATTAATACGATCGTCCCTTTTTTGAAACAATCGAATTGAATTGACCTAAACAGATCATTGTCTAATGAGACATTCACTATCGTGTCAAGTAGAGTTGGAGTGGCCGAGCAAACAAAGGATGAGTGGTGCCTATTGTATCCATTGTAATATCAATGGGACGTTTAACCACGTTTGAACATCTTGTCTAATTCTTATCACATGACATGTATTAGAGATATTCTTTCAGAAGGATTATTTCAATGAAATAACCTCTTATCTTTGAATAACTTCATCTGGATTGTAATTAAACATCTGCGATTTGATTTCGTTGTGGACGAAATCCAATGAAATAGTGAATACATTACTCATGTTCATCAGACTGGCAACTCGATCTGTCTAGTGGCAACATGAATTAGGGATTTCCTGTTGCTAGATGACGATAACCTCTTACTGCAAAGTGAGATGGCTTTGGCGACTTTGAATAAATTAATATAATGACTTGGAGGTAGTACAGGCACCATTTTCCCTTTTATTTCCTGTACTAGAATATACCAAAATCAACATGTTTGTTTTTGACAAATTTTAAGCAAGTATTGGAATTATGGACATTGTAAAGATTTCAGATTGCTTTGCAATCCTGTTAAGCATCATAAGGCAAACAAAATTGTTTGGTTGTCCTCCAGAGCTCTCAGAGACGAGGGGCGGGCGGGCGGAAGCTCAAAGTTCAGCCAACAAGAAGTTGAAATCACACTAAAAGTCGCACATTATGAAAAACACTTAGTTTAATATTCAATGCCATTTAAACTGTTAAAAAATCTGAAGAAAAAAAATCTGAAAAAAAAAAAAAGAGGGAAAAAATCTGAAAAAAATCTGAAAAAAATCTGAAAAAATAAAAAAAATCAGAGCGGCCTTAAATCTGATGAGCAGGCGGTCGAAAACAACAGAACATTTTGTTGTTGTTGGCCTAATTGGAAAACATGACCTCTGGGCTGACGACAAAGTATCTCAGCAAATGATATATTTTCTGATTATACTTGTATCCTAATTAGGTCTGTCCTCCTGTTGTTTATAGAAACTGCCTTATGATAATGGAGGCAGTACGATGTTAAATGAAAATCATTACCATATTCGGACTCTGTCTGTGTATATCCTATTGCTATCAAATTCATCCTCTCTCCAGGTTTATTGACTACAGCAAGATCAACAAGGTATATGGTGTTGAGAATATTGCAACGACTGTCACCGTTCAACCTCCTCAATCTGAACAACCGACAGAGGGCGGTGCAGGAGACGACGATTCGTTGGAGCCGCCGCTATCAAAGCGGGCCAGAAAGAAACAAAAACGTGGTCAAAACAAAAAGCGACCCGCCAACGAGAAGAGATTAGATGCCTCGCTGAGACTTTGCCATAAGCTGGTCAACAGTCAACCATGTAAATTTGGGGATAAGTGCATATTCAGCCATGATATCGCCAAGATGATGGAGCAGAAGCCTGCAGATTTGGGTAAAGTGTGCCACAATTTTGAAACTTACGGGAAGTGCGAACGCGGCATCATGTGCCGTTTTGGCGGTGCCCATACGACGGATGATTTCAAGAATGTTGTGGATGAGGAGAAATGGAACGGGTTTAAGGACACATCGATGACTAAAAATATCATCTCTAAAGATGTCCAGGCTAAGCTGTGGAAACGAAAGATTGTATTTGAGAAAACGGACAAGTACCTGGCGGATATGGGAAAATGGCAGAAGGCGAGGAGGGAAAGGCACGAGCAGAATCAACAGAATCAACAGAAAAGTTCTAGTTCTGATCCTGTGAAGCAAGAGGTTGTGAAAGCAGAGAATGTCCAACAACCTGATGCTGCAACCGATGTGGTATCAGATACTGATAGGACTCGGAATGCATCGGAAATACCAGGAACTCTTGATAACGATCCCATCACACCTGATCAAGCAAGCACTGGCCCATCAACAGAGGACAGGTCAAGTTTGAATAGCGGTTGCCAAGGGAAGCCGGTTGTACCGTCAGTTCAAGAGGAATCTTCCACTAACCGCTTAGGGGCAGTTACAGATGAGGATGTGATCAAATTGAGGAGCTGTGAGAAGAAACAAATTGACTTCAAGGACAAACTGTATCTGGCTCCATTAACTACGGTATGTCTTATTATTTGTTCAAAATAATGGTAATGTTTTGTAGATAATCAAAGGCGCAATATACTGGAGTGAGTATGGTAATTGTTTGGGTAAGAATGCAAAATGTTACAGCAATCAGGGGCGGCGCCTAGAGTATTTGATGGAGTGGCATGAGTTTTCAGGTGCAGTCCAGGGGTTTCCAGTGTCATGAAGAACAGAGCCCCTGTGTCTAGGTCAGTTTTACTCCCTTTTTTTTCTTCTTTTTTTCCTGTTTCAAATAGATTAACTTTGATATTCACCATTGAATTTAGAAGTGCAAGGAGTAACAAATTCAATGGTTATATTTTCACCTGATTTCCGAGATGTGGGGCAAAATAGGTCAAAGGTCAATATTTTCCTGAAATTCTTTGTACAGTGAGTCAAATTCTCAAAATGCTCCTATTCTAATGAAAATGGTTCCAAATTGTTCAGATGGTTACCAGAAGCCATAAAAAGAATAGTTTGTCATATCCACAAGCTTAGTTTCATAAGGTCAAAGGTCACGAAGCTATATCGCTGCTGTGCTGACCTTTGACAGCAGCCCTCGTACAGGATGCGACCTGGCAGCAATGCAAAATAATGACTCTTCGCACCCAACTACACAAATCAGATCATCATGTTAAGATAAAACCTTCATCTTGAATGAAGAACCCGGTCAAGTATTCACATAGTGGTCGAACTGTTTAAATTCAGTATGATTCATTTCCACCTATTTTGGACATTACATTTTCAGGTTGGAAACTTGCCCTTCCGTCGTATCTGCAAAGGTTTGGGGGCTGACATTACTTGTGGTGAGATGGCTGTGTGCACTAATCTCCTGCAGGGTCAGGCATCCGAGTGGGCATTGCTGAAGAGGCATCCAAGTGAAGACTTATTTGGTGTCCAGGTAAGGGTTCATATTAGGTGCTGGGTCATTATGATGTCATAGAGCTTGTTTCTACTGGGAACTTAAAGTTAATTACCGGTAAGTTTGCCCAGTAGAAACAGCCCGATAACGTTAATTAACGGTATGTTTTGTAACCGCAAAAAACGTCACAAACCAGGTTTGTTAACGGTAACTTTCCCAGTAGAAACAGACAGTGACCCGTGTCACGCTGGATTCTACGCATTGTGAGGCAGTCTTTTTCAGGTGTGGCGGCGGCATTGTTTGGTATAACGGCATTGTTTGGTATAACAAAAGGTCAAATGTTGTGGCCCATCGACTAGGATCGATAAACTTAGCGGTATTTTTTCGCGAATAGAAACAGTGGGAATTAAAATCTTACCATTAAATCTTACTGTTAATTTGCAGTGCCCCAGTAGAAACACGCTCATAGTGTTGTCGTATGGGGAATGTTGGTACTTTGTTTGATGATAAGAAAAGTGGCATACGGCATACACTAAAAAAAACTTGGTTTTTTTGGGGGGTGCAACCCTAGACTGGGTCCCGCGTCCCTCTATATGGCCCCCATCTTTAAAAATGGCGGTCCAAAAATAGCGTCTGGGAAAAGAACACGGCCAAAAGTGTGCGGTTACTCATGGAATTCCATGAGTATTTAGCATATATTATGAATATGCAAACAAATACCGAGCATGTGCATTTGTACACAGCAACAAAAGAAATAGAAATACCACCCGATTGGTCCAATTTAAAGGCAGTGCGTCGAACAATCGTCACAACCCGCAACAGGAAGCAAATTGTGCGCCCTACCGTGTCACACGGTGTACAACACCGCGTGAAACTGCAGACGCACTGTGGCGTAATGGTGCGTGATTAAGCTCAAGTATATTCTGCAGTTTATCAGCGCACACTTTAGGAACTGTATTATTTCCAGTCTTCACATTGAGGACCCTGCGAGGGTAAAATAGGGAAGACATGAAGGGTCGAGTCTACAATTCCGGAAATAACTGTTGAACCACTTTGAGGACTTCGTTGAAATCAACCCCCCAGTCCCCCCATTCAATGTTGTTCGGAACCGTTTCATCTCCACGGTCGTTGGGACCCTCAACATTGATTGGTGGGGGCGGGGAGGGATATCACTTAGTAGATAGCTCAAGCTCTCCACACAAGTTTGTTGCAAAATCAGCGCTTGAAAATAGTCCCTTAAAGTGGGATATTAGCAAAGAAATGGACTATGTGGTCCAACACCAATTTTCCTGAATTGTCTGAATGAAGTCCAAAAAAAATCATCTGATTTTAAATTTTTAGCCACAACTTTTTTATTTGTAGGTCTTTTTTGATCAAATTTTCAGTAAATAGAGATGCTATGAATCTCCTGATATACCATCATCAAGAGGTGTCTACAGTACTGAATTAGGGACTGGTCATATTAAATACCTAAACCTGCATATTTGCTCCTATTATTCAAGGAAGCCTGACTTATTTATTTTGAAAAAAGCATCTGATACCCCGATAAACATGAGAACATTATAAAATATGATTTAAATACAACTTTGACGGTTCGTGCGTGGCGCTCGACCCAATCCCACGCGCATCCTTTGGTTACAGCTTGCGCTACGCGTTTGCATAAACTTCGAGCATAGCACTCGACTTTGTTACCAAGAAATAACATGAACAATGAGATGGTAACTAACTATCATGATTTGTTAACAATCTATACGTCTCGCGCGCAGCGCTCGACACGCCACGCGCACAGCGATAGACACTCCTCGTGCACATCGATTGACACGCCTCACGCATATCGCTCCCAGCGGCTCGGACACAGCGCACGACATTGCTCGCGTAGCATACCGCGGCAATCATTTATTACAGAATTATTACATTTATAACATTATAATAACAAGGCCAAAGCTAAATAAAGAGAATTATATTAAATAAATAGCATCGTCCACAGTGGTATAAACATTACATTGTAGGTAATTCGCCGAACCCGGTCTTTGGAATTCTAATGACGCGGTGATGGACAACCGTTACACGGTTGACCGTATTGAATTGCACGCGTGTACACGATTGTCCGTCTAAATTAAATAGATAATAGGAGTTAGTTCTATTATTTATCGGGGACAATCGACCGATGTGCATGCTTTTCAATGGATGGACAAACGCAACGGTTGTCCATACTCTGATAGTACGAGGGCATGGTTCTGAATATAAATACGCTATAAGGCGTTACTATGAAAGGTGTATTGTGAATCAGTGCTAATTTCTAAAGCCGAAGATAATATGACACTTGATTTGACTTGATATTGCATAGATGGGCGATTAGCTCAATTGGTTAGCGCGTTGGCCTATATTCATACTTAAGGGCAGAGACACGGGTTCAAATCCTCATGGCGGGAGCCATTGGTGTTTTTAATAATGTATTTAATATAACATTTTCGTTATTCGCGTGGCTCATTTACTGGTTTATTTTATTCATCTGTTTGTCACATATTGTTTTTGTTTTTTCTCTCTTTTGGTTTTTGTTCTTCTTTATTTTTGAACTTTTTTCGGTGGTTGTTGTTTGTCTTTCTTTCTCTCTGTCTACCACATGTAAAATGACCAGTCCGTCACAATGCATTTCGTACTTTTAATGCATTTATTAAACACGGAAGATAAATTATAACCGTCAAGTTAAGTAAATGCAAAGAAAATACAATCATTCCATGGCAAATACAACGCTACAATAATTGACACAATAGTTATTACTTTATAGCGTCTATAATGCGGTTGTTACCGGTCCCTTATCAAAAAAGAAACGCATTGCGATAACAAAAAGGATTTTAATTGATTGTTGCATAATAAACTACTGTCATATAATTAGTTTAAATAATGAATTTCACCCGTTGCACCCTATGTAAGACTACATGTAACACTCGCGCATTCCATATAAATGGGCCATAATCACGCATGAAATGACCAGTCCCTAACAATGTACACGCCGTATTTACTTTATCTTTACCATATATGATAAGTATTATATACATATCTTGCCACTCTCCAAATTAGAAGATTATGCAATGTATAAAAGACGAGTTATTCCCTATAGACGGTTGTCATATTGAGTGATTTACCATATAAACGGGCCATAATCACGCATAAAATGACCAGTCCCTAACAATGTAAATGTCGTATTTACTTTATCTTTACCATATATGATAAGTATATACATATCTTGCCACTCTCCAAATTAGAAGATTATGCAATGTATAAAAGACGAGTTATTCCCTATAGACGGTTGTCATATTGAGTGATTTACCATACAAACGGGCCATAATCACGCATAAAATGACCAGTCCCTAGCAATGTAAATGTCGTATTTACTTTATCTTTACCGTATACAACAATTATATACATATCTTGCCACTCTCCAAATTAGAAGATTATGCAATGTGTAGAACACGAGTTATTTCCTATAGACAGTTGTCATATTGAGCATTTACCAATTGCCTCAGACAATTCCGGAAATAACTGTTGAACCACTTTGAGGACTTCGTTGAAATCAACCCCCCAGTCCCCCCATTCAATGTTGTTCGGAACCGTTTCATCTCCACGGTCGTTGGGACCCTCAACATTGATTGGTGGGGGCGGGGAGGGATATCACTTAGTAGATAGCTCAAGCTCTCCACACAAGTTTGTTGCAAAATCAGCGCTTGAAAATAGTCCCTTAAAGTGGGATATTAGCAAAGAAATGGACTATGTGGTCCAACACCAATTTTCCTGAATTGTAGTTGCAACACCCTTCATTGGTAAGTTGTGTGACAACAAATAGCCTGGGTACACGAGGGTTAATAATTTTGACTTCTGAATTTGCTAGAAGTATTTTCTTTTTCATAGTGCTGTTAATTAAAACATTTGATTGTAATCTACAGATAGCTGGCTCCTTTCCTGACACTATGACTCGATGCGCTGAACTATTGAATGATAAAATAGAAATGGACTTTCTGGATGTCAACGTGGGATGTCCTATTGATTTAATCTATCAAAAGGTAAGACTTGTAATGGATGGTTATGGTACGCATATTCAAAATGATGACAAGTATTACTAAAGAGATATAAAGCACCCATTCATAATAGCTATAAATGCAGCAATCCAGGTCTGCCAGAGATAGTGGGTAACCAATCTATTATCATCATTCCATTTGATTTGTAGCACAACCTCATTATTTGAGGTTGCCTGCCATTTATTATCCCCCTGGCTAAAACCCAGAGGGGATACGCATATTGTGATCATGCCATGTGTGTGCGGATTAAATATGATGAGGGCTGTTTGTCACAACTTTTTTATTGGGGGGGGAGGCGGTTCAAGTTTTCCCACTGAAGTGATCATTTATTTTCAATCAGCTGTTTCAAAGTTGTATTTATTTGTTGTTTCTTGCGCAATAACAAATAAACAATACTAATAGCAAATATAATGAAAATGCATTTAGAGAAGGACATTTTTATCAATATTGAATTTGGGTAGGGGGCAGTATTACGTGGATCACTTGATTAAATTTTGCGAAAATATTAGCAATCATCTTCTCAATTGTCTGAATCAAATGATAAATTGTATTTATCAGATAGGGTTATTGCAAAATGTATCAATTAAAATCGAAAAATATATGGTATTCAATAATTCCATATTAAATAATTATAATTATAAATGCCATTTGTTTACAGGGAGCTGGTTGTGGGCTGATGAATCGTATGGGCAAGTTTGAAGACATAGTGCGAGGCATGAGTACAGTAAGTACTTAATATTTTTTGTATGAGTTGACCATATATGATGCGATCTGTGAAAACCTGTCGGATGTCGCAAAATGTCAACTAGGGATTATGGGTAAAATTTAAATTTAAAAAATAATAATAATGATTTTTCTAATATTCTTTTTTAGATTTTTTTAAAGAAAACTAAATTCCAATACTTTGTGTCATCATCTTTTATGAAATTTCACCTTCAAAAACTTACTTAAGTCACTTTTATTAATAACCTTATAATGTTATTCTATTGAATTATGTATCTTTTTTTGGCCTGTTTTCATGATTTCTTGTTTAGTAGCTTTTTATGACACCATAATCTTCTTTCACTCATAACTTTTTTTGTAGTGATTGTAGAAAGATGATTGAAACAGTTCTGTAATCAGCACAGTTTTAGCTTTCTTATGATATAAATATCTCCAATATGAAAAATGCCACCATGTGTGGCGGGTTTACACAGATCGCATCACATATATAACTACCCTAGTTACGTAAGGTCACATCAGTGGTGTGACTATCAGGTTGAGATGGAAAGGTTATTGCATAGACTGTAATAACATGAGACATGAGAAGCAGGGCTCAATGGGCTAAAGGCCGTTTAGCCCTCGTAATTCACAAAATAGCATATTATTTGTCAATGGCAAGTGGAGTGCATTGAAAGTGTCCAATGTGCGAACCATGCGCATCTTTTGATTCATTGTTCAGGTTCGTTGTTCAGGAATTGCGGGTTAGCAGACTTTCACTGGGGGTAGCAAACTTGTTAAAACACATTTTTATGCGTTATTACATAGATCATAATTCTGCTCAAATTGTGCATTTCGATTTGTATAGTTTTTTGTTTAAATTAGGTCAATACATGCGTATGTTTTGTTTCTCCAAAACTTAGAAAAATCAATGCACTTGTGCAAATGTTGATATGCTCACAATAGCACTCCCCTGCGACATCGTGCCATTATTCACACATCAACATCAACACGTATGCATTGATTTGTCTAATTTCTCTCGAAACAACACATACGCAATTTATTGACCTATACATATCTGTGCAGGTACTAGATGTTCCATTGACGGTTAAGATGAGGACCGGTGTTTATGACAAGCATCTGACTGCTGTCAAGATCATTCCCAAACTGTATGATTGGGGAGCGTCTGTTGTGACTGTAAGTATCAGGTGAAAAAACGGTGTTACCTAAGAGTAAGCTATATCACAAATTAGCCTAGTCCTAAGTCTTCAGTCTTTAGAAATTCTGTCCCCATTTGAGAAAAATGAATTGAAAGCAAAGGTTTTACATAAAATCTGACAATAATGGGATTAAAACCCAGGACCATTTAGTATCAAAGCGAATGTCATAACCACTATCACCTAGGCTGTCGGTGCTGAGGTAGCGATTTTAATCCTACAAAGAGGTAGGGTAGCCCATAGTCTACATGCATTACGGAATAAAGCGATATAACTATAAAGTAGTTTTTGCACTAGACTAATTCTTGATAGCTTATTCATAGGTGGAACCAACAAAATTAAACATGTTGGATTGACCTTTCAAGTGGGGCCAGTCTCTCAGTTTTTAAAAATCGTTTTCAGATAATTTCTTGTTTTAAAGCTGACATTGGCCAATTATGGGTCAATCAGGCATGTGAACTAGGGTTTTTGCCATGGCTGCTTTATTAACCCTAACTCCCCGGGCTTGTTTTTATGAATTAAACTATCAGGGGAGAAAAACGGGTCAAATTTGAGGGGAAAATCTGTCTCCGCACGCGCCGCGAATCAGACCCGGTCCGCGTGCGTGCAAGTCTGATGCTCCGATAACTGAGCTACACGGGGAGGTTCCAAAAACTTAAGTTTTTTTAATCAGTTGAACCACACGCTGAGCGTGGCACGAGATTGATGGGGCCGCCGCGCGGTACAAGATTGTAGCACTTTGTGTTTTGAAGTGTCCTGGAGGGTTGGGTTAAAATGTTGTTTTTATTTCACAATTTCTGAATTTAGTGATCTTGCAAATATCGCCTTTTGCACTACCAAAACCCTATTGTATATTTCACGGACATAAATTATGCTAATGAGCTCATTAAATGACGTCACTCACATCATCGGGTTTTGCCGATGATTGAAATCCGTTGATTGAAATTCTAGGTCGAGTAAAATGATGTTCTTATTTGTTGTCTGTGAGCTTTTCTGATTTTTTTCCCATATTGGAGTATTTTTTTATTGAAAATAGACAGTTCAAATTAAACGTTGGTTCCAAGTTCAAGTAACAGCACATGTATTAAAGGCGACAGCAAAGGCAATATGCAAGCAACATTTGAGAAAAAACGATGCCCGACTTTGCAAGAAAGTGTACGGGGAAGTGTACGGGTGAACATGACAAACCAAAACAGCCTAGTAATGATCACCTCCGTGGCGCAATTGGTTAGCGCGTTCGGCTGTTAACCGAAAGGTTGGTGGTTCGAGTCCAGCCGGGGGCGTTGTTACTTTTTGCATTTAATGCAGATCGACAAATCACAGTAAAAATATAATATTGACAAAATCACAGACCACTTACACAAAATCGCATCTGCGCATGCTCCTGTCGCGATCGAAATCTACCACGCAAGCAATGAGAGAGTTTTCATAGTGTTTTGAGGATTAGATGATACATTCCACTTTCCACGTGGCTATTGGTTTTACAAAATACAAAACAGATTTTTCATCAAATTTCAAGGTCTATCTCCAGGATTGCTGAACCAATACTAGGCATATTTGTACTTATTTCAATGCATTTCTCATGATGAATTCAAATATGGTTATGAATTTAAATAATTTTGACATTTGTGAAACCTGCCTGCTGCATAGAAAGTGTTAGTGTTTTTATTGGCAAGTATATGATTTAGTAAACTGGAGTATGATACAGCGTTGTAAACGGTTTGTCAATAAATACTCAATTTTAGACTCAACATGAGTAAATGAGGCACAATGCGGCAGTAGCAAATTTGTTTTAAGAGCACAGACGTGGGACAAGGTCATAGGTCAAAATTGTGTAAAGTCTTATTTCTGATCTTTGATACATCTTGTATCCAACCAAGGTCCCAAATTCATGAAAATAAACTACATTCGTAGGTAATTAATTTTGATGTACTCCATTGACTTGTTAATATAAACCAAAACATGTCCGTATAACATAACCATTTGTATTTGATGTTTTGAGACAAAGTGATTTTCAAGAATAATCTGTAACTTTGGTTAGGATGTGATAGAACTTCGATTTTTGTACCAAAATTTCCCTTGAAACTTACACATATTATCATGATATTATACCGACTTTCAGCCATTTCGCTTGTTTTTAAATTCGCGATTTAAAAGTTCATTACCTAGACTTATACACAAAATAAATATGTTTGCATGTTTTTATTTTCGCGGTAGCTGCTTTGAGCGCGATTGAGTGAGAAATTTAATGTAGCGCGAAAATGTCCACGTTTACAGTAAGTACTTTGGTCGCAATTCTACAAGCATCAGCTACATAAGCTTGGAAGATATGTACAGTCATCACAATAAGTAACTGACCAGGTAATAAACATGCTGATAACTCTAAAAGTGTAACTCCTACATAAACATATTTAATTATAAAGTTGTTGAGAAATTTCTCTTCTTAAATTTGAGATATTACACGCTAAGAATGATTGATTAATGAGGAAGTTACGATCCCAAACGTTAGGGCAAGTCTGATTTTCATTTTAACATTTTCTTTTCAACACGGGGAGAGTAAGACAGGTAAAACGTGTGTGCCGTATTGATCAACCGTAACAATGCCACCGGCCGACTATCCAAAAACCAGGCCATCGACTGGTGAATTGGCACTACCACTACCAGTAATCAATAATTTGCCGGTCTGCGTCCCCGTGTTGAAAATGAAAATGTGAAAATGAAAATCAGACTTGACAGTACATTTGGTATTGTAACTTCCTTAATAATCAGCCATTCTTAGCGTGTAATATCTCAAACTCAAGAAGAGAAATTTCTCAACATGTTTATAATTTAATATGTTTATGTAGGAGTTATACTTTAAGAGTTATCAGCACATTTATTACCTGGTTAGTTATTTATTGTGATGACTGTATATCAATATTTGTGTCTATACCTCACACAGCTTCATGGACGTACCAGAGAGCAGCGTTACACCAGAAATGCAGACTGGGATTACATATCAGATTGTGTAGAGGCGGCTTATCCATATCCAGTATTTGGTAAGCTTAGATATCCAGTGAATAGTGTGTCACAGATTAGGCCAACAAAAAAAAAGTTGACTTGCCCTTTCAGGGTCAAAGTCAGGGTGAGACGGTCGGATTTTTTTTTTTTGTTGTTGAAAATTTTTGAAAATTTACTGCACAAAAACACGTTTTAAAGATTTTTTTAAAATGTATTCATTAATTTTTTATTTATTGATTTTTTTTTATTTTTGAACAAGCAGATACTACTCAAAAACACGTTTTCATCTTTCTTTATTGTTATGTGCTTCTTTCTTTCATTTTTTTTCTTCTTTTTTTTTCAATTTTTCTTTCATTTTTTTTATTTTGAAAAAAAAAAAAAAATTGCGACCCTAGATTTCCGAAAATTCAGGTCGGTCGGAAAGGGCAAATCAACTCTTTTTTTTTTTGCCTTATGAAGTTCTTGTGATATAATGGCTTTACATCATGTATTCAGTTTTAGGCAAAAAAAATGGTTGTGTTGACTTCTACGACCGATGGAAAAACTCGCACAAAAGTTAGGTCTCTTTTTTTCCTTCAATTCTGTCCCAGATATTTTCAAAAATCTCACTAATTTTCACCCAAAATGAACAGGTTTTATTAAAGGAATTGTCTTAAAACTCCTTTCCAAAGTTTACACAGTTATTGCTGTAAAAATTGCCCAAATTGTCGACATCAGGAACAAGATGGTGTAAAATGTCAAATGGAATAGTGATTTAATTATTTTTTTTATCACCAACCATGATGTAGATTTGAGATTTGACAGAAACTAAAACTTCAAAAAAAGTAGATTTACATGTTTTTTTAAAATTCTGATAATAAATCCTACCACCAAATCACATGTGAATAAAGTGTATCAATTATACGGTAGAATAACATGCCTTGTTATAAATAAATGATGAGTTTTATTCCCTCAAAGACATGATGTAATGGCTGGGGCCTAACGTAAACTATTTCCACACATGTTTCATTGGGAAATTTAAATTTGGCACTTACACATAGAGTGAATGCTGAAATCGAAAAGAGATTCCTATAGATGTTGTGTTTACAAATTTATACTCAAAGGGCCTGGTCTTTGACTATGCTTAGGTAACAGTGATTGGTCCGGCACTCTTAACACTTTTCACACGGCTATTGATTTTACCATACAAAACAGATTTTTCAGAAATCTTTCCCAACTTTCAAGGCTTATCTCAAGGATTCTTAAGTAATACTAGGGAAGTTTGTACTTATTTCAATGCATTCCAAATATGGTAATAAAATCAATCATTTTGACATTTTTGAAACATTATGTGAAATTTTGGAATGTCGTCTGCAGACGTGGAGTAACAGTGATTGGTCTTGCACTCTTAAAAGCATGGGTCCTTTAACAAAACATTATGTATACATATACTGTAAAACCAGAAATGTTCGCAAGTTTAAAATTTCACGAATCGGCAATACTGGCTTAATTCACTGCATGGCTAACGTTAACTTTAAGTTACATTGTGTAACTTTGCGATGCACTGCTGCAAGGTAGATTGGATATATTCGAGGCATGCATTTTTTCCGCGAGTATGCGCTCGTCTCAAAATTAGGAAAATGAACGCTAACATTGCGAACATTTCTGGTTTTATAGTACCACTGGGCAAAGAACATACTCTGCTTGTCAACTGCCTGGAATTGATGCCGCATGTCACTATACTCACCTCATCTTTACTTTAAATCTTGGAAGATTTTAATAGTCTACAAATGTTATTCAATCTGGTACAGGCAATGGGGATATCTTGTCCTACGAGGATGCTAATCATAGCATTGATAAGTCTGGAGTAGCAGGTATCATGATAGCAAGGGGTGCCCTTATTAAGCCTTGGATATTCACAGAGATCAAAGAACAAAGGTAAAAAACCATTTTCTCTCTGGGAACTTTTGCAAGGTGATTTATTTTCTGCGAGATTATTCCTATAAAGCAGCTTACCCTTTTTCTAGGGTTGATCTAGCAAACGATTCCTTAGGAGGGGTTGAGGCAAACTCTTTGATGGGGTCCAGGGAGTGGAGCTCCAGGAGTTAGATGGCGAGATTTAGCTAGTGGCAGCCCCAGCATCAACACAGGGAGGCAGGAGAAAAGACATTAGCTTAGTTTGGTCTCTCCACACACTAGGAAAAGCCAAAATCCACAAAGTACCCCTTTCGGTCTACAACAGTCAACAACCATCCACACATGGCCCACAAGCCTCCACAAAACATGAAAATCAATCCACCTAGTGGATTCATGGCTTTTACAAAATCAACAACCCTCCACAAACCTCAACACCCATCAACAAACGGTCAACAACCCCCCACACCCAGCCCACAAAGATCCACATAGAGAGTACAACAATAGTTTGACCAATTAGTAGCAGACACTATGTAAGTACCCTGTCTGGGACGGTGGAGTTTCTTTTGTTGCATGACTATGATGGTCAATATTGACTGTGTTTGCACAACTCAGTGACAAATATTATCAATGTTACTGACAAGGTGGTTTAGTAGCCCAATTGGATAAATGTTAGCAAGAATTGCCAACCTTTTTTCTAACACCGACACCAATATTCTGCCTTTTTATTTATACATGTGATAATATTGTGTAATATGTTTTAAGGACGCATCAGTCGTGAAGACTCATGCCACTGTTTCAAAAGTGTATGTCCAAATAAATAAATAAATAAAAAAAAAATATGGCAGAGAAATTATTTTAGGTCATTGTCTTTTATATTTGGATTGTATAACAACATTTTGGAATTGGATGGTCAACTTGATGTAATAAAAATGTCACTCTGGACATATAATCTTCTTCATCTTCTATTTTATTTTGTATTTAAATTATTAATAAATTAACAACAATTGTGTGTGTGTTTATCAGCATAATTCCATAATATCAGTCTATCTTAATATCTTAGGTTGCCTTTCTTTTGAGTTTAATCATAAATACTGGAGAGGAATTATTTATGGTTTAATACAATGTTGTATTTATTAGAACATACGCTTTTACAACAGCGGCACACATCTTTAAAAACGGTGCGTTCTTTTACAAAAATAACACCTTCAATTTTACTCATGTTTGGGGTGGATGATAAAGTTTAGTTTAGTTTAGTTTTTATTTGGCATCACATTGCTAATTAAACCCATACAGATGTTGATAGTATTTGTTTAGAATGTAAGCCTATTGAGGATGTTATTGTAATCACAATGAATTGATTGACTTTTTATATTAACCTTTATTACATTCCCTGTGGTCTAGTGGATTAACCTATTGCTGCGAATGTGGGAGGGACCGGGTCCGAGACAGTGTATTTTTAATTTAAGGTCTTTGTTAATTTAATTCTCGCCAGTTTGTCTGTGTCTGTATATTCTTGATTGATACTGTGGAACATAGATGATTTAATCATAATGCTCAGCACCACCGCTGTGTTTTTCTAAGGAAATATATACATTTAACTTCAATTCGATGTTTTGGTTGATGATATATAGACATTGCTAATTAAACCCATAAAGATGTTAATAGTTTTTTAGACTAAGCCTATTGAGGATGTTATTTGTAATCACAATGAATTAATTGGCTTTTTATATTAACCTTTATTGATTCTATTACATGGTCATGAAATGGTTTAAATTCTGGGTGCAGGAGATCACTGGCACGTACATGCAAATATCAAGTTATAAAGCAATTACAAAATACTTGAAATGCTTTAATTTCAAGGATTCATTTTGAATGCTCTGTGCAATTCATGGGATGATATAGGTCCTCACAGATAGCCTTTGTTATTAATTTATTTTTGTTCATAGACACAGAAACTCATGAAATGGCTTGAATCAATAAAATAATGATGACAAAATGGACTGCAACTTTCTAAAACTGTAAACCGAGATGGGCCCCAAGAGTTAAGATGTTTAATAATTGAAATCAGATCCCAAATTAAAAAATAATATTATGAAAATAAGGAAATGGCAGTCGACCAAACTTTTTACTGTGAGGGCATGCTAAACATTTCTATTTTACTATACAAAAAGAAAAATAGAAGAAAAAATTGGTCTAATGTGGAAATTTCCGTGTAAAATACCAGCAGTTTTGTATGACAGAAATTAAAATGTGATTACTAAATAAATTATTTGTGTAGTTTTATCCCGAGTGAAAGTTTAACTTTACTCATACCTGATCATACATGGTTGAATATTGAGGGCCATATAGTTTCAATTATTTTAATGACACATTTAGGTCAATAATTATCTCACAAACTAAAAAAAACATCATTTTAACTTTAATATTTCAACTGTAGGACTAAATTTACACCATCTCTGCTGATATCATGTTTCAGTGCTAGAGTACCCTATTGTATGTGTGAAGTGTGTCAGGGAGCACAACAAAAGAAGGCAATCTGGTATCAATAGAAGCAATTGAGACCAATCATTGCAATCAATAATAAGTACTTCTCATGATTGACCTAGCTATTTACCTTGACACTTAACAGTTGTGTTCGTTCATTCATGGAAAGCAGATATAAATATCCTCTGTCCTCTTTGTAATAAAGAGACAGGATCTTAAACACTTCTTATTTTTATGTTCAGCTCTCAATGACATTAGAGTCAATGAGTATCGTAAATTAGAGATTTAACTCTTATCTCATATTAAAGAAGATAAATTTCTCAACAACTTTATGATTTAATATTTCTAGGTAGGATATACATTTATTACCTGTATAGTTACTTTTTTTGATGACTGTATATTTATTGCTAGCAATCTAACTATCAAAATGTGTTTTATGCTAGGATTTTCTGGTGAAACTCTCTGTAAGTGAAACCTTTCCCTTACTACCAATATTTGATGCGTTTTGTAAGTCATATTTGAAACGTGCATGGGCTGCACATACTGCTATTATTAGCTCTCTATGATTATTTTTGCCATTTATAATTTTGTAAATTGTTTGTATATAAATTTACCTCTGTTTTTCATATTGTATTGTATGGACGCATTCGCCAAGTTGGCGGATGCCACTGTTCTGAAAGTGTATGTCCCAATAACTTCAAGTTGAGGAAGCGACCAAGCGAATAAATGATCAGGCACAACGCCTGAGCACAATACAAACCAAAAAATATTCAAAGCAATCAATTAAAAATGCAATACCTCCCTGATATAACAGGGTGAATCTTGAGAACTTATAAATACATTGATGGGTGTGAATTGATGACACAAATTGCTCTTTTGTTATACTCTCCAAAGTACTTCACACATACAATACAAGCACTTGACATGGTACAATTCCATCAAGAGGTGTTATACATTAGGCTATTGATTAGGCTTTAATATAAAAGCAGTAAGGGTGACATCCTGTAAAAATGTAAAACCATCAAAGTTTTTGACGGCCTAAATCGGTATAATTACGGAGAAATCGATGAAATAACGTCGAATTACCGAGAATGGTGGTAACCACCGATATAGTTTGTGTACTACTCAATGGGTACAGTTCACAGCATCTTGTGCGTCTAAAATAAGAACCATTAGAGCTATGCAACTCAAACTTTGGAACACGACTTTTTTAAGAAATGACCTTTCATGTAGAATAGAAAAATTCAAGTTAAAAATTGGAATGTGATCGGGTCATCTACCTTTAATTAATTATTTTTTTGCATTCTATTTCAGGTTCCGATAAATCTGACCATTTGTAAGTGTTTAGATACTTAATTGGCGCAGTTTATATAGCTCCTACATTGAAAAGTTCAAAACAAATGAGGTTTCCATTAAGAATCCTCATAAATTTATTGGCAATGACAATTAATGACAATTTACCCTCTTTTGTTATGATCTCTTAAGCACTTCACACATACAATACAAGCACAATTTCATCAAGAGGTGTTTACATTAGGCTTATAAAAAAGCATGAAAGGTGACTGACCTTTCCTGATGAAAGTATTAGTGTATAAACCATCATAAATTGATTGGTGTGTTAAATTGATTCTTTGGTTCTCTATCTATCTGAAGTACTTCACACATAATAGTGTTAAACAAGCACTTGGCATGGTACAAATCCCATCAGAGATAGGCATATATTATAAAAGTAAAACTATCCTGAATCAAGCTTCGATCATGAGCAAGTGTTAAACAAGGGGAGGTGTCAGTTTATATTTTCACACTAAATTCACTCTCAACCATGAGTTTGAGGTAGGAATCATATTGCTCTGTAACTTGGATTATGTTCATAATTTAGGCCTCGCAAACTTGATTTTTAGTTTCCTGTAACCCGCCCGCGCTTCATTTTCATGCCTGCGTTTGAATTCATTATTGAAATTTTGGGGGAAAAAAAAACGTCTTTGCAATGAAAACGTCCAAATTCATGCATTTTGTGTGATGAAATTGTGAAATGTTTATTCATTTTGACCAGAATAGCCTTTCTGTAATGCACTTATCAATTGCATCCCCGGCTCCGGGGACTAGGGCCAGGACGTACAAATTGCCCATGTGACGTCCCGGCTACAATCGTGTACGGTCCCCACAGGGCCGGGCACTATTTTTTGTACGTCCCCGCTACAGTCCCGGCCCCCCTTGGCCGGGACAAAGTGTACAGTCCCGGCCACCCATTTCCCAGGACTCGGCAAAGTATTCACCCGGCTACAGTCCCAAGGACGCTTATTTCTTTCTGCAACCATAACGGAATGCATTTCTATGTGTTCCCTCTGTGTTATTAGGCTTATTCCGTCAAGAGCATCGCATCTCTAGCTTATTTATAGCAAGCGCCCGGGGTGTACATTTGTGTACCTTAGCGTACGTCCCCGCTACACGCCCCGGCTAGCGGGGGCACAGTTTGTACGTCCGTGTACACTCCCCCGCATTTAGCCGGGCATCATTTTTTGTACACTCGTGTACGGTCCCCGCATGGTCCCCGCTATGCCCCGGGTCCCCAGGGGCCGGGCTTGCAATTGATAAGTGCATAACTAATACATATCTTGACCCATTTCATTCTATGATGGTGTGCAGCGGTGTATAACAATACGTCTGACATCCACATTTTGTATAATAATGAAAGTCGTAAAAATAATGAATAATGAAATGGTTGCCTCCCCTGATTTGAAGAAAAAAAATGTTACGGGAAACTAAAGATCAAGTTGGCGAGGCCTTATGATTGAAATATAAATCTGCACGAAAAGCTGCTTCCCCAAAAAAATTGTGGGTTGAGGAAAGATGAGATTCTCACCTTTCCTGGTTGAGGGAGTCTCCTTGAAAAGATTGCATAATTTACCTTTCGACTTAATGATAAGGAAAAATAAAAAAGAACCTGTTTAGCGTTCCCGCCCGCTTCCTTTTTTGGGGTCCACTTCAATTTTATTGTTTTTCTTTTCATTCGACAATAGTCCTTGTCCAGCCAAATTCATTGTGATGCCCCCCCCCCCCCCCCCCTCCCAAAAAAAGTCTTGCCACCAAGTTGCATGTGAAGGAATTGAATTTACCAATAAGGACCCCTTTGGAAGTGTTTAGCTGAAAGGGTTATCCTTAGCATGCTATCATTTTTAATGTTTTGCTGTAAATGGTAAATGTATGCTTATCTGTATTTTAATGTAATATATTGTTTCATGTGCAATACTTCTTAGAAGGTAATACAATGCTGAATAAAATCAAATCAAATAAAATGTGCAAAAAGTGTATTTTCTATAGGGCAATTTTGCAGAGAAATAATAATTATTAGGTTAAAAAAAATAATAACCTGTTTAGCATCCCTCCCGCTTCCATTTTTGGGTCCACTTCAATTTTCTTTTTTTCATTTCAGTCATAACTATCCACCTTATTTATTTTTGGAACTGTTTTGCAATCAAATGATGTTTCTACAGGGTAAAGAACATTGCAAAGTTTTTTATTTCACTTTTTAAAAATAAAGTGCTTTGGATAATCACACTGAAATGTGGACCACCAGAGTACCAGACCATGTAAGGCCTGGTGCATGGCATATGTGACCAGTCGCATCAAAAAGGACATGTTGTCGGCAAACGCAGTTTTGAGATAGACGCCAATATAGTTGGTGAAATATATAGATAATAATAGAAAAAATCATGCTTCTTCAAATCATATCTTGTGTTTACAAAGTCTAATAACCATCAATATGGTATCATTTCAAAGCTTAAAATGGGCTCTTTCATGTCATACCAATAACGCAGATTTGACCCGAGCCTCCAACATGTCCATTTTGATGTGACGGGTCACATATAGGATCCAGTGGGCTTTCAAACAGCTAAACATGAGGAACATGGCCTAATAATAAATTAATTTTGAAAAGTAGCCTAAATCTTCTCTGCCATTGATGTAAATGGTACAAGTGTGCAGTTTTATATTTACTGCTAAATTCTTTATCTTCAAAGTAGCCCAATAGCTTACTAAACCCAGCAAAAACATTTTCTGGCTAGAAACTTTACTGACACAATCAATATTTACCAATAGGCTTGGAGTAGTCATGCAACAAAAGAAGTTCCACCATCCCAGACAGGGTACTTACTTAGTGTCTGCTACTAATTGGTCAAACTATTGTTGTACTCTCTATGTGGATCTTTGTGGACTGGGTGTGGTGGGTTGTTGACCGTTTGTTGATGGGTGTTGAGGTTTGTGGAGGGTTGTTGATTTTGTAAAAGCCACGAATCCACTAGGTGGATTGATTTTCATGTTTTGTGGAGGCTTGTGGGCCATGTGTGGATGGTTGTTGACTGTTGTAGACCGAAAGGGGTACTTTGTGGATTTTGGCTTTTCCTAGTGACATGTCAGTCCCAATTTTACAAATTGGGTAATTTTGACATTTTTATTCTATTAATTTTTTAAGATTTTTTTTGTATTGTTATTTTTTTTCTGCCATCCATGATGTCAAAATCTATGCATGACAAAAGAATTTCCAATTTATATACTAGCATTATACAGGTGTTTTAGCTGACGGATTGTCGACAGGTTTTGCGTTTTTCAGTCCCAATTTTCAGTAAGCTTATATTGGGGTTTTTTGTCGAGATAGTAGAAACTTTTTTGACATGTCCTAAATGTCGACATACGGCATGTAGACATAAGCAACCCCTATGTAGTCCATTATTGTCTCAATTTTTCACTTTCCACCTTTTTTACCAATAATAATAATAATAATAATGGCATTTATAATGCGCCGTCAATCTAGGTAAAACTATTCCGAGGCGCAACATATAAAACAAAAATACAAATTAACATGAAAAATACATAAACAAGGATGATTTGCATATACATGTACATGTATATAATACAAAGAAATCAATTATAAACTGAGTCAAATAATCTTGTTTTCAACAAGTTCTTAAAAGAGTCAAGTGAATCACAGCATCTTAAATTATAAGGTAGTGAGTTCCAGAGAGTTGGTGCAGCAACCGAAAATGCGCGATCTCCAAATGAAGAAGTAGTCCGTGGAACAACAAGTAAAAGTTTATCAGATGACCGGAGAGAAAAAATAAATAAAAGAGAACACATGTATATTGCCTTTGAATTGGCTACTTTAATCAAGGGTTATAGTAATAGATCAAAATGTTGCTTATAAATAGCTTTTACAGTTCTATTAACTTTCATCCAACCAACAATTCCTTTCATGACCAATGATTTATATTTCCTTTTTTTTCACTAATCAAAATTGGTTTTCACTATTGTGTTTGGGTGCCAGTGTCCTCATAGCTAATCAAACAAATGCTAAGGCAATTGCTGTCTTAAGCTTTATTCTGTGACTTACAATGTACAAATGCTGTTCAACCTTCTTTGGGATAGGGTAGCCTGAATCCTTCCCATCTTCACAATTTAAATACACCCTTGAGAGGGATCTTAAATGTGAAGGCTGAAAAGCAAACTGTTCCAAAAGTGTGCACTGATAAACCCAAGAGATTATTCATGCACCGTCACGCCACACTCCGTTGAGTCTTCGCTTTGTCGCGCCGATTTTCTTCCCACAGCGCAGCCCGACAATCGTAAGACCTGTTCTTTTGGTGTTGTTGTCTGGCAGATTTGCGCATGGGCAGATAAGTTCGAAGTGACCGAAAGTGTCAGGGATTTCCAGGACACTTCCGTTCACTTTTTGAAAGTGTCCTTTCCCCAGTCCCTGGATTTGGTCCTCCATTTTAAAGATAGCAGCTAAATAGAGGGACGTAGAGACCCAGGGTAGGGATAGGGCATCATATGATCATAGGGAAATCCTAGATATGGTATTCACCATTACTATGTGTGTCTGACATCATTGTGTGACTTCTTATTATTTATAGGCATTGGGATATTTCTGCCCAAGAACGGTTGGATATTCTGAAGACTTATGTCAACTTTTTAGGGCATCATATGATCATAGGGAAATCCTAGATACGGTATTCACCATTACTGTGTGTGTCTGACATCATTGTGTGACTTCTTATTATTTATAGGCATTGGGATATTTCTGCCCAAGAACGGTTGGATATTCTGAAGACTTATGTCAACTTTGGATTTGAACACTGGGGATCAGACACCGAGGTGAGTCTCATGATTTGAGTCAGCAAAATGGCCATACGCAGGGGTAGAATTTCGTTATGAGCCGCGAGAAATTCTACCCCTGATACGTGAACATATACACCAGGATTGTAGAACGTGAACAAAAGCTTAAAAACTGTGGCTGATTCTGGGTTTATACGCGGCAACAAGTTTACCGGTGTTATGACAACTTGAGACTTGAACTGACCTGGCTTGACCCGACCTGACCTGGCTTGACCCGGCTTGACTGGGCTTGGCTGGGCTTGATTTGACTTGGAATTTAATTTAAAAAGTGACTAATTTGATGACTTGACCTGACTGGAGTCACTGAGAGCAATGAATACCAGACTTTGATATCTGACTTGACTTCAATACTTTTCAGAAGACTTAACTCGACTCAAGTTCATTATTCAGTCAGAAGACGTTACTTATGTTACTTTTATAAAAGACATGACTTGATTTGATTCAAAGTGCCACACTGACCAAATAAAGTGGCGTCCAAACAAAAAACAACACAAAAGATTAGTAATTTAAAAAAATAAAAATAAAACATAGTTGTTTTAAACCCAGAGATATTAGGGGTGAGTGAGATCACAAATACCAAGGGACATAATGTTGCTGTTCTGATAAAACCTCCATCTGGCCCTTCAGCATGTATACAGTAAACACTTCCTATGTTTACTCTTTGGGCAGTCTAAAATGTTCAAGGGCCAAAAAAACCACATCTATAACTTATAAGCCTTGTGCTTGTGGCCTGAATATGTATAAAGTAACACTTCCTATGCATATCCGTTAGGCAGTTTTACTTTATACATGTTGGGGGGGGGGGGGCTGTAAAACAGACAGACCAGAATCGATCAAATAGAATTATTCATACCTCTTAGGATTTAGCATACAGTACCCTACACCATTAAGGGTGTTCCTATGGCTAATTTTTTATTTGATATTCTAATAGAGCTTGATGAGCTCCACAATAAGCTGAAATCTGAGCTTGATCGGAGGTACAGTTTTATAGATATGACAATTTTATTGTCCAAAATGAAGCAAAATTGAAGCGTTCATTTCTTTTGTTTCTTATTGGTTTTTTTGACCGCCTAGCAAAATAATTAATCTATGCAAAAATGTTTAATTAATTTTTACAAGAAAAATATAAATGCTGCAAAGCTGAAATTTTGGGAGCTTGTTTAAAGTATAGTGTTTAGAAACTTTCCTGTGCTGCGGGAGGCTGTAAGACATCTGCATAATTAATTATACTTAATTATCTAAGGAAGCTTTAGGTCATTAAAAAATGAGGCAGATTAATGCACTTAATTAATTTTGTCATGTTCATGCACTTTCTTAAATGTATTACCACTTGGTGTATATGTTGGTTATTATTTCCTGTGCTGCGGGAGTGTACAGAAGTTTTCAATAAAAATTTGAAAATTTAGAGCAAAAACAAAAAACTAAATTTTCATAGAAATTTTTACCTAGGGAGTCAAAAAAACAATATAAAACAAGAAAATAGACTGCCCTCTGTTGGCCGAAAAACAATACAAAACAAAAGAATTCAAAATGACTTCAAATGGTTATATCTGTTGAACCGTGCACCTGATTCACCTCCAGTAAAAGACTTTTTTGTTGTACTCAACCAGCTCTACCTTATACTTGAATATCTTTGCTAGCCAGGGGAACAACCTTAATCAGAAACCTCCAGATTACATAGAGCATCAACAACAAAAAGGGTTTGTTTGCCCAAAAAAGTGGGTCGGTTGGTGGATTACCTTCTTTCTTCTTTGTTGTTGTTGTTGTTGTTGTTGTTGCTATAAAGACACTGTGGAGTTCTATTCTCAATATTACCAAACTCTTTTAGGGAAGAAAAAGACTAAACAGTTTTGTTTTTAATTACTTTGTTCTTATATGTTTGTTTTTAATAGCGCCATACCAAAAATATATAGAACGTCTAAAATCTCAGTGAAAGCTTGTGTGTTGAATACAAGGGTGACAGGCTTGCAACCTGTAGTACAAACCGTCAGACCATGTTTGATGGTCTGCTTTTGCTAGTATATTGAATTTGCACCTACTTGGTGTTTACAAGGGAGGATATGGGCTGAGACTAATATACCTAAAGAGATAAGAAGCGCCCATTGATACCTGCCATGGTCCGATGCGTCATTGTTATAGTTGATGCCTGACGGCCCATCGATTATCATCATTCAGTTTAATCTGTATCACAAACTCGTAGTAGCGCGCTATTTTTAATCCAGTGTTATCCACAACTGTTTTACACTTTTCTTAATTTCCTGAACGCACTTTAGTATGGGATGGTGCCCGACTCACAGACCTTGATATATTTCTGAAATAATATGCATTTATACCGCTAAAATTATGGCTTTTCAGAAGAGATATGCCAATTAAAACCTATTGGGTACATTCTTGAACATAAACAATGTATTGTGATAACCAAATGTCATAGTTTGTATTTAGATTCAGTATGAATTAAACTAAAAAAAGTGATGTTTTGAAGAACTTGTTTATGAATTAAAGTCTAACATATTGAAACGGCAGCTCATTTTCATGTTTTTAATAAGCTTATTTTCCCATCGAGTCTCATGAAAAACCTGATGAGCTCCGTTCGCGAGAATATTTCGTGAATTGATTCCATAGTTTCAGGAATGTGTTTAGTAATTATTGTGTACATGTATTTCAAATTCCATACCTTTTGGCTGTATATTTTAAGAAATATCGATGCTATGAGCAGTGATCGGGCAATGTTGATTTTGGATTCGCCGCGAGTTGTGATTCTTTTTAGACGGTAAGAATTGCTTTCCTAGGTCGAAAATATTAGTCGCGACTCTTTTACATTTCACGTTCGTTGTTATAATGAGAAGATGCATAAATGTCTCCTGATTCCAAATATGTTCTTAGTTTCTTCTGACATTTAGAATTAGTGTAATTGTAGTTCCGTGAAATATCCTTAATTTGGTAGTATTTTCTTGGCTAAAGAGTGTTTCTAGCCTCTGAGTGACAGCTTGTGCGTAGCGCGTTGCAGCGCTTAGAAACTAGCCAACCACATGTGTGAGAATTTTCGCGTCGCAAGTAATTTCGCGGAAGCTTTCTTTAGGAATTATTTGCGCGTAAAATGCAGGAATAAAAGGGGCTGCATTTCGGGATTTCAATGAGTTGGGGCGAGAGAATTCGCAGTTATACCTCATACACTGGAGGAGCGAGAAATCCAAACCCATCACAGATTACTTTCTGAACTATTGTCAGAGCCGAATCTGAAATATGACGGTGACGTCATTACTGAAGTACCATACAAGGGAAGACCGTCCCTTGTTATGGAACTTTGACATGGTTATTCATGAACGAGGCGGGGCGTCATGCCGTGAATTCCGAACTGGCATAGCCCTCGTACCAGAATCCCGGTGTTAAATGTTGTTGTAAATATTATTCCATAATTATTAGGCCTTCAATTTATAATCAGTGATTTTATACTCATTCTAATAAACCAAACAAGCAAAGTTTAACTTGTTCAGAGAGATTGGTGCGTAGAAATTGAGATCGTAACCAATGACTTGTTTATATCCATCTGAGAATTTATAATAAACAGCTGATCGTTCAAAACAAGCTCTCGTAACGTAAACATACAGGGTGACGCGTAAAGTAATGTTTACTCGTATAGGGTGGTCAGAAAATGTACCTTTACGATATTTAGAACTACTGAAAATCTTACACTGATGTAGTAACGCTTTGAATATGGAATTATGACTTTGTATATAATGTAATGTATATAATGATTGAATTGGAGCTGAAGAAAACAGCTAATTATAATACTTCTAAATGTATACATTTGTAATGACTCATTACTCGTCTCAGAACTACTTCAGATACATATATTCTATTTATATAACTCTATATAACCTGGTTCACTACCTACATAAACCCTCACTCCGATAATACTAGAATTACTTGGTGAATGAAATCGGCTGGTAGATGTGAAATGAATGTTTAGAGGCAGGTCTCTCAGGTTAGGAGACATACAGTCTTCCCCTCAGCTGACTGATATGTCTCGGAGATATTATAGTCTTCCCCTCAGGAGACATTCGTTCTCAATCGCTCGGATAAGGAAGCTGAAATTCCTTATACTCTTGATTTGATCCATGAGATCCTTATTACAGTCCAAATAGTGATGCCCCATTGACTATCCTAACTGAATCCAAGGCAGGAAAGGTAAGACTGACACGCTACCACATTTGTAGTCTTACAGGAGATTTCTTTATATTTATGATTACGGAGGCAAGCTCGGTTCCGTTACAATATGTTTCTCAATTCATGTTAAATATAAACACATTACCATGAACTTTGTTATCATAATACATTGTGTATATGCCCAAGAATGTACCCATTCTGTTTTAATTGTCATATCTGTTCTGAAATGCCAAAAATATAGCGATATAAATGTATATTCATTTTAGAAATCTATCACATTCTGTTTGTCGGTAGCCATCCCATGCTAAAGTGCGTTCAGGTTATTTAAAAAGGGTAATAAATGTGTTGTTAATACTGGATTCAAATAGCGGGCTTACTCAAATTATGAGGCCGTGCTACAAATTAAACTGAATGATGATAATCGATTGGCGATTGACTAAACAATATCTGCATCGGACCTTATGCACAGTGATGAATAGCTGTAGTACCGGGCTTCTTATCTCTTTAGGTATATTAGTCTCAAATATGGGTATAAATTTTAAAAAACATACAATTTCACCATAAAATATATCTTTAAAAAAACAAACAAAAAACAGGGGTTTTTGAGATTTTATGGGTCGGTCGTGTTTGGGCAATCAAACTTTTTTTTTCCTAACTATAATCCATGTGTCTTATTCAACAGGGTGTAGAGAAGACAAGACGTTTTCTACTCGAGTGGTTGTCTTTCCTGTATCGCTACATCCCCGTTGGTATACTTGAAACAGTACCTCAGGCTATTAACGACAGACCACCGCATTACATAGGAAGAAATGATCTAGAAACACTCATGGGTAGTGCCCATTGTGAAGACTGGATTAAGATCAGGTAAGAAATGGGTAGACAACATGGGCTTATTGAAATCAACTCAACTGCATTTGCCTAACTTTAAACATTTTACTAATGGTCATAACTTATTGCAATGTCTCATTAAACCTAACCCAACTGAGTAACACAAAATAAGTCTAAGTGGGTAGTCCCACTTCCCCTTTCTATCTCTTTGCATTATCGTGAAAGGGCATATTGGCAGAGAAAGAATTGGGTTTTTTGCATTTGCCTAAGCATTTGCCTAACGAACAGCATTTACCTAACTTACTCCATTTACCTAACTAACAGTATTTGCCTAACTTACTGCATTTGCCTAACTTACCGCATTTGCTTAACTTACAGCATTTGCTTAACTTACCACATTTACCTAACTAACTGCATTTGCCTAACTTACTGCATTTACCTAACAAACAGCATTTGCCTAACTTACTGCATTTGCCTAACTTACTGCATTTGCCTAACTTGCAGCATTTGCTTAACTTACCACATTTACCTAACTAAAAGCATTTGCTTAACTTACTGCATTTACCTAACGAACAGCATTTGCCTAACTTACTGCATTTGCCTAACGAACAGCATTTACCTAACTTACTCCATTTACCTAACTAACAGCATTTGCCTAACTTACTGCATTTACCTAACGAACAGCATTTGCCTAACTTACTGCATTTACCTAACTTACTGCATTTACCTAACGAACAGCATTTGCCTAACTTACTGCATTTGCCTAACTTACTGCATTTGCCTAACTTACCGCATTTGCCTAACTTACCGCATTTGCCTAACTTACCGCATTTGCCTAACTTACTGCATTTGCCTAACTAACAGCATTTGCCTAACTTACTGCATTTGCCTAACTTACCGCATTTGCCTAACTTACTGCATTTGCCTAACTAACAGCATTTGCCTAACTTACTGCATTTGCCTAACTTACCGCATTTGCCTAACTTACCGCATTTGCCTAACTAGCCGCATTTGCCTAACTTACCGCATTTGCCTAACTTACTGCATTTGCCTAACTTACCACATTAACCTAACTAACAGCATTTGCCTAACTTACTGCATTTGCCTAACTCACAGCATTTGCCTAACTAGCAGCATTTGCCTAACTAACAGCATTTGCCTAACTAGCAGCATTTGCCTAACTTACTGCATTTGCCTAACTTACCACATTAACCTAACTAACAGCATTTGCCTAACTTACTGCATTTGCCTAACTCACAGCATTTGCCTAACTAGCAGCATTTGCCTAACTAGCAGCATTTGCCTAACTAACAGCATTTGCCTAACTAGCAGCATTTGCCTAACTAACAGCATTTGCCTAACTTACCGCATTTGCCTAACTAGCCGCATTTGCCTAACTTACCGCATTTGCCTAACTAGCCGCATTTGCCTAACTTACCGCATTTGCCTAACTTACTGCATTTGCCTAACTTACTGCATTTACCTAACAAACAGCATTTGCCTAACTTACTGCATTTGCCTAACTTACTGCATTTGCCTAACTTGCAGCATTTGCTTAACTTACCACATTTACCTAACTAAAAGCATTTGCTTAACTTACTGCATTTGCCAAACTAACATCATTTGACTCACAGCATTTGCCTAACTAACAGGATTTGCCTAACTTATAGCATTTACCTAACTTACCGCATTAACCTAACTAACAGCATTTGCCTAACTTACTGCATTTGCCTAACTTACTGCATTTGCCTAACTTACTGCATTTGCCTAACTTACTGCATTTGCCTAACTTGCAGCATTTGCTTAACTTACCACATTTACCTAACTAACTGCATTTGCCTAACTTACCGCATTTGCCTAACTTACTGCATTTGCCTAACTTACCGCATTTGCCTAACTTACCGCATTTTGCCAAACTTACCGTATTTGCCTAACGAACAGCATTTGCCTAACTTACCACATTAACCTAACTAACAGCATTTACCTAACGAACAGCATTTGCCTAACTAACAGCATTTACCTAACTAACAGCATTTGCCTAACTTACCGCATATAATTCACTTACAGCATTTGCCTAACTTATCGTGTTTACCTAACTAGCAGCATTTGCCTAACTTACCGCATTTGCTGAACTAACAGCATTTGTTTAACTAACAGCATTTGCCTAACTTATCGTGTTTACCTAACTAGCAGCATTTGCCTAACTTACCGCATTTGCTGAACTAACAGCATTTGCTTAACTAACAGCATTTGCCTAACTTACCGCATTTGCCTAACTTACCACATTTACCTCACTTACAGCATTTGCCTAACTTATCGTGTTTACCTAACTAGCAGCATTTGCCTAACTTACCGCATTTGCTTAACTTACAGCATTTGCCTAACTTACAGCATTTGCCTAACTTACCGCATTTGCTTAACTTACAGCATTTGCTTAACTTACAGCATTTGCCTAACTTACAGCATTTGCCTAACTTACAGCATTTGCCTAACTAACAGCATTTGCCTAACTTACAGCATTTGCCTAACTTACCGCATTTGCTTAACTTACAGCATTTGCTTAACTTACAGCATTTGCCTAACTTACAGCATTTGCCTAACTTACAGCATTTGCCTAACTAACAGCATTTGCCTAACTTACAGCATTTGCCTAACTTACCGCATTTGCTTAACTTACAGCATTTGCTTAACTTACAGCATTTGCCTAACTTACAGCATTTGCCTAACTTACAGCATTTGCCTAACTAACAGCATTTGCCTAACTCACAGCATTTGCCTAACTTACTGCATTTACCTAACAAACAGCATTTGCCTAACTTAATGCATTTGCCTCACTTACCGCATTTGCATAACTAACAGCAACTAATTAAAAAGTAAATGAGTGGTAAAGGCCAATGAGGTTGGTGATCCATAACAAACATTAGAACATTACAATCACAACCATACAACCATGACAACCATGTCATAGTCAGTGACATTGATTATTTCCAATGTTTTTAATTTTCTTATTTACACAGTGAGATGCTACTAGGTCCCGTACCAGACACCTTCAGATTTCTTCCCAAGCATAAGGCAAACTCATACAAGTGAGCAGGGTGATACATGGTCATGAGTGACAACGATGGGTAACATGTGGATATCATGTGGATAACATGTGAACAACTGAAATGGTGATTTCATGTTGACTGCATGTGAGACGCTACTAGGTCATACAAGTGAGCAGGGAGATTTATAAATGACAACAATGGGTAACATGTGAATATCATGTGGATAACATGTGAACGAGATATTGATTACTTGTTGACAGCATGTTGGATAACATTTAATTCTACTCTAAGGCCAACATTTTTTTGTTTGGTTGTCCTCCAAAGCTCTCAGAGAGGAGGGGTGGGCGGGCGAATTTGTTTTCTTAATCTTTTTTTATTATGCCAGTGGAAGCTCAAAGTTCAGCCAACAAGAAGTTGAAATCAAACTAAAAGTTGCACAGTATGTTATCAACACTTAGTTTAATATGCAATGCCATTTAAACTGTTAAAAAAAATCTGAAAAAATCTGAAGGAAAAAAAACTGGAAAAAGAAGAAAAAAATCTGGAAAAAAAAAAAAATCTGAACAAAAATCTGAACAAAATCGGAGTGGCCCTAAATCTGACGAGTGGTCAGTCAAGGACAACAACAATCAAATGTTGGCCTAATTATAATGCCATACATGTGAGCTGCTACTAGGTACTGTACCACCAGACACCTCTAGATCTCTTCTCAAGCACAAGGCAGACTCATACAAGTCATCTGTGTGATGCACGGTCATGAATGACATCAGTGGACCACATGTGGATATCATGTGACTAACATGTGAACGACATAATGACTGTATGTGAGCTGCTATTAGGTCCTGTCCCACCAGAGGTTTTGACAGAACAGAGCATAGCTTATCAGTCCATTTGTTATGCTTGTTGTACACCAAATAGCAACATATACTTTATATCACTTTAAGCGGGGTGTGACATCAGCGTGTATTGCAGTGAATGCATCATGATATTGCACGCTCAACTCCAATGCAACTGCATATGCGTCAGAGCGGTCAAAGAAGAACGTCAGCTTTGGCCAGAAAGTGCTGCGCCTATCACTAGATTACATGCTGATGTCACCTCCCTACTTGAGTATATTAAAAACATTTTGGTTTATAGTTACTTTATAATTTATGGGCCATTGATTGGCCTAATGCTCCTTCAATTTCATCAGGTTTCCATGGCAACAAGGCGCCATATAGCACAATGAAACATAATAATTTGAAAGTTTTACATTCTATTTTTTATAAATGTGTCAAACATTGCAATAAGGCATAGAATTGAAAGTTAGTGCTATTTTATAAAATAAAGCAAAAGATTTAGGTACTATGTTTAATTTTAATCATAGTTATACAATGCACTTGCACAAACTTGAGCATCAATAACCGTGACGTCATTGATACCGGAGCTTTAAATCCGCAAATTTTTTTAAATGGCATGTTGAGAGATGGCAGTTTTTATGATAAGTATAATATTTTGTTCAATATAATTACGTGATTAAGGCTCGATAATTACTGTTCTAACATATAATGGACAATGTTGTGCTTACTAGATGCCTTTGCTTTTTGAAGTAGGAACCTCATCTAAAGTTTGACATGATTTTTTCAATATTCTTTATAAGAAGAGTTAACCTAATAAGAATAACCCATCTTAAGATGAATAACTTTTATGAAATAGGGCCCTGGATTTCTTTATGAAGATTCCAAAGTTGTGTTTTCAAATACCGATCATTCAAATCCCCATGAAAATTTGAACCAAAACCAATGCACATATTTTTCCTGATGTGGTTTTACATGTTTAAATTGTGTTAGATTTGATTAGGTTAATGGGAAATGAATTTCAGAATGCAGGAAAAGCACTGGTTATTAGGCTAAAGAAACTGGGGCAATCCCCTGTTTAGACATCAAATAGAAATTATAACAGGAAACTTAATGACAAGAATTTGAATGAAGGTTAGATTACTGTAAAACCAGATATTTTCGCGAGTTTAAAATTTCACAAATCGGCAATACTGGACTATTTTATGGCATGAACATTTCATGAATGTAACTTTGCAATGCACTGCAACCAGGTAGATTGGAACTATTCACGGTATGAAATTTTCGTGAGTAAGTGCTCCCTGTGAAATTAGCGAAATTTAAATGCATGCAAATATTTCTGGTTTTACAGTAAATCTTGTATCAGTAGGGCTCCACTAATCAGATTTTATGCAATTATCATTTAATGATGCAAATTATATTTGTATCATGAGACAAGCTTTTATTCACGCAAATAAAAATAAATACAATTTGCGGTTTATCCTTGGTGTAAGACAGACGGCACAGAATTAACCTAGCATAAAATCCCTTATTGTTCCTATTTGGTGGAAAAGAGAGAAGAAATTTGGGATTTTTTGACGGGTTTATGATATAATTTTTCACTTATATGTTGTGTTTGAAATGTGTAGTTGATGTTCTGACATTTAAACTGGGTGATTTGAGGTCAATTTGAATTTCACGGGCCGATTTACACATGCAGTGATATCCAGACCGGAGGCCGAATTATATGCATATATATATAATATCACTACTTGTTATGCGGCGGCTTATATCAAAAAAAGTGTGCAGTAATTTTCCCTTCATATTCAAATATGTTTTAGATTACCCTTGTGAGTAAAACATATCAAAATGTCAATGAACCAAACGCACAAATATAGAAACTAGAGCCATTAAAGTAAGGCTTTTCTAAAATGTATGGAGAGTGTCTTGGTTGCATGCTCCCTTTATTCTGCAACGGGGTCTTGACACTAGTCTAACTTATAAATGTCTCACATCAAGGATATACCAAATTTGCAAAATTATACAAATGTGTTTTTGAATTTGAGTTTTAGGTTAACGAATAAATAGTCGGGCTTTCTAACCATTTGTTATTAACACTTTCCACACGGCAGGCGTCTGCAGACGACATTCCAAAATGTCACAAAATATTTCAAAAATATCGCAATTATTGAATTTCATTATCATATTTGGAATAACCATGAGAAATGCATTGAAATAAGTACAAACTTGCCTAGTTTTGGTTCAGTTAACCTTGAGATAGACCTTTGGAAGTTTGGAAAAGTTTTGAAAAATCTGTTTTGCATATGGTAAAACTAGTAGCCGCATGGAGAGCGTTAAGATCACATTCACATCAATATGTTGTTGCCTACAGAAAACTATCAACTTTTACCATTGAATTGTTTGGTTATAACGAGAAATTACATCATATGGAAAATCAAGAATTCACAAAAGAGTGCAAAGATGATAATTTAACTTTACTTCTGTGTTACACAAGTATAATGTAGGGCTTCTGATATCACTGTAATGGATTTGCATACCTTTTGATTGGAGCCCTATTGTTGTACATGGATATCTATTAATTTATATGTGCCTTTAAATGAATATTTTATGATTTTATCAAATAAAATTCATCTAAAGATTATTGCTTTATAGTGTGCTCATTCTACTATACAAGGTTGTCCAAAAACGTCAACTCATTTCAGGTATTAATCATTTTGCACATAACATTTCCCTTCTAAATACCATTTTTCATTAAAAAACCAAAGTTAGCCACTAGTTGGTCACTAATGCTAAACATTGGGCCGTATTCTCGTACTAAACACGGTTTTAGCTTAAAATCGTGTCTAACTAAACGCGTGTTTAACTAAAACGCGCGTTTATCTTTTAAACAACGTGTTTAACTAAACACGGTTTTAAACTCGGCGAATCTCGTTCCCAGGGTGGTTGTGCGTTACTGTATAGTATGTATACAGGTATTTATTGTTGTTGTGGCCCTGATAGGTTACAATAGATATCGACTGAATACCTCAAACGCACGTGTATTTTTAATACTACACAATATGCTCAGCAGCTTACAGCGGGTACGGTTGAGTAATCATTCAAGGCATACAGTTCGTGTATTTGTTTAGTTAAACGCGCCTTAAACTACCCCCATACCCATGTTTAAAGTTAGACACTTTTCAGTGAGTTAGACGCGTGTTTAAGTAAAACAAATGTACGAGAATCGCGTTTAGTTAAACGCTGTGTCTAAAGTCAAAGTTAGACGCGTGTTTAGCTTAAAACCGTGTTTAACTACGTACGAGAATACGGGCCAATATGCTTGAACAAATGCAAAACATATTCATAAAACTTATTGGGCGATTATATTCCAGAAAATAGGTGCACATCCCATATAGAGGGGTTTGGATTTTTAGCTTCAAGTGTTGATCATAAACTGTTGGAAATCCAGACTTTCCCCCACGGAAGCATTGGAAATCCAGAATTTTCCCTCCTTCAAAGCGATATTAGAAGAATCTGCATCATACAGGGTGAGTCAAAAAAAGTTTACTCAACTTCAGCGATTTATTTAGAAAAAAGTATTCGTTTGTTTTCAAAACAATTTACTACGGTATAAAGACAAATCAATTAGCTTTAATATGAATTTTATCGGGTTTAGAATGGTTGAGGAAAACTTATTTTACGCTGTTTTGAATAAAAGTGACCAATTTAACGTCCGAACACGCTTCCAGATCTTGTTGACCATTATATTTCATACGATACGAGCAATAAAAAATTACAATCCCGACAGCGAAAGGATCAATTCATTTGTTATGAAATGATTAAAGTGTGGTAATTGTGTCATGAATAGGCCTTAAAGCTGTCTATTGTCCCTCATCAGTGCAACCATCCTAAGCACACTCTCAAAGATCAGGAGAAAGACCAAACAAGATGCTGGATTATCAGGTGGGTTTCTATTCATATTATTGTTTTCAGGAATAAATTTTACATGTAGAGAGAGAGAGAGAGGGAGACGATTACTTACTAGTCTTACTGTGGACATTGACAATTTTTGATTGGTTCAAGGATAATGTTTACTTAATCGGACATATGTACGAAAAATAAGTGCAACATTATGTTTATTGATTTATCAAAATACTATATCGTTTATTATTCACATTATCAGATAGTCACTGGTGACAATTTTTATTCAATATCCTCATCTAGTTTTATCATGTTTATGAATATCCCTTGCGGACTATTTAATCCTTGCAATTATTATTTATTAACTGACAGTGGTGATACGATTTAATCCATATTTCATGTTTTAATCTGTTAGGAGACAATTTTGAACAAGTCTATTGTCTACTTAATTCTTTTAATAAACAAGATGTGTAATGCTTTACATCATAATCCTAGTAAACATTTATAAGCTCGTTAAGCTTGAAATTAAAAACCGTGTTTTTGGTGAAAAAACAGCTCCTGTACAGAAACAGAATACTAATTATATCTGTTTTTGTTTTTGTCAAGACGTTTAATTATGTGTAGACTCACATCGTCATTTTTGTAAAATTTTAAAGCACATTGCACCTTTCAAAATCGGATTGAACTTGGAATAATTTGATCAAAGTTAAGTTTATCGGAACCCCCAACCGCGAGCCAAAAGGGCACACGGCCACTGTTAAAAATAGGGCACGGCCATTATGGCCGTGATTTTTTTACTGATCCGAGGGCATCGCGGCCAGATGCGAGGGCATCTCGGCAATGGCCGCGATGGCCGCGATGTAATTTGAGCCCTGGTGTAGAGTTATACACACAAACGTGATCAAATTTTAGGGGGAGGAGACTTACTTTTTTTAACCCTTTATAGTGTCTCTGGGTGACGGGGGAAAAAACCTGTTGACGGGCCCGACCGAATCATTCGTTTAAAAATTCGGGAGAAAATTTTTCTGTATAAACATTAATACCGACCCAAATTTTGGATATGTTGGGATTTTTGTGTGTGTCCAAACTATGGCATTTTCTTTATAGATGATGTTTTCAGAAAAAGTGGCACTTTTCAAGATCCTACATGAGTTTGTTTGAATAACGCCACACATAATTAGGCGTTTTGAGAGATAGAAACACTTACGAAAAAGGAAACACGCTTGGCTAACCTACACAAAGTTTCCCCTTTTCAATACCATGTTAACTTTTCCCAAAACAGTCACATTTCCTCAATAATGTTTTTTTTACGAAAAGTTGCACTTTTCAACGATACAGGGAAGTGATTAATGTGAATGATGGACACTTTTGGCTAGTCAAGCATAAACGGACTAGCTAAAGAAAGAAAAGACTTTCTTTCAACTGAAAATAAAGAATTTTAAAAAGCTCTGGAGACATATTTTAACTTTCTTGCATACGATTTTTAAAAGTGCAACTTTTTCTGAAAACATCATTTTGGGGAAATGTGAATGTTATGGAAAAAGTGAACATGATATTGAAAAGGGAAACTTTCTATGGGTAGCCACGCGTTTTGGAGGTATGCAAACACACGTGATCTAATTTTAGGGGGGGGGGGTGGCTTACCTTTATGAACCCTTTATCATGTTTATGATTATATACAAAAATAACCACTTGGGATGCAATGGTCTTTTTTCACTCTTTTCGCGCCAATACTTTCATATTGGCGACTATTTATTAGGCACTGTAGATAACAAATGTTGAAACAAAATCGTTCATGATACAATTTGTCGGGAAAACTGCTAAACACGGGACACCTTTCCAAATGCTAATTTTGTAAATAGGATTTCAATCTAATATATCCTCGAAAATATATATAGATATTTTCTTTTATCCAGGTCTGGGTCAAGCGATTACCAAAAGGACAAGCACTGGTCTCGAACCCACGCATACCGTTGGTTATGAATATTTTATAAAATGAACTATAGGGAGCGCGCGGTCGTGAGAAAAGTGGTATTTTGCTTTTACCGTGAACCATTATGCCTGCTTATTTTGGGAGATGTTGGCATAGGAGTATGCCTACATCTCCATTAACAGCTTACGTACGTTTTTTTTACCATGTCTCCTCTTCGTAGGATACCAACCATTGAATAACAATTTCGTCCTAGCACATAATGCTTATGCTCTATGGGCAAAACCGGAATAAGCTGTGAAATACATTCTGTTCATTCCGTGCTGGGCAAAGAACACGACATTGCCGGCAAAGGGGCCTTTTTCTTCTTTCTTTTTCCCCTTCAAAATAACACAAAATATCAGGAAAAAAATAATAAAAATAAATAAAAAAGACGGAAAAATGGGTTGGTGGTTGTATTCATTTGTAAGCTTTTTTCCCCCTCAACAATTTGTAAAACAAATTGTCCGTATGGCCCGTAGAGCAGGTTTTTTTTTCGTCGCTTTGTCAAGGACGCTGTATCCTGCTGGATGCTTGTGATGCTGCGCTTGATTTAAGCTGTGCGGAATGCTACCTATGCGCGCAGTAGCCGCCCGCGTCTACCAGATTCGCTACCGCGCACCGCGCGAGTTTGGCCTCCTCGAGCGCCTCACAGTCAAAACCCGTTACTAAGCACTCTCCCAAACCAAAATAAAGCGTAAAGTAAACAGAAGTGATCATCGCATTTCATTTGCTTTCTTTCGCCTAATAATTCTCGTCTTTCAAAAAGTGTTGGCGCAACCGAATTACTGCACATGGCACCGTCTTATCATATCCTAATTGATCAGCTCGTAGCTCGAGGGAATCTTCAAAACAGCCGCCACGATCAAAGCTTTTCTTGACCTAGCATTTCATGAAGCCATTGGATTTGGACAGCCATGTCGTTCTCAGCACACAGATCTACCGAAAATCCGTCGACGACGTCCCAGTCTCGATCCCTCGCAGACCTTCCAAGTACCTCGCCACCGATTACCGGGAATGAAACTGGTGGTCAAGAAGACAACGTAGGTCGACGCCGTAGAGCATGCAGCGAATCGGCAGATTACACAGATCAACATTTTGTAAATGGTACATTGAGAATTTCATCCGTGTCGGACACTACGTCTACATCCAGTGTTGCCAGCGCGGAGGAGATGATTTGTCTGCCGAGTCCACCGGAACAACATCATAGGCGTGAGCTCCGTCGTAGTGACACCACTGACCCAACCCCGTCGTCTTCCAACGGTAGGCCTAACCTTTCAACGTCAGCTAACCGTAACCATAGTCTTGCAGAACGAGAAAGGCCTATTCCGACTTCTTCTCACAGCAACAGTTTTTCTTCTGACTGCCACGTGACTTCCACTGAAAGTGATGGACCTATCCATATGCCTGCCAATATTGGTCCTACCGAAAGGGACACGCCTACACAGATGACTTCCCGCGACATGGACACTAGGTATTCAGCGCAACACACCAATTCTGCTGGTATTGATAGACATTTCACGAGGCCATCCCAAAGCAACCGACGCGCTGATGAGGTCGAATTATCTGATAGAGCGTCCCAAAGACCTTCTCGTCACAACTCAATAACTGAAAGAGGCAGACCTCCCAGGAGGCCTACTAAAGTCAAACGTCGCCCTACTGAACGCAGCATATCCCCTAATGAACGATTTCTACTAAGTCTATCTAGTCAAGGCCAACCACCACATTACCGTAACCTTCCTCATGCTACATGGGATAGATCTGCCCCATCGCGGACTTCCGATATCAATAATCATCTAGCAGCCAATCTTCCCCATAACCAACCCATTGTTTTTAAAAGACCACCTACACCAATACCTTCAGCTGAACATATCCAGAGTGCAATTGCGCAGACAAACCGTACTAGTGAGAGTATCGCAAGAAGAAATGGTGTTGTCACTGGTACAGATCATCAGACTTCAAGTCAAAGTGGAATTGCAGCTGCTGGAACAACCCGTGGAGCAGATGCCGCGCGGTCTAACAAATCTTCATGGTCTTATACTAGCTCTACCAACGTGTTATCGCAAACCAGTGGGACTGCAAGTCACGATGACCGATGTTTCTTTGGGTTTAGTGTTCCAACCCATGATGAATATGAAGGTAGGCTGATTATCTGATGGTTTTGACCTCCGTTGTGAGGATACTGTTATACGAGTATCTTCTTCTTTCAGGATACTGATTAACATAGGACCACCCAAGCAGGATGTGTTGTGCGATGCTACGCGCCGCTGCATATTATCCTTAATTTCTTTGTCTTAGGTCTGGCATGTCTGGTAGTATTTATTATAAGACAGGTTTGTCAGACATAAGTGCATCTTATACATCAATTCTTTCCGCGGTGATCTTTTTATTTTACAAGTTTGGTGACCGATCGACCTTAGAAACATCAACTTCCCCTCTTAATGTTAAAGGCCTACCGTTCCATAGGTCCTGAAATTTAATCCATGTTTCCATGACTTCTGATTCGGAAGACTTTTGATTCTACTTTGATATCGGCTGTGCAGACTGCTGATGCGTTTCATTTTAGAGATATTAGATATAGGGCTAGTCGGTTGGACACAGAGGCGTAACTATAGAGAGGGGGCAGTGGGGCATTTACCTACCCTTGACCCCATCTCGTCAATGAAATGACAAACTCTATGGTCCGTATGCACAAAGGAGTTAGACCGGGTCTAAAGTTAGACCTGGTCTAAGTGAAATTTATTCATGCCTCAAAATCTGTTTTCCTCTGCATTTTCATGAGATATTTTGTGCTATTTTTGAACTTTGCATCCGAATCTTTACAATTTACTAGCTTATTTGAGCAGGAAATTAAAGGTGTGCTTTCACAAAAACTAAAATCCACTTACACCAGGTCTAACTTTAGACCCGGTCTAACTCTTTTGTGCATACGGACCTATGTATATATACAAAAATAGTCGGTTATGCCCCTCCCGATCGCTATTTTTTCGTACATGAGTCAAGACAAAATCAGTTCATTTGTTTAAAAATGTTAACATTTTATTACAGTGAATTTTGGTTTATTTCGTATTAAAACGGAATAAATAATTTTTTCTCAACTCATGTACGAAAAAAAAAAATCGCCTCCCGATCACGGGCCTACTCCACCCTTCATGCCCCCCCCCCCCCAATGTGAGACCCTTTAGTACGCTGCTGGTTGGACATCCTCATCATGCTCATTGAGATATCAATACCACTAGAACAACTTGGGTCTTCGCTGGACATGCAGGTTTTTAGCGTTCAGTGTTTAACATTCTTAAGAAAGTTTCAAATATATAGTGTAGCATCTTCAGTATTAATTATTAATTTACCTATAGCGGCACGCCCGTGCTTTGCTTGTACTCAAATTATGTTCTACTCAGGGGTGGGGCATTGGGTATGGCAGGCCTGGGGTATGGTGACAACATTGAAAACCGATTAAGTTGCGATTGCTCCCCGTGCGCCCCTTGTATTCTTTCTAAAACATTAAATACACTTCGGTAGTATGGGTGCGACTGTGGCTGTGCAACCTCACCGCTGACCGCCAGACTTGCATTACCATGATTACAATGCCTTATCATCTCTCCTATAACCATGGTAACCTGGACTTATAATAATTATTGTTTCTTTTAGATGTTTTAAATGAGACATCTTTGGATAGAGAATCAGACATCGCTAAACGTTCTAAGAGATCCAAAGCTTATCAGTTGACAACCGATCACCCAAACCATCCGAGTGAGCAACCAAATAGCTCTGTCAATAGCAGTCTTCATAGAAACCCGACATACACTGCTCAATATGAAATGAACGGCAACGGACAGCTTCAGTGGATGTACGCCGGTGCATACACGAGTAGCGATGTAACAACTTCCACTTCTTCGAGTAGCAGTAGCGGTCTTGCTGCCTCTGGATACGAGATATTTGAGCGAGATGTTGAAGCCAATCAGCAGCAGGACCCAGAAGAAGTTGAGTTCACGTTACGCCATACCAGAGGTGTTCCACAAGACGGGGTTTTCCCACCTGACGTGCTGACGGCATTGGAGCATGATGGTGATGCGATCATGCAAGCCGCGATACAGTGGGACAACGGCGGCTATCTAAAACCAGGATACTGCTCATCTTCCGATAGCAACCAGAGTATTTGTCGCATATGCCACTGTGGTGAGTCCTACGAACGATTGCTGAATCCATGTAAATGCGCCGGGTCGATCAAGTGGATACATCAGGCTTGCCTCATCAAATGGTTGGCCGAGTGTGGAGTCGTCACCTGCGAGTTGTGCGGCTATAAATACAAATTCAGACGAACGGGATCGAAAAATTGCTTCCGGGTAAGTTTTCATATTGATTTCCGAAAATGTTGTGAATCCGATTTTGACAATTGTCGGAGATCAGCGGTGAGAAAACCAATGTAGTTGTAGTAGTTCAGTACAAATAGGAATGTTATAGAAAACATACCCACGGGCATTCTGGGAATGGACAGCTATTAGAACCGTATGGCACTAGTCTTGTCCCTCACCATCTTTTCCCACTATATAACGATTTTTTTCTTCAGTGTACCCCCCCGGGGTTTTAGGACCATGCATACATGTATATGCAGGCCATGAAAGTAAGTTAATTAAGCGGTTGGTTTTGGGGAGTCCTGGGGTGCACGACAACCCAACCCCCCCAGGTGATGACTCATGAGTAATATTATATTCTCTCCAAGGCCTATATAGTCATGATGCAATTCCTCCGCATGACTCCAAAAGTGTTTGCATTATTAATGCTTAAAAGCACTAATTTGCTCAAAACAGGCTGTATTAGCGCCTATTGTCCACTCACGGTTATCGGACCATTAGGGTCATAACTAGGTATTGCGGTGACGCAGGGAAGTGTTTAATGTGCCCAGTTGATCTCGTACCCGGGATCTCGTATCAACCAGTGTGTATGATCTATGCTCACAGCACCAAAAAATGGTGCTACCAAAATATGGTGCTATAATGTGAACAAAATAGTGCTCGCTGTGTCCCTAATGTGGCCATCGTAATTTCAAAGCTGCCGATAGTATTTCTGGTCAATATCAAATAAGTTATCTGCGGCACTATAATACTTATCAAAATACTATTGTGGTATGAGTCCGTTCTTAGGATCTATCAGAATACTTCAGCCACTTTAAAGGCATATTATGTGATCTTTTCCAAGTCGCGCCCTCTATCATTGATTTTTACTATGAAAGCAGATTTTCTTGCAGATTTGCATTTTTGATCATAAATCATAAAGATCCTCTAAGTTACAGATCGATACGATTCCTAATTACTTCAAAATCATGGTTTCAAAATAGATTGTACCGAGCGGTACAATCTATTTTTTCAAATTTTACTTTAAATTCACTCTAAAACTATGATTTTGAGGTTATTAGGAATCGTATCGCTCTGTTACTTGGAATATATTTATGATTTATGATCAGAAAAGTAAATCTGCAAGAAAATCTGCTTCCAATTTTTTTTCGAGGATTGAGGGCGTCCCCTGGAAAAGATCACATAATATACCTTTAATGAACAAAATAAATTCATAGCTAAAACTGATATTTTTCATTTTTTGTTTTTGTGTATCACAGTGGAAATCTATCGCCTTGGATATAAGTGACAGACTTCACATGTTTTTATTGGTTTTCGCCGGTGCATTTCTGATTGTAACGCTATCATTTGTGGTATGGGTGACTCTCAGCCACAACGAGAAAGCAGTCGCGGAAAGACGAGATACCCAGTCCGAGGTATGTATGGAGCACCAGGGTTCTGTAGGTGTTATCAGGGGATTGACTCTCTTTTCTGCCCATTGTTGAGATTTGGTTCAGTATACCGCACTCTATCAATCCTTCACCCGGAAGTTACAGCGTATACTGTCAATCATTATTGTGAATGGATCAGTCATGACTATTCATGACCTCACACGATGTGATCGTCGCGATCCGGCGTCATTCCCAACCGATCTGATTACAATATTCATAAAATGCAAATAACGCCACGCCCCTCCTCTGTCACTGCCAGACGAAGCCATCCACAATTTAAAATTCGTATTTTGTTCTACGTAAATTAATTTCAAATAACCAATTCTGAATGTTTCGTGTCATTTAGCCTAAGAACTAAATTCTGCCATCATCAAAGCAAATCAGTTCTACTCTAAATCACAATCAGCTTTTTTTTACCATTGATGCACTATTTTTGTGCTGCACAAATCATGTTTTGAGCCGATAAAATCAACCACATCTTAGGTCGTCTGGTTTGCTACGACAATGATAGTGCGCCCCCTACAAAACCTTCACCCGTGAATTTGGTTTTAGTAGGCGAAATATTGTCTGAGGAGTGACCTCTCCCATAATTATAGACTCCCTGGTGTTATGGGTTTGCGATTTAGCTGTTATGGATAATCCGTCGAAAAGGTAATATTAATCCCGACTCTTAGGCGGATAGAGTTCCGTTCATACCCGCATCGTTAGGCATCGGCAAACATGGCCGGATAAAAGTTGGCATTGCTTCAACTCGCGCGTTGACATCCGTCGACCGCGGGCGATGCGCAACGACACGGAGTCACGAATGAATAACTAGAAGCAATGAGAGAGAGACCCGACCGTGCCGATGGTTTTTCTGGAGGAGTGTGCGTAAATGTCAACTAATCATAAATTTCCGAGATGCAATTGAGCAAATTTTAATTTACCGCCCGCCCTTGAAACGTAGTTTGTCCCGGCCTGTTTCCGGTTGGCCCTTTGTTACGCGTTTTACGCATGCGTGATTGGTTCGTCTCGGACCACTCATTCCCTTTCATAACTCGCGGGCTTTCTCGTGGCGTCCCTTTTGGTATCATTGCGTTCATGCTAGGGCATGCGAGAGGACGTGTTCTGATATAGTTCAGTTGAATCAGAAATTTTCCCACCCACCCACCCGCTAGAAGTAGCCTAAGTGGGGGTGTGATCCGTGGTAGGCCCACATGCAATGTTATGACAGGGCAGTGTTTTGTTTTCCAAAGGTTAAAAGTCGTTAAATAATTGATTACGATAAATAATTATAATGATAATATTGATTAAGGTCATTACCTGAGGAAATTATACAAATAGTCCTAACAGTTTGAATTTAATTAATGGTTAGGTAGCTTTTCTCCGGGGCTTCTTTCGTCTGCGCGATGAAGCTCAGGGGTGGTGGTTTGCACCCCATTCCGTGATTGGTTGAAACTCTTAAAGTTGATAATTGGATAATATGATACATGACATATCTGTGGCAACTTGTTTGAATAGGCATTGGCCTAAATGAAATAATTAGTTATGCATTGGCATATCTATCTGGCAAAATTGACCCTGATGTGCACTGGCACATCGATGGCAAATCATTCGTGATTGATTGACAAATAGTATTTTGAATAATTTGATAATAATATACATGACATCTATGGCAACATTGTCATGGACTTTGCATTGGCAAAATGATATAATCTAGATTAGTTGCATTGGCATATCTATCTGGCATATTTGACCCTGAGGTGCATTGGCACATGTGCATTGGCACATTTGGCAATTCATTTCGGCCTTTTTTTGTTTGCGCAATGGAGATACGGGGTAGTTTGCGCTCTCCTGTCGATTTGGTTGATAACTCATATAATAGTCTTTTGATTCCGTGCATTGTTGTGTAGATTATGTTTTGTATGACATGTGATACATGTAGGCTTTATAAATAAAAGCAACCTCTTGCATGGCATGGCGATGTCCGCAAATTACCTTTTGTGTCCTGCCTATTGTTTCTAGGGTCTGACGGTAAAGTGATTTCTTCAAATGTGGTGATACGTAATGTCGATCCAAACCCTCCACGGTTTTGGACTCTCGAAGCTGTGAAGTATGAAGACATGTAGCCCTATATTAAAGGACATTCGGGTTGCCACTCTCACTGTTAAAAGGTGGCATGTAACGGAACAGTTCTTCAAAGTTGTCACGGTAATGGACTCTCAAGGCCACACTCCTCCCTTTGAAATGTCGCGGAAAAGTTGCAATTACGAACAAGGCCAATATCACGGCAGTATAATTTAAAGGTGCATGTATGACGGTCTGGTTTGAGATAACAGCGAGTTCTGTGAAGATAACATTTGGGAGCAGATTGATTGGTCATGTTGGTGTGGTTAGTGGATTATAGTGTGGAGTATAATGATGTTCTGGGGGCACGAAGGCGCGTGAAAGAAAGACGTAAAGTTATCACGGTTTATTGATAATAGGAAAGATGGGAATCATGTGTTTGAGAGTTCGTGAGTGATGCCAGTGTTATAATTAAAAATCCCTGATTTTTCTTCATATCACAGATAGTGTTTCCGATATACTCCTGTCTCGATGCTCTCGCTCTTGGAATTGTGTGCTTCGAACTTAAGCACAACTGCAGGAGAATTTATCAGAGATGGCGCGCTAAAAATATGGGACTTGTCGTTTTGACCCGCAAGACTGAGCGACAAGAAAGTAGCGGAAGCGATCATACTGTGACCGGAGAGGTCGCCATTACCAATGATTTGGATCAGCAACAGTCGCCCCCGCATGAAAGCGGATCATCTTTGGACGATGGATGTGAGCCTGACGCAATTAGGAGTTATGTCGCTTCTCGACAAGAGAGTAACGTCGATTACCAGACATTGTAAGAAAGAACGTTCACTTGACGACATCTACGCATTTGTTTGTTATTAATCATGTTGAATTCGAACAATTACTTTATTTCTGTCGGAACAGAATGCAAATATCAAATAAAGAGTGTGTATTTTGTTCCCTTAAGGATTATAAGTAGTAGGCCTATACCATGATTCAAATTAATATAAATAAATTATTGGAAAGGATAGTGCAAATTCTAAGGGATCGTGTAAATTAAGTCTAAATGTTTTCTTATTTTTAGGCGATGTATTCATGACGGATGAAAACATCAAGTTGCACGTGGTGCAAAATGTTCTCTTTTTAGTTTTGTGTGTGGGTTTTATAACGTTTTGACCGGAAGTGCTGAAGAACACTTTCCACCTATATTCATCAAGATATCAGGTATATAGCATTAAAACATTGATCGACCGGTTCTATAAAATAATTTGTTGATATTTCTGGTTTTAAAAACCAACTGCAGATTCGTTCGGTTGTGCGTGGGGATGTCTGATGTGTTGGGCTATCAGAGGTTGCTTCAATGTAATCCCAGCATGCAGTAGAAACGCACTGTGCAATTGGATAATGGAGCTTATTCAATCCGCGTTTATATATTGATACAAATTTGAAAAGTCTCACTGATTAGATCCTCTAATAAACCAATTCTTTTCTGTACGTTTCAATGCAAAACAAGAATTGAATTGGCTCAATTATCCCATTGCAATACATATCCCAAAGAGGCCTTGGGAGGGGGGGGGGGGGGGGTCATCGTAGCAAATCTGCAATCGTAAGGCCCATATGTCGCAAGGGGAAAACCGAGAGTTCGCATAAAATCCGGAAAATCGCATTAAATATTTGCAATTCCACAAATCCCCAAAACTGATCAGATATTGAGGGATATAATGCAACTTCACGGGTTTTTATCGAATTTTCCGGGGTTTTTAATGCAATTTAACGCGCTTTCATGGAATGTTCCGTATTTTCGCGGGATTAAATGCATTTTCACTAGGTCAAATCTATACAACTTAATTAATATCCAACCTTAGTAATTACAAATCAATTCACAGGACCGGAAAGACCTGGATACGGACTTTGCCATAAATTCAAGTTTTCAAATTCAAATATTTGCACGCGGTGGCTGTCAAAAGTTCATGTAGGGGTTAAACTTGAAAATTCTTGATTAGGTGGTCAATCAGTTTGTGCAGTCACAGGGCCTTGTGAAGTCACACAGAAATATTAAAAAAAACTCAATGTTTTTATTTTGATATTAGGATAACATGTTGGTACACTCTCAGAACAAAGGTTAAAATCTTTAACCATGTTGGTTAAAATTCTAACCAACGGGAGGTTACCAGGTGAACCACACAATTGGTTGGTTAAAACCGTAACCAACAGCTGTTGGTTAAAATTTAACCTGTGGTTGGTTACAATTTATAAACATTTGTTGGTTAATATGTTTTAACCAACAGTGGTTGGTTAAAAAATGTTGGTTAAACTTTTTATTTTTTGGGCTAAACTTTAACTTGTGGTTGGTTAAAACTTTTAAACAGTTGTTGGTTAATTCTGCTAAACTTAACCATTTCTTGGTTAATCCTGCTTGATATATAAAATGGGATGTAAGAGTGAATCAACCAGATCATATATTTAAACAATTTCAAGTGTAGATGGTAAACACCAATTATACAGGCATATTGTTTACAAAATACAGAATCTATGGTGTTAAAAATTGATAAAAAAGGGGCATCGTTAAAATTACATTTTTACGTTTCTTATCGTTTATCTTTGTTATATCATCTGATTTATACGAACAATATTTGAAAATACATTGAACCATATTTTAATACCTGTGAAAACATCATTTTGAGGAAATATGACTGTTTTGGGAAAAGTAAACATGATATCGAAAATGTTAAACTTTCTATTGGTAGCCAAGCGTTTTTTCTTTTCATAATCGTTTCAATTTTTCAAAACGTCTAATTGTGTGTGAAGTTATGTAAACAAAAGTAGTCTAATTTTAGGGGGAACTTACTTTTTTTTACCCCTTATCTTGTAAAATGATTCATATGGGCATCTGGAGTAGGCCTATTTCCAATGCTTCCAATTTGGCAATCTGATTTTAGTTTTCATTTTAGAGCCAGTGGGTTAACTAACACGGGGATGGGGATTTGGTTTTCGAATAGCAGTAACCTTGGTAACGTGTTGCTATCTACGAAAGATAGCAGAATATGGCACTATTTGTCAAGGGCGTATTTTTGATGGGGGCCACATTTTGTATCCCTGTGAGCGAAGCGAGTGGAGCGACCAGCGGGTGGGTCCAGGGGCCCGGCTTTAGGAACCCTGGTGGGGAAGCTCCTTGGTTTTAGGCATTGGTTTTAGACATTTTTAAGGCAAAGATTCAGCATGCATTCTGAAGCCGTAATTCTGGTATTTTCTCACATGTCTACTAACTAAAAACAATGATTCCTACATAGATAAGTAACAGGAGTGAAATCGAAATACAAAGTGCATATTCAAATTCAAACTTAAACAACATCCAAGCCAGGCACATGATTGTAAGCTTAAATCCATTTTTTTACTTGAAACCTTTTTTCATTGTCTTCTTTTCTCTGGACTCCATACCAGTTACGGCGGAAGCACCAATATTATGGTGGGTCGAGATCCATTATGTTGATATATACCTGTAGAAAAAAATGCGCGCGAAGCACACACAAAGTTTTCAATTTTTTTGATCAAAAATTGTCCCGAAAATCGTTCCTGAAGCCATCTTTAAAGCTTGAATAATGAAACTTTGAAACTAATTTTACACTAAAAAGGTCCAGTTTGACGTTTTTGACGTCATACTGGATTTTGTTTAGGCATGTTAGGGGAGAGGGTCGTCCCCCTCCATGAGAATTATGGGGGACGTGACCCCTCCCTCATTTGTGCCACATGCTCCTTATACCCTTCCTCCCCACCTCTTCCTCCTTCTTCTTCTCCTCTACCTCCTTTTTACTCTTTTGTCAATGGGGGCCATGGCCTGCCGCCCCCTGGATACGTCACTGCTATTTTTTGCAATCTGAAGATGGCGATTGCAATGTATTTGTTAATCCACATATCAGTGGCGGCGAAAGCACAACAAAATAGGGGTGGGTGGGTGAGCCAAACTTTTGTTTTATGTTGAAGCTCAACTATGAAATTTCAATTTATCGAACTGAAATTTCACTCTATTAGATTGAAGATTGCAATCTTTCAAGATCTTTCTCTGAGCACAATCTTTAAGATTGACTTTTCAATATTTTGATTTAAGATGGTAAGGGATGGCATCCAGATTCATACGGATTGAAAACCGTAGATCGGAGAGGGTAAACGCACTGGCTGTATGTTCACGGGAGTTGTTCAATGCGTTCGCTAAGCATGGCTAAACACGTATTGATTGGTCATTATTTAACCGCGTTCCGGTTTATCTACACAAAACTGTCAGTTTATCCCAGTGCGTTTACCCTCTCCGGTCTACGATTTCAATCCGTACGATTCTAGATGCCATCCATAAAGTTACTATGATCTTCTGAGAATAACGGCGAAGGTATCGTGAAATACTAGCATGGTATCGAGGAAGGGGACATTTCCTGATGTACTGATTGGGCCCCTGGCCCTATAATTGGGCCTGTGACTTTGGGATAAGGTTGTGGGGATACAATATATAATTCCCGAGGGTATAAGACCTACTTGGGATGGGATATGAATAGGTCTGATGCATGATATTTATGAAGTGCAATAATCGTCGCTGTCTACTGAAGATAACAGTTATTGCTTATACACTGTAGCGACGAAAGCGTTCGAAGGTATTTGTATTTTGTTGTTTCTATCTTAACTCCTTCTAGTAGTGCACTGTGATGATACTGATCTATTCAACTTTTAATATGACGACTTGTATTTTACCGCAGTGATGAAAACAACCCTCATCTATCAATAGATAGGAATTGGGGCTATTTTAACAATATTAACCCGTATCATTCATCATAATGATTCCTATACCATCTATACTTTCATCCATCATAGTTAATTGCAATCGTTTCAAATACGGTATAATAATTGCTATTTTGTAATTAAAACCGAAAATATCTCTCGCAATGGTCCATTTATAAATAGATTGCTGTGTTTAATGCTTCTATATCAAATACCGGTAATTGTTGTAATCGATAGTATAAATAGGGCCTACCAGATACGAAATTGGTGAGAATACATTGATGAGTTATAATGTATCGACCTTTTTTCTGACCTGAAATTGAATATTTCCCGTCATTATCCCATATCCCATACATATGAGTAAATGATACATTTCATGATATAGGGCGGTTTATTACGGCTTTTAAAAAGAAAGGAAACCCGAAAGCAATTTTGATTTATTTTGTTTTGAAATTGGCATGCGTTCATAACATTTGTCAACAACAAAAATCAGTTGAAGCAAATTGCGATAACAGCGTTACGTTTTCATTTAATATGTTTAATGTCTTCATATAACCGCGCATTTCAATGAAGTTGAACAATTTATATCCAAGACATTGTATTACAATCAACAGAAACACCGTCAAAGTTAGCTACAGCTGCATGCCCAACATAACCAGTATTATCAAGTCACACAACAAGAAAGTCTCACCAACACCAACGAAACCGTGCACGAAGCAACGCTGAAAACATGCAACTGCCTCAAAAGCGAGAAGGAAGACTGTCCACTACAAGGACAGTCTTAGCTTCCAGCATCATCTATACAGCGCCGAGATCACATCGACCAACAACAATGTCACCAAGAAGAATACATCGGGCTCACGGAACTTCCCTTCAAGCAGAGATACCACAACCACATGCAGTCCTTAAGAAATGAGAAACACCAACACAGCACTGAGCTCTCAAGACACGCGTGGCAGCTAAAGAAGAAGAACCAACCATTCACCATCAAATGATCTATCATCACCAGAGCGCGTGCACACATCAGCGGATCCAAACGGTGCGACCTTTGCCTCACGGAGAAGCTGTACATCGTATCAACGGCGACAAAAGTAGACTCCTCAACAAAAGATCTGAGCTTGTTTCCAAGTGCCGTCATGAAAACAAGTTGCAACTTACGAAACACACATTAGCGGTATAGCTTTCTGACTTTTGACCTTATGAAACTAATAGATGCATAAATTGTAGACATGGCAAACTATTCTTTTTATGACTTGCTCTATCCATCCGCACAATACGAATTTGAGGAAATATTGACCTTTGACCTATTTTGCCATACATCTCGGATACTAAACATCGGGTGGATTTACAACTATCGACTTTTTTTGCTCCTTATGATCTCAGGAAGAGTTTGGTATGCATTACAACATCATCTGACCCTTTTTGCAATTTGATCCCTATATGACCTTTGACCTTTGATATTGGCCTCCCCGTACAGGATGCGGCACGACATATAATCAGATCATCAAACCTTGTCAACTCTCTCAGCGGAATAAACCTTATTGGCTCCTGGCCTATGATAAGTACTGCCTTATAAGGGACCGTTCATTATTTATGCTGGAGGGTGGGTTGGGTAAACTATAGGGGGGGTCGTGTAACTTTCATATGTTGAAATAGGGGGGTTATGTATATAACTTTGTATTCTTAAACATGGGGGATTGTGTAACTGTTTTTAAACTATAAAGATGGTGGTGATTGGGGTGATTTTAGAGGATATTTTGGAGTGTAAATGCAATTTTTTTCTGCGCTTCGCGCATATTTTCTTAAAACATCGATTTCAAAATCTGTTACTATGAGACGACTTCTGGACAGCAAATCTTTTCTGTGCCTCGGACGATATGGTGGGAAAACATCGATATAATCATCAACGGTCAAGAAATTAAAAAGCCACGGGGTGTATAATGTAACAAAATCCAATTTTATGATTTAAAAAAAATGTGATTTATTGAAGCTTTTCACTTCGTCTCAGCTTTGCACCAATGCTCACAAAAGTAGAACGTTTTACTGGATTATACGTTTCTGCTCAGAATGTAGGCTAACTTGTTCGGGTTATAAAGACAAAACCACCCAAAATGTATAAATAGTGACACAATTTCCGCTCGCTCCGCTCCCCATTACTAATTTCACACAATAAAAAGAAGGGCCATCATAAAATTATTGGTCGTTCAGATAGGTGTAAAAACAGAATTTGCCAACATATCCATGAACAAAATTCCAAAGGTAAAGATAGCCCCCATAAGTATGTGACAAGTTGATTTTTTTTCAGTTAGGGGGGGGCGGTTGTGTAAAAAGCTACTGGTTAGCAGGGGGGTCATGTAATTTTCAGTTTCAGCTGTAGAGGGGGGGGGGGGGGGGGGGGGGGGGGGGTTAGGTAATTTTAACATACAAGTCTCGAATTTGTCCCAACCCCCCCCTCATCCACCATAAATAATGAACGGTCCCTAAATAGGCACATCATGTCACCTTGTGCTTCTAAAATAGGAACCATTGGAGTTATGCAACTCAAACTTTGGAATACGACTATTTTTAGGATTACCCTTTATGTAGAATAGAAAATATTAAGTTGAAAAGCGGGCCAGCAATCGGAACACCTACCTGATGAAGACACACTGATACGCTTCACGCCATGTTAGTGATATAGAAAGACTATACACAGAAGCAAAATCAAGGTAAAAAAGGTTGGCACACGTCAGTGCACGTTTTCCGAATTAAGGAAAATAGCGCCCCTCTCCCCTGAGGCAATGTTGACCCGAGTCATGTTGTCAGAAGCCTGGGCAGTTCCCCAAACATATTGATTGATGGCTAATGATGGGACAGGGGAGGGGAAGCATATGAGAAAGGGGGAGACTTCTAATTCTATTGTACAGTGCTGTGTCCCAAGTCTGATCTCGACTGCGAGCACAGGGTGGTTGTAATTATAAGTTGCGTCAAGTGTTCCAACTTTTTTTATTCTTCATGATTGATGTAGTGAGGTACAATTGAAGACCTGAGCGCAAGAAAGACCCAGTCCATTTTGGCCAAATTAAGTTAAGCTTGATTTTAGGTAGCTTTAGTTTGTGGAAAATGTGGGAACATTACTGATTTTTTAATTCGAAGTCTTACAATAGATTTTTCAGGGGGTTCAAGTTTTGCACTATCACCAATGTGAGCGCAAGAGAGACCAAAGTCCATTTTGAGATACAGGTTTTTAAACAAATATTGTAGAATATTACCAAAAGATGCTATTGTAATGAAAATTGACAATATTATAGGTTATAGTCTTAGCATTTACATGATATATGATTTGTTTGGACAAAAATGTCGTATTAAGCAATATCGATCAATATATTGATTTTGGACTTGGGTCTTTCTTGCGCTCAGTTTGGAGCCATAGGTTTTATACAGGGTTTCTAAAAAACATTTTATAAAATGTTGTTATTATTACATCATTACATGTCAATAAACAATACCGTATACATGTTGCTAAAATCATTAAGGTCATTGTTAAATGGCATCATAATTGATTTGAAAATAATTATCAGCCATTTATAGAAACCTTGTATACAACTATAGTAGATTCATAAACTCTGGTGTATTGGTTTCGATTTTGGACCTCGTCCATTGGGCGTTAGAGGAACCCATTTTGACCAATGATGAAACAGCGGTACTTTTATAGATGTTATTATTTGCGTTCCATAATCAAATGCTATTCATGATAGTGTGGCTTAGTGAATATAGCTGATCATAGCTTTACAAATCACGGCAACCAAATACTTAATCCAACAGCTTGAAATATGTTATCCCTTTGGAAGCGGTCACCACAATAATAAAAATCGACCATCATCGACCTTATATAGTTTTCAAAAGAAAAATGTTATGTTCGTCAACCTATTCATAATTTAGTGGATAATCAAGTTTCACTTTTTATTATTTTCCTTTTTTATATGCACATGACATAAAGGAAACATTAAACTAAAAAAAGACCCGTTTTACATATTCATTTGTGAGAAAAAACGAATTAATCCAATCATCATCTTTTGTATAAACCAGGTACAAAACCATTTGGCCTAGATCGAGAAAACGTTATATCAACCAAGATTTATACGGGTTATAAACGTTAATTTATGTATTTCTGGCTATGAGACCACCTGAATGCCATTATCAATTTATCTGGATAACAATACATCTGCTTTATCAAAAATATGCGGGCAATTGACAACATCTGTTTGCAGGCAAATTCAATGCAGATCATTTTGCCGCAAGTTCCCAGTCACTAGGATTAATAATAGTTGTTCGCCCTATCTTTACATAGTGGTGAATACGTCACAATAGTACAGGCACTGATGATGACAAGGTATTATCCATGCATATTACGATTAGAAATCGAGTTCCTCCCCTCTCTTTTGCTTCTGTTACCTCTGACTGAAATGGTGAATCGGCCAATGTCTGCGAATCAACTATAGCTATGGCTCCAAACTGAGCGCAAGAAAGACCCAAGTTCAAAATCAATAAATTGATCGATATTGCTTAATACATTTATTTTTGTCCAAAAAAATCATTTATCATGTGAATGTTAAGACTATATCCTACAATAGTGGTCAATTTTCATTACAATAGCACCTTTTCGTCATTTTCTACAATATTAAAAAAACTTGCCTGTATCTCAAAATAGCAAAATATGGACTTGCGATCAGGTCTTCAACTATAGCACATGAAAAAACCCTTTAATTCGATACAATTTATATAATTGCGGGGGTTGAGTTATATATATTTGACCTGGATGTCTAGACTAGGATTTATACATTGTGGTTATTTTTACGTCCGTGTAATCTGTAAATCATTGATACGGATGGTAATAATGCAGGATGATTATTCAGTAGTTGTGGCTGCTTTTCCAAGTAAACGAAGCTGAAGCGCGCATAAGTGTGATGTGACGTGTACAGTTTATAATGTTATAAAATACAACAATTCATCTTCAACACAATGGGTTTTTATATTTAAATATATCAAGCCATGAAATTGTTTGCCATTAATTGCGAACGTCACTCGAGGGGAAGGGGTAACAAGTTACGCATAACCGTATACACTCTGTATGTCGGTAAAAATAGTGATAATTTGGGACGACCCCTTTAAGGTTTCACACCACTAAATAACGTCTGGCCCTACCCCTTTGAGGCAATAGTCCAAAACCGGCCCGTTTCTATACCGAAATGGGAGACCTATTGTAAATTACAGTTTAAAATTAGGGTATTTACTACATGTTATGGCGAAATTAATATAGTGTGAATTTTGACAGTAACATCAGCGTTCTTCAGGTCATTTCCGGTAGCTGACGCCATCATCTAAATCAACAATTGCGTGTGACCAGGAAAACCCAACTCGTACTTTTTGAAAAGGCTCTAGCTCAAAAAAATTCCGGTTACCCCACCATATATGAGTTGTTGAGTTAGTAGTCATGGCTTTCATCTTCAAGTTGAAACCAAATTTCGAGAAATATCCATTTTAAAATTGTGCATTTCACGTGTAAACCTATGGGAGATGTATTTGGTGGTGTGCAACCTATAGGTTTCACACCACTAAATAACGTCTGGCCCTACCCCCTTTGAGGCAATAGTCCAAAACCGGTCCGTTTCTATGCCGAAACGGGAGACCTATTGTATTACAGTTGTAAATTAGGGTATTTACTACATGTTATGGCGAAATTAATATAGTGTTAATTTTGACAGACACATCAGCGTTCTTCAGGTCCAAAAAATTGATGCAATGATGATTTTTTAATATTTAACAGAGACATTTGTGTTCAGGTCATTTCCGGTAGCTGACGCCATCATCTAAATCAACAATTGCGTGTGACCAGGAAAACCCAACTCGTACTTTTTGAAAAGGCTCTAGCTCAAAAAAATGCCGGTTACCCCCCATATATGAGTTGTTGAGTTAGTAGTCATGGCTTTCATCTTCAAGTTGAAACCAAATTTCAAGATACTAGTTTCTTATAACGTCGAGAAATATCCATTTTAAAATTGTGCATCTCACGTGTAAACCTATGGGAGATGTATTTGGTGGTGTGCAACCATAAGATCCTGCCCAGAATTTCTACAATTCGGACTAAAATCTAGCGACGAGGCCAAGTTAAATTAAACTTGTTCTACGGGCCTGACCAGCTAATACTTTTCAACTTGTTCCCACATTTCTCACCACTAAAGCTACTTTAAATCAAGCTTAACTCAATTTGGCTAACATGGACTGGGTCTTTCTTGCGCTCAGGTCTTCAGATGTACCTCAACTACAATCATGGAGACAAAAATAGTTGGAACACTTGACGCAACTTATATTTACAACCACCCTGTGCTCGCAATCGAGATCAGACTTGGTACACAGTACTGTATAATAGAAATTAGAAGTCTCCCCTTTCTCATATGCTTCCCTGCCCCATCATTGGCCATCAATCAATATGTTGGGGGAACTGCCCAGGCTTCTGATAACATGACTGAGATCAACATTGCCTCGGAGGAGAGGGGCGCTTTTCCCTTAATTCGGACAACGTGCACTGACGTGTGCCAACCTTTTTTACCTTGGTTTTGCTTCTGTGTATAGTCTTTCTATATCACTAACACGGCGTGAGCGTGTCAGTGTGTTCAGCAGCCTATTAAAGTTAGATGTTCCGATTGCTGGCCCGATTTTCAACTTGACATTTTCTATTCAACATAATAGTCGTATTCCAAAGTTTGAGTTGCATAACTCCAATGGTTCCTATTTTAGAAGCACAAGGTGATATGATGTGCCTATTTATTGAGCAGTACTTATCATAGGCCAGGAGCCCATAAGGTTTATTCAGCTGAGAGAGTTGACAAGGTTTGATGATCTGAATATATGTTAGTTGGGCGCCAAGAGTCAATATTTGTATCGCTGTCGTGCCGCATCCTGTACGGGGGGAGTCCGCTATCAAAGGTCAAAAGTCAAAAAGGGATAAAATTGCAAAAAGGGTCAGATGATGTTGTAATGCATACCAAACTCTTCCTGAGATCATAAGGAGCAAAAAAGTCAATCGTTGTAAATCCACCCGATGTTCAGTTTCCGAGATGTATGGCAAAATAGGTCAAAGGTCAACATTTTCCTCAAATTCATATTGTTCGGATGGATAGAGCAAGTTATAAAAGAATAGTTCGCCATATCTACAAGTTTCATTAATTTCATATCTATTAGTTTCATTAGGTCAAAGGTCAGAAAGCTATACCGCTAATGTGTGTTTCGTAAGTTGCAACTTGTTTTCATGACGGCACTGGGAAACAAGCTCAGATCTTTTGTTGAGTAGTCTACTTTTGTCGCCGTTGATGTGATGTACAGCTTCTCCGTGAGGCAAAGGTCGCACCGTTTGGATCCGTTGACGCATGCACGCGCTCTGGTGATGATAGACCATTGATGGTGAATGGTTGGTTTTTCTTCTGTAGCTGCCACGCGTGTCTTGAGAGGTCAGTGCTGTGTTGGTGTTTGCCATTTCTTAAGGACTGCATGTGGTAGTAGTATTTCTGCTTGAAGGGAAGTTCCGTGAGTCCGATATATTTATTTGTGACATTGTTGTTGGTCGATGTGATCTCGGCGCTGAATATATGATGCTGGAAGCTAAGCAATTTCCTTGTAGTGGACAGTCTTCCTTTTTGCTTTTGAGGGCAGTTGCATGTTTTCAATTCGGCGTTGGTCCGTGCACGGTTTCGTTGGTGTATGGTGAGACTTTCTTGTTGTGTGACTTGATGATACTGGTTATGTTGGGCATGCAGCTGTAGCTAACTTAACTTAAACGGTGTTTCTGTTGAATAACTTGTGGAGCTTGGAATCCTTTGGGAAATGCTTGTCGATGAGTAACAAGAAGGGTCTGCCGATGTTGGTGGATACGCTTTTGCTGTCGGCATATACCAAAATAGTTCATACTTTCCATGCAGATTTCATCTTCATTTGCAACTTTTGGATTTGACATACCCACACATATCATTCAGATAATTATCAGTCTACCTAAAAATCCAGAATATTATTGATTAAATTATCTATGTGCACCCAAATCGTTTAGTGATTTGTGTGTGTTCCGACAAATTGCTACAAAGTGCAAATAAACGTCACCAAAACGAAATGCGCGCGGCCTACCGGAAACAAACTTTTCCCTTTTTTCGCCGTATATGCCCTACAACTAAGGGCGTATCCAGGACTGTTTTGATTGGGGCAAAAAAATGTGTATCCCTGTGAGCAGAGCGACAACCGGGTGGGGTCCAGGGCACGCCTTAAAACCACTGGTAGGTCGAGGGGTGAAGCATCTGAAAATTCCTAGGTTTTAGGCATTTTTAAGGCAAAAATTTAGCATTCTGAAGCAGTAATTTTGGCATTTTCTCACATGCTTGACTAAATAAAAAAAACCCGATTACTATTACTAAATAGGTATGTCACAGGAGTGTTATTCAAACACAAAGTGAGCTCATTCAAATTCAAACTTAAACAACTTCCACACCTGGGGTCCCGCCTTAGGACCATGAAAGCTCCTGGGTTTTAGGCATTTTTAAGGCAAAAGTCAGCAGTGTGAAGCAGTAATTCTGGCGTTTTCTCACATGCTTATTAGCTAAAAGGGCTTAATCCAAACACAAAATGTGCACAATGAAAAACTATCCACACCAAGAACATGATTTTATGCACAAATCGAAATTCTTTTTTCCATTGTCTTCTTCGGTCATTTTCTCTGGCTTTGATTAGGGGGTCCCAAAATGTAATTTATCGTCATACAAAAATCTATACTTACAATGCCTTAGTTAGGGTGGGGGAAACAGATGATGCGGATGCTAACAAAAATAGTAGTAGACATTTTAACCCACCCCTATCACAATGGTATTAACTTCATGACCCCCTATTTTCTATGTATAAATATGCCCCTGGATATTTGGTACCCCCACCGAAGAAATGACATCCCTCTTACTCCTTATTACCCTTCCTCCTCCATCTCCTTCCTCCTCCTTCTTGTCCTCTTCCTTCCTTCATTTCCTCTTTTTAACTGTTTTGTCAAGGGGGGCCGTATAATGTCCTAACTTCTCTCAATACCACACCTGTACCACATTGTTTGACATTGTTGAGACAAATACTTCAATAATGTAGTTCGTCTGAAGGAAGGTTAGGGAGCGCATCAAAACTCGACCGCCCGGTAACCGCCGGTTCCGCCCGGTTGGACCGCATATCATTGTTTAGAACAATAGAAACCGGCTGCAACCGCACGGAACCCCACTTACCCGGTGGTTACCGGGCGGTCGAGTTTTGATGTGCTCCCTTAACATGTGGCTTACCATACCAGCATCATTTATGATACTAAGAGACGTGATTGAATATGAATCACCTCTTCTCCACAAGTTACATTGGCTTCGTTAAAACGCGCATCGAGTTCAAAATCTTAGACTATACAGACTATAAACAAATAAATTATACAATTTGAAAACAATGTTTTAAAATAATTACAAAGCAATTTCTGTTTTGATTTTTTATCTCATGCAAATGTCATTTTCTTAGTTTCTTAATAAATTTTGATTCATGAAAATTGGTGGTAAGGAAGTAGAGATATGATCAAATATACGGTAGTCATGGAATCATCTGGGCTACTTACTCGTAAAATGTAAAATGGCTAAAACTCACTCTTTGAGAGCTCTAGGAGGGACGGCTCTTTTTTAGAGTGAAGTTCACTCTTTTCGGAGTGATTTTCCGCTCTTTTTAGAGTGATTTTCACTCTTTTCAGAGTAAATTTCAAAAGATTTAGTAGAGTAGCCATAATTTGATAAAAGCGTGACTGATTGGTTTAGTTTTAGCTATCAAGAACAAGTAGTTATTATGATATGCTAATTCGAATCACAGATGGGGTAAAATGTAAAAATCTGGACATGCAACGGGAAGGGTGGCGAGTTCAAAACACATGGCCATACTGATTGTCGATTTCTATGGACCCCATAAAAAGTATATATTTTCTGAACGGTAATCTCACAAGGAATCCAAATACCGTATGCGATTGGAATTTGCATAGGACCTAATGGTAACATCTTGTGATTAAGATTGTTCAAAGAATATCGATTTTTTTTCTTCTTCATATTTTGATTAAAGCTCAATATTTTTTTTATTCCTATCTCAATCATCATTTTACTGTGCATATTAGTTCCTCATGCAATTTACCCATCAGAACATAATGGTTGTCAAGGGTAACTTGTTAAAATATACCATATCGGGAAGTAAATGAGCGCAAACGTTTACATTTCATATTTATTAGAGTTTTCACATATTGATGAGATTGGTGATATCTCATTAATAAAACAATTGACGAATATTTTACTATTCCACAGATGAGTATATTATGATATTTATTGAGGAGACTGGAACTCTCTTATTCGGCATCTCTAACACAACTGACAACATACACAATTATTATCTACACTATGGATGTTATGAAATGCCTAGTCACTGTATAATTAACATGTAGATAAGATGAATCCAGGGCCTATGACACTGTAAACTATTACCCAATGAGAATGAAGGAGATGACCTTACAATTAATACAATACGAGAACCCTTAGCAACAGTTACAGGTAGATGACCCGATCACATTTTTGTAACACAGAATTATTTCAAACATACGGAGATTTTCATATCATATGAAAGCTCGTATTTTTCTCATCATCATACTGAAATTTGACGGCCTAAATCGGTATAATTACGGAGAAATCGATGAAATAATGTCGAATTACCGCGAATGGTGGTAACCACCGATATAGTTTGTGTACTACTCAATGGGTACAGTTCACAGCATCTTGTGCGTCTAAAATACGAACCATTAGAGCTATGCAACTCAAACTTTGGAACACGACTTTTTTAAGGATGACCTTTCACGTAGAATAGAAAACTTCAAGTTGAAAATCGGAACATCTACCTTTAAGTGGAAGGTCTACTAGAAAATGGTGATAATGACGCTTAACATACAACAATAGAGGATTGACGATCAAAGGGAAGGATAATACATGGCACTGGATTATCCTATGGGATTAACCATGACTTAATTATGTTGACACAGGTGTGTAAGTCGTATAAAGCAATACCAATTACCTACTAATGCTACAAACCTAATTGCTCTACACATATGGCCATGTGTTTTGAACTCACCACCCAAAAAGGGTGGTGGCGTTGCATTTTTGGTGACGAATCATCCATCTCTCTCTATTAACTCAACAACTAAATGTGGTAGAGCTATGGTTGAGGTGTCATGTAGAAGCCTATTTATCTAGCTACATTGTGTCAATAAATCAGGTATTTCTATAAATGTTTGGCTGAGATATGATTGATTATGTTGTGAAAGTCAGGGGTGGTGGCGGTGGCGGCGGCGGCGGTGGCGGCGGCGCTGTGTGCAATCTCTATGGGGAATATAGAAAATGTTCCCAATTCTACGTTCAATTTACTATAACTCCTCATCTGTATGGTACAAACATGATTTTGCTCTCATTTTATAGATTATTTTATATTCTATGAGATTCTGTTTCAACAAATGTGACAACTATTGTGCAACAATTGTAATCATGAATCGATTGCGTTGTCGTTGGCTTTTTCCCTATTCGCTACACAGTGAACTTGCCCTAATTCATCGGTTTTACATACATGACTATATCGAGAAGTAAATGAGCACAAACGTTTAAATTTCATATTTATTAGAGTTTACAAGTTGTTGTTTTTTGGTATGCACCCTATCCTGATTTAAACGGCATTTTTGAATTCCCCTATTTGAGAGCTTTCCAAAAATGTATAATTTTGCTATCATCAGTTAAATATTTCTTTTGTTATAGTATATTTCAACATGTTTACCATTAACAACTATTATGTTCTGATGGGTAATTGCATGAGGAACTTAAATATGCACAGTAAAATTATGATTGGGATAGGTCTAAAATTATTATTGAGCTTAAATCAAAATATGAAAAGAAAAAAAAAATCGATATTATTTGAACATTCTTAATCACAACATGTTACCATTAGGTCTTATCTAAATTCAAATAGCATATTTGGATTCCTTGTGAGATTACCGTTTAGAAAATATATACTTTTTATGGGGTAGAACAAATAGTTATTGCGATATGCTCATTCGAATCTCAGATGGTGTAAAATGTAAAAATCTGGACATGCAACGGTAAGGGTGGCGAGTTCAAAACACACGGCCACATATAATCCAACCCCTTTAAGAACCCAATAGAATAATAATATGACACATGTCAGATCTCAACAATATATTTGTTTGGCTATTCATCCTATCTTGATTTAAGCGGGATTTTTGAATTACCCTATTGGTACAGGAAAAGGTAGCTCATTAACACAATTTCCGTGATACCCATCGTGTTGGAGAATGCGATTCATGTAATCGTGTAGTATTTGTCCTCCCCGATAGGAATACCGCTGTTGGCATATTAAAAATGTGTGCTAAATACCCCAATTACGTAAAAAAACCCCATCAGTACCTAAACTTAGTTATAGCATATACCAAATGTAGCATCACTGTCCATTCAATGAACGTCATTTGTATATCGATTCCTTTATCCGTTGCCTATTATTTGGAAAGACGCTATTGAAATGGGATGATGGGTTGCCATTTCATAGCTTTGGAATCAAGGATATTGGCTGAACACATTCTTAGGGCGTGTTCACACTATAGCTTTTTCCTCAACCCGGGTCGGACCCGGGTCGAACCCGGATTGATCGATAATTCATTTTCTGTTCACACTAGAGCGCTATGTATGTCAAGCTCTGTTTGTTGCAAGTGTTGGCCGTGGGTTTTTTGTTGTTGTTTTTTAACTGGATATTTAAGCTTTATCTCAAACTGTTTTTAAGCTAAAAAGTTTATGAAATACGTATGTAGGGATTCTGTACGCCGGTCTGAAACAAAATATCTGGTGCAGAACATAACATGCAATCTATATTCTAAAACACTGGCAAATCCCAAGAAAGATTTGGGTTCCAGACTTGTTGTTATGTGTTTCAGTATCTGTGAATTTTTTCTTGAGTGCTTTGATTTGATTTTGACATTGCTCAATGTTGCTCAATGTGACGGTGAAAACCCATTGCCTCCATCTGGCGTGATATATTGGCGTAAATATCCTTATTGTGGATCATTGAGTTTAAACTAGTTTGCACGGTCTCATCCGCCCAGAGTTCCATCATGGCTTCCGTTTCAATTTCACTCCATGACAAATTTGATAAAGATTTCAACCAGAACCAAAGGCAGACGAGAGCGTGCGAAGCAAAGCTGAAAACTGACGTAAACAACTACGGTCAGAGTTTAGCAGTCCGGTCGAACAGCGATTTCTGTTCACACTACAGTCGACCCGGGTTGGACCCGGGTTGAACCCGGGTTCTACCCTTCACTTTCGCAGGGTTGTAATGTTCGACCCGGGTCGGTTTTTTGAGCCTATTTTTCTGTTCACACTAGACTTCAACCCGGGTTCGACCCGGGTCCGACCCGGGTCGTGGAGAAAACTAGCTATAGTGTGAACACGCCCTTAGAGAAATCGATTTAATACCTGAAATCATACAATAACGCCTAAATATGTCAACAGAATCGGTACCAAAAGGGAATTGAATAGGGGTGTTGCTGTTTTGAATCCACATATAGTTCTTATTGTAGGATAACGAAAATCCACCAGGCCTATATAATAACGTGATATAACTTTGCTTTTTTGTTTTTGTTTTTGTATTTTGTGTTTAAAAAGCGCAAACGTGAACAATTATAGCCAAAAAATCTACGAGGTTAATGAACTGAGTGATTATAGAAATCAATCTGGTAACCCAACAAAGAGTCTGATGGGCCAATCTATTCTATGGTTCAAGTGCATGCATCTGTAAGAAAACATGCAAAATAAAATATACAAGAAACACAAATAATAGGCATGAGTTAAAAGTGACAACGAAGGTAACATAAGAATAAGATATAAAAAACCTGACATAGAGAACAATATCCGATCTAAATAAAAGAAAAATACATTCCTGGAGGTCAATGAAATCAAGAGAACCTAAACAACGGACTCGGGATGGGGAAATGTCATGAAGGCCTTGAGCGAATTTGCTTAAAACTACGCTATAACACTGTCGTTATGACGATAATTTACGCTACCAAGTCCTACAGGTGGGTATATTATAAGTTTTAAGAAATTCTTGTGGCAAATATCAATGAATAGACAAATATAAATGCGGCCATGTATTGTGTGATATTGTTGAGGCCTACATTTAGGAAGATTAGCCGAACTTCTAATAATTTACAGATTTCCTTATTTTGTACCTTTTAGGGGTAGGGATTACATTGCTTTCCTCAGCAGATAGTTTTTTGATGTGTATATAAAGAGCAAATGTGTACAATAGCCCAACAGACATTAACAAAGTTAATGAACTGAGTGATAACAAATCAAATGGGTAACTCTCTACATGTGAGAGCTCTGGTGGCCCAATCGATTAGTTCACTGCAACTCAGAAAATAATCAAAATACAAGTTAACACAATTGGGCTGGTAAAAAACCCCAATGAAAGTGGCGTGTGACAGGAATAAGATAAAAACCCAAACATAGAGAACAACATCAAAAACTTAAGCGAAGAAAAATAATATCTGGAAATCATTTACATCGAGAGAGCTTAGCCAACATACTCTGAAGAGTTGGAGAGAAAGTGTCTGTTTACACGACACTTAAAAGATTTGAGTTCTTCCTCTAGGATGTTGCCAACAACATTGTCTGAAAGACTGTTCCAGGCTGCATGGACGAAGCTTCTGTCTTAGCAGCAAGTGCTGGCAAATGAAAGGGCATGAGCTGGCATGGCACTGCAACACTGTAAGCAACGCTGCTAAATCTTGTGGAGAGTGGTTGGTATGCATTGATATTGATAGATTTATATTACATGGCTTTCTTGAGCAGATAGCACCCATACATTACATTGCTTTTTAAGCAGATAGCGGACTATTACATTGCTTTTTTCAGTAGATAGCACCCATATACTATACATGTATACATTGCTTTCTTCAGTAGATAGCACCCATATACTATATACATTGCTTTCTTCAGTAGATAGCAAGTAGATAGCACCCATATTACTATCGTCATCAGATATAACATCCATATCACAATAATTATTTACCGTTATTTAACTTTACAGAAAATTAAAATGTTTTATTTACCACAATGTATAACGTTTCCTGAAACTGCGATGTGAAAAAGTATTGTTTATATTGTTTATTTAGCAGTTGTGATTTTAGCACTAGGGACTCTGCCACATCAAGTAATTTGTATTGACGTTGAATTTTTTCTTTTAATTATCTTAAAGACAAGTTCACCTCTTTAATAAATTGTCAGTCTTGACATTATATTTGGTCTTAAAACAGCATTTAAGATTTTTGTCTAGGATTTTCAACTGAAAAACACACACATAAAAAACACACCCCAACAAACAAACAAACAAACTAATATAATGTGACTAAGATTGCTACAAATATGCATAGGTGGCATACGCGAAACAACTTATTTACTAAATATCAAAACGATGTCGTATCTACCAATAATGTATAAACAATATAAATGCACACATTTTCACATTTAAAAAAAGTTGATAAATATAATGAGGTGTTAGATCAATTAAAATTAATTTTGAGTTTAGACCTATTACTAATGGGTGGGAAACAGTACGTATGTCTAATAGGCTATTAGACATACGTACTGTTTCCCACCGCTTTCATTTTCATTATTACTTTGATGCTAACAGATGATTATGAACAAACAAAGAATACGATTGTATTATTTCCCTGGATTATTACTTGGATATGACATAATAATATGCTATAAAATAATTAAATGCACAATCCTCGATATGCATTGATATTGGTTGCGACCACTTGTTTTGAAATAAAGGCAATAAAAGATAATTAAATAATTAACTTTAAATGTCACTCCGTCCGTTTTTCAAATTTGAAACAGTATTTCAACTGGCCTTGATCAGGCTTCTAAAATGATTCAGACAAATGACAGTCCGATCTCGTCCATAACTAGCTGGCGTATATTTCATCAGAGACTACAGTCCCTCCGTGCCACACTTCGGCACACATAGTTGAATACCGTGCTATGACTAATGACTTTGGCTTTACGAGCGAATAGCTGCATTCCGGAGTAAATTCCTAAAACGGACTCGCGTTTATTTCTTCCAAAAATAGTCATGATCAATGGGAATCGAACTCGAGGTGGCAACTCAATTCAATAACGACACAAAGACACGTGTTAATGGGTTCGCCATGAATTCAATAGAGAAGTGTTGCTATAATAGTACATACTGCACTCAATTTAGGTATTGGCACTTTATTTTGCTAAATTAAAGCTAATTAGCACACGATTTTAATATGCCAACAGCGATATTCTTATCGAGGAGACAATACCCCACATGTCTATACCAATCGCATGCTCCAACACGATGGTTATCACGAAATGTCTTACGGGAAGCCCTTTTCTCGGGTTTTACACTGTACCATATTTGTTATAGGCCTAGTTATGTATGAAAAACAGGGCTAGTTCACTATGTAGTGAATAGGGAAAAAGCCAAGGACAATGCAATCGATTCGTGATTACAATTGTTACGTAATAGTTGACACGTTTGTTGAAACAGAAACTGATAGAATATAAAACAATCTATAAAATGAGAGCGCAATCATGTTTGTACCATACAGAGATGAGGAGTTATTGTAATTTGAACGTAGAATTGGGAACATTTTCTATATTCCCCATAGAGATTGTACACAACGCCACCCCTGACTTTCGGAATATAATCAATCATATCTCGGTCAAACAGTGATAGAAATACCTGATTTATTCACACAGTGTAGCTAGATAAATAAGCTTTCAAATGACACCTAAACCATAGCTCTACCAAATTTAGTTGCTGAGTTATTAGAGAGAGATGGATGATTCGTCACCAAAAATGCAACGACGCCACCCTTTTTGGGTGGTCAGTTCGAAACACATGGTATAAGAACACACTTTTTAATAGGCTACTAATCAAATAATCCTTTCAAAAGTGTTGACACAGTATCATTAATGGAATATCCAAACATTTCATAATCCAATTTGTAAAACTCCCAAAGACTCCGAAGCAAATCCAAAGGCACCTTTTGATACGCTTCAATCATTGACTGAATAGCCCGGGAATCATGGACCTCTGGGAATTGTACAATGTCATCCACACCCAGCCATTTGAGTACATAGGGGCCTTCCACCGCAAGATTCTCATAATGTCCGATGAAGTCATACTTGATCACACACGGATTGGCTACACGGTATATAGGAAGCCAATGATCCCTTAACTGATCCATTGCAATATGATTACCCAAGTCGGTAATGAATCGAATAAATTCATCGAGTTGTATATTTAATAGAAACCCTTCTGCAGACGAGTTTGTTTTAAGCGGGGAATCGATCCCTCCTGGTCTATATTTCCCCACTATAGTACGACCGTACGTTTTCTCCCATATCCTCTGAGTGTTCAAGTTATGCGGCGCGTTTAACTTACTCAAATAAGCCGATAGAAGTCTTGTGACGGGTTCACGTACGAAGAGCACCTTTCGGTAGGTGGTGAGTTTTCTCTGGATCTCCTCGTCAGGAAACTTTCCAAGCATCTTGAAATATCCTTGCGTATAATTTCTGCGTATGCGCATGAAGAGTTGTTTCCACGTGGTGCACGAGACTTTGGGCACAAAATTAAAGAGAATCTTGAAATGGTCATCTACAATAATGTGAGCTATGTAGTCATCTTTCTTGTATTGCATCCATTGTTTTTGGTAGAGAGGTAAATCGTCACGCTCACAAATACTTCTTAGGGTAATCTGTCGTTTGGACTGCTCCGCGGCCATAACATCGTCCAATGAATGCACGGTCGTCTGAAATGCAAACAAAATAGTAATACAGATTGAAAGCGGAATGAGTTCATTTTAACTAAGCAAAAATTCTATATCAAGTGAAAATAATATGGTTTCTAAGATTCTACCAAAAACTTACACCTGTTAGACACCACAAAACTAATAACCCTTACAGCTGTAGGCGTGGTTGTGGGAATATTAATGCTATCAGGCGTGGCAGTCCCTTTTGACCACTTGTGCAGGGCACAAAAATGACCCCAGGGGTAAAAACATATTTCTGAAATCCTTATGATCAGACGAAAAAATTGAGATATCGTTTGTCAAAATCGGAGCAAGTTCAAATTTTGTCCCCAAATGAAAACGTCAACGACCTTTTCACGTTTTGCTCAATACCTCGATAACCACACATCGGACGAGAGACAAACTATACATTTTTAGAATCATTGTGCTCAGACGAACACTTTGGTACTGGAATAGTGTCAATGTTGGGGATGGCAAGCATTTGGGTTTCGCCTCTAGTAGATTAGTGACAAGCAATCCTAACATTCTAGGAACAATAATAATGGGCTGGAGATCTACCAATTTATTTTAGTTTCTTATCGTTTAGTTTCTTAATGTTTTCCTTTATCAATTCGTTGCATGTCCAGTTAGATTTTAAACGCCGTGGAACCGTCTGACAAATTTCAACGAAATGACATGAGATTTGTCGCCTTATATGTCATGTGTGTGATGAGTTTTAAATGGATAGGTTGTTTCATCAGAAGGAAGAGACAAGATTTGTATTGACGATATTTCAGAAAGGTTATAAATCAAAAAGTCATCTTAATCAATGGCTAACAAGCACACGATATTTGTATGTTTTGTTTATGGGAGAATGTCTGACATTTAATAATGGTATCAACTATGTTATTTCAGACATTATGATACAATTATTGCAGTTCTTATATTAATTAGCGGGACGCCCGTCCTTCGGACCGGCTCCCGTTAGTAAGTATAATGGCCAACTATAGATAGAACACCTACAAAATGAAACAACACATAAGTGTTGGAAAATTTATCACGAAATTTGTAAGAAAACATTTATGAGTTAAATAAAATGCATAGCCTTTTTTCTGACCTGAAATTGAATGTTTCCCGTCATTTATCCATATCCCATGCATATGAATAAATTTAATGCAGGCTTGTATTCCGAACTGAAATTGAATGCTTCCCGTCATAACCCCTAGCAACATGGTTTATACTTTTAAGAAACCACACTATTTCATTGCACCTCGTGGCCTTCCCTGTTACGCAATTGAGACTTGTATCATTGATATCTCGTTAATAATCAGGATTATGGTGGGTACAACAGTGTCAAATCACACATCTGACACCATGTTACGCGATTTAGATTAATCATACCATGTTCTTTTCTTAACACATTATTGTATTACCTCATGGCCCTCCAATTGGTGATTTCTTCATTAACCTCCTCCCAAACATCATTACTTCATAACATGTTCGTGGTGGTAGTGCGTGTGTGTAGTTGTACCGCGTCAGCGTACCCATACGGCGCGTTTATTTTGCATGGCGTACCATAGACTAATTACTTAGAGACTGCTCATTCCGCATTCCAACACACACAGCGCACTGAAGCCGCGTGTTCCCTGACGACAGTCAATCTCCCATGACGCCAGTCAATCACCCATGACGACGGTCAATTCTTCTGGCGCAGCTTGTGCGTTGAGTGCGTATGATTAGCACGCAGACACACTCGCGTCCGTGGCGCAATTAACGGGAGCGCAAACTGGTGCGTGCTTCAGAACAACGTTGGCGTTATTCGTGAAACGCTTGCGTTTGTTTCAGATCAACACGCAGGGACGCTACAAGAAAAAGTGACGCACTCAAGCACGCGCGTAGAGCGCCATTTTTCGCGAAGTGCGTATTTGTCATGGTTCGACTTTTTGTTCTTTGGCTTCAATTTGTAAGCGTCGTGAGCAGCCTCTGTGGCGTACTACGTAGCGTAATGTTTTACGCGACGACTGCATGGTTGCAGTACACTGCCCGTAGCAACAGTCTGAAAAAGCCCTGGATTTTCCTGTATTTTGTTCATATCTTGGTCAATTATGTACGGTTTTCGGCCATTTACAGCTTATAACCCTTCTCAGATCATCATCTATTACGTTCACGGCTTTTAGATGAAAAATTAGAGCACCTTTTAATGATGCATAATGTACATACACACAACATTGCGTATAGTAAGATTAATATTAAAACCCCTTTACAAGAAGCGTGGCCAAAGGTACATTATCTAGTGACAGAGTGTTCATGTATTATAGATAGCTAGCTTTAATTTGATACCCAACTCGACATGTTTACTCATGGTCATGTTATACGTGATATATTCATCATTACAAAAATGGGCGTGGCCAATGAGACCACTAACAAAGTCTGATTTTGTTGGCACTCCTTATAGCATTACTGGGTATGTCCAAATGAGTGTCTGTGCAGAGCTGTATCAAAAATGTCACGATCCAAACCGTAACATACAGTCCATACTACACTATTTGACATGTGTCACAGAAAGGGTCCCACTCAAGGGCGTCCCCAGACCCTTTTCATTGGGGGGGGGGGGGGGGGGGGTGTAAAGGTCATCAATTGCCGACAGAGCCATTTGTGCCGAAAAAAAAAAATTTTCGGCTCGCTTCGCTCGCCGGAATTCATACACGCATATTTTAGTATGGACTGTATGGTCGAAACCGTCAATCAGTTTTCAGACATGGGGGGGGGGGGGGGGGGGGGGGGGGGGGGGGGGGGGGGACACAAATTTGATAATGATAATTGAAAAGTTAAATAAAGCAGCGCGCAGCGTTGATAATAGTTCTGGGGGAGCCAAGGGCGTATCCAGGACTGTTTTGATAGGGGGGCACACATCCTCAAGCCATCTTGTTTATCTTCAATTTTGAAACGTTGTAACCAATACAAAGCGCGCAAAAAGCTGCAGAAAATATGCGCACCAGTGGCGTAACTAGACTTTTTCATTTGTGGGGGGCAAAAAGGGGCAGTGATTTGAAATGGGGTCTCCTAATGGGTGGGCTTCATTACAGTGTAAATAAATGCGCGCGTAGCTCTACCTTTGGTACGATTGAGCTACATTTCGGCTCTAAACAAACTTGTACCATAGAATATTGTATTTTGGGAAGACATGCGCGCGTAGCGCGCGAAAATTTTTCATCTGTTACTTTGTACCATCATTATTCCATGATTCATTTGGGGGGGGGGGGGCAAGTGGGGGGGGGGGGGGCAAGGGTCCAACACTTTTAAAAACACTAACACTGAAATGAGGTTCCACTTTTAAAAAGAGTCCAGTATAACGTTTTTAATGTCACCCATATAATATTCGGTTTGGTTCGAGACATTTATAATGTTGATACCTGTCGAAAGAATGCGCGCAAAACGCAAAAAGATTTTCAGTTTTTAAGCTAAAATGGTCATGGAAAACTTTCCTGAAGCCATCTTGTTCAGCTTGAATAATGAAACATTGAAACTAAATATGCGCGAAGCGCGCAACATTTGGCATTTCTAAAACTAAAAGGGTCCAGTATGACGTTTTTAACGTCCCCCATAATATTTGGTTTGGTTCGAGATCCATTATAATGTTGGAACCTGTAGAAAGAATGCGCGCGAAGCGCACAAAGATTTTGAGTTTTTAAACTAAAATGGTCATGGAACACTTTCCTGAGGCCATCTTGTTTTTGTTGAATAGTGCTAGCAAAACATGGTCCAATGTTCAGTATAGGCCCAGCCTGTATGTCCGACAACAACATAGACCTATATACGTGAGATATCGATTGTGCCCCTGGTGCACACACTGTAAATCCTGGTCTCACGCAAATAACGACAGTTGTGCTTATTGTCTTAATTATAATGACAATTTGCATTGTTCAAGTCGAAGTTAGGACAGAGTCTACTTAAAAGTTCTTACTTTGCATTGACACCTAAACGTTGGAGTTGGACTTACTTTTGCGATAGACTGATAGTGAGTTTGCAGCGTCTACAATCAGTACAATGAGAGCCATTGGCCTACATCAACTTACATGTAGGCCTACATAATCATAGGCGAATTAGTTAATATTTCGTAACCTATGTGCCAACATGATTGGCCATTGGCGACATTATTGACTTGGGTTTGCATTGACAACGACAATGAAATAGGCCTAGTTAGTATAATTAAAGGTCCCACACATTGCCCGTTATGCCTAGCCTAGGCCTATACTATTCCGACACAATTTTTTGTGTGTGTCTTGACAATGAGCAAAACAAAGACTTGTGCCTAGGCTGTTCATGTGCGCCGACACAAAATCTCATAAAAATGGGCTCGTTCACAGTGCCTACAAATTCATATGCCTATTGCCTTTGTTCATTTTTGATTTGATTTGTGTTAACATAACATATATGCCGACATATCATATCATTTGCGCATACGATAATTGTTATAGGGCTTTCTTTCTTTCTTCCCTTTTTCCTTTCTTTCTTTCCCCTTCCCTTTTTCCTTTCTTTCTTTCCTCTTTCCTTTCACTTTCTTTTTTTCTTTTTTTTTTTTCTTCTTTTTTTCCTCTTTTCTTTCCCTTTCTCTTTCTTTCTTTCTTTCTTTCTCCCCTTCTTTCTTTCCCTTTCTCTTTCCTTTTTTTCTTTCTCCCTTTTCTTCCTCCTTCCTTTGATTTGCCCACAGCACCATAATTTTGCCGACAGATTTGATGAATGGGGGGGGGGGGGGGGGGGGGTGACACCCCCCACACCCCCCCCCCCCTCTGGGGACGCCCTTGGTCCCACTTCATAGTACATGACCATCTGCACCTGCTCAGCCTGCACCTGCCCATTGAAATCGTGTCTCTGATCCATCGCTTCAAATTGTCATTGTCTTTATCAAGTATTTTGCCTCCTTCCAGTCGATAATGATAATGTGATTTTTCCTGTGCAATGTAATAACACCAATGCATGGTGGGAACAAGAATGACAACATAGCTCGCGTGAAAAACAAGCGGATCAAGCTATTTACTGAGAAGTCTTTTGTCGCCGCGAAGACGAAATGGTCTAAACGTCAGTAAAATAATGGATTTTTCAACATATATTTTCAGCTAATATTCTGGCAACAACCCTGATGAACTCATTTAGAGAATATTAAACCCATATGCATTATACTCACCGGAAGTGATGTTGTAGTGAAATTGGTTGTGGTCGAATATGTCGTGGTTTGGTTAAAGGAGAGATCATAGAATAATTTCCTCGAATATAATCCTGAACGATAAAACAATACACATGTTTTTATTAGCAATCAGAGAGATAAATAACGGGGGGGGGGGGGGGGGGGGGGGGGGGGGGGGGCACTTATCATTTAAATTGACCGGCCATGATCAAACAGTGACTGTGAAAACTATGATCGTTCGATGAGAGGTTTTACACACAAACAAAACAAGAATTTCCAGTGGATGCATCTTCAAATATTTATGGTTGTCAATGTCGCCAATCATGCTCTCGTCATCCATTGGAAGGCCCCATTCCACTCGATAACTGTAAAATGCGCAATAAGAATTTACGTAATACTGGTTCGCATGAAGAACAGAATGACATTGAGAATGACATGAATCTACTAACCCCATACGAACAATCAGTAGCGTAACTACATGTAGAGTCGTCAATTTTGGGGGCATGTGGGGGACAGGCATGTCATCAGGGGGGCATATCTGACTATTTTTTTTAATAGTATATACATAGGTAGGCCTATACATAGAATTTTTCATTTCATTTGGGGGCATCGGGGGGGGGGGGGGGGGGGGCAAGCTTTCTGGCAGGGGGATGTCTCCTGCCCCCCTCTGGTTACGCCACTGCGAACAATATATTTCGAGATCGGCAAAGTAATTGTACTATTAGTGGAAAAGAATTTTTGTAAAACGCTTCATTTAAATGCCCAAGAATCCGTACTTCGAATCAAGTTTTATTATTTCGTCTGTAACATATGATGATTTCCCAACTATTTTGCACCATAAAACGCGGGTGTGCCTTATGTCACATACATTTCGGAAGTCCCTGTAAACTGCGCAAAGTTGACATAACTGAATGTAACCTAGCGTTCCCGAAATTGAATTTAAAAGAGCAATTTCGGGAATTGTTATCGACGTTTGGCCAACACATATATATTATATATATCATTTAAGACCGTATTTTTTTAAAAAACCGGTCACAACTCGGGGATGAAGTTTGGAGAAATCTTTACATATGGTCAAAACATCAGTTATGATGAACCATCTTCAATGAAGGAGATAATTCATGCATCCCAAGTTCCTTTCCGATTTTGGCAATCACACATTGATTCTTTTGAACTCAACGAAAATACAGTTTGTAAATAAATAGAGCCGGCCAGAATTAATAAACAATAGTTGTTTTGACTCCCTTTTATATACTTTTCGGAGGCCATTTTGGAAACTGACCAATCCTCAATGAGTTTCTCCTTACTAACATTTTGGGCATATTCATTTAAAATACCCCACTTAATGAATGTAATTCAATACGCATATTATCTAATACAGGGTGTATCAGAAAGAACTGTACCGAGGCAATATGATTTATTACGGTATGAATTCGATTGATATTGTTCAAACCGTTTTCACATACATCTTGCGCAAACGCCCAGCTTTCATAAGAATTTTAAATTTCGAAAATCGGAAATTTCTGATGAAAAATACAGACTTTCTGGTAAAGATGGTAGATTTCAATTTTGGTCGAAATGATCAATTTAAAAATCTGTGAAATTACTAACCCTACCTGAGATATCCATCCGTCCATAGGACATGGCTCATTTTTGGTCGCCATATCTCAACTTTTCACATCACTTGTATAACTTTTTATTATTTGCATACTTTGTGGGTGAAATTTGAAGATCAATTTTGATTTTTAATCCGCAAATAAACCGGTATTGGTTCTGCTTGAGTGGTTTTAACTTTCCTTCCTTTGGCGGGAGTTTTGAATATTGCTTATGTGGTGTGAGCTACATTGTTTTAAATGTTGGGTAAGTGGTATAGAGGATTGATTGAAATTGAAAATACCGTTTTCATCGATTTTCGATTATGTCTTGCCACACAAGAACAAAAAGAGATATCTCAATGAAATTAACATATAATATAGGAAACATGTTCACCTTTATATTGCAGGTGTTTAAACTTAAAACAATTATCATTTTGTATTTTTTATGTATTTTAGAAACACGGTACAGTTCTTTCTGATACACCCTGTAGATACAAGTTAGTAAGATTTCTTACTATTTATGACGGAAATAGTTGATATCAAGTCGTCATGGTCATGTAAAACACATGCGTCATTAATTTTACAACATTTAGAGCGATATACATGAGTAACATTGACGTCACATAACAGCATAGGAATACAAAGTCAACGGTGATATTTTATAACTAGTCAAAGAACAATGTATAGATTGCTCTGATATGTGTAAAATTAAAAATGTGGTTACTTGACGTAAAATAAATAACATTTTATTATGACACGTAATTTAAGCACATTTTCATGAAAAACTGAAGTTTGATCCTACTACCGTATAAATTGGAATTTAGCTGAGCTTAACAAAATAGAATGTACATGTTATAAACTCTATAGAAATCTTGGGGTGATACTGCAGTGTAAGTGTGTTGTGCAGAATTGTTTTGTGTTTACAGGAATTAACCTAAAAATATCCGTTTCAGAATACAGGGTGAAATTGCCCAAATCGTTAAATGTAGGGTATTTTGATCTAGAAACACTGGAATTGTGATGCAAGAATTGACACCTTCATAGAAGATGGTTCATCATAACTGTGGAATGATTTGTCAACCTTCATCCCCGAAGTGTGATGGTGTTTTTGTTAAAATACTGTCTTTTAAATGCTTACCTAGATTCTTGAAATGGTTTACACTGGTAATCCAAGGGTTGGTATGTTGACTCCACGTGAAATACGTTCCTATGCTAATTCCAAGACAGAGGAATGTAAGGACACTTAAAATTTGGAAGTGCCTTCCCTTGATGTTATCCGTCTGTAAGACACACACAAAAATGAAGATGACTTTAGGAAATCTCAGTTTTTGTTGTTGACATTTTTGATTTTGTTGTAGTTGAAAGATTTTAAAAATGTTCAAATCAGTTTTTAAATATTTGTAAAATTGATGTCGATTTTAAAAGTTTTAAAAAAAAGACGGGATTTCACCCGGTTTTTTGCCCCAGGCATCTACTAAATGGTGGACAAACTGACTGTGAATCTTAATAGATATTATTTACAAAATACAACATATGGTGTTAAATTGATAAAAAAGGGGCATCGTAAAAATTACATTTTTACGTTTCTTATCGTTTATCTTTACTGTATTAACTGATTTATACGAACAATATTTGAAAATACATTTAACCATATTCTTGAAAATGAATTAGAGTCTATTGACCATGGATATCAAGAGTAAAAGGCATTTAAAACATTTGATATTGCAGCGCCGCTCAAATGTGTCAGATTGGCAGATTGGCTGGATTAAGCATAGACGGTGAAAAGGGATTAAGCCACTGGTGGAATGAGTAGATGCCTGGGGACTTAAGGGGGCTGTCAAGTGTCAGAAATAGCCTCCGTAAAACTGCCGTAACTTCGTCATTATTCATATAATCCATATAAAAGTATACATTTTTTTGAAGGGTTCAATGAATGCATTTTTCGTATAAAATTTCAGTGAAAATCGTGATTTCTATATTTTTGCCTAAAAATGCCTTTTTTGGGGACAATTTTTTTCAAACAATCTAACAAAATAATTTTTGAGTAAAAAATTCTAAAATTTTACAGAAAGCATCTTAATTCAATTATCTAGGACACGTTTTTTTGTTTGCCTTTAAAATTTTTAGTTTTGAAATTATTGACCAAAAAGTACTAAAAATGTGAATTTTGAGATTAAAAAAATCTCAAAATTCACTTTTTTAGCACTTTTTGGTCAATAATTTCATAACTATTTTTTTTAAAGGCAAACAAAAAATACGTGTCCTAGATAATTGAAATAAGATGCTTTCTGTAAAATTTTAGAATTTTTTACCTAAAAATTATTTTGTTAGGTTGTTTGAAAAATTTAGGCAAAAAAAAGAGGCATTTTTGGGCATTGAAAAAAGTGTATACTTTTATGTACAACACATAAATAGTTTGAAAGTTACAGTGCTTGAAAAATTCATACAACGACACTTGACAGCACCCTTATTTAAGTGAGGGAAATGATGTTTCTAACATACGGTATACTATAAGATATTTTTCAAAATGGCGATTTTTAAAATTTACCCCCGCCTTCTACCCTCGGACTTTTGACGGGTTACCCTAAGGTAAGGTGGTCCCTCATACATTTTACATTAAAATGAGCGAAAGGGATGTAAAAGCAAACACCTAGACGCCCTGGGTCACTGTCCTTTGCGTTATAACGCGAAACCCCCCCCTCCCCCAGGAGGACGAGGGTTAATCTGTGACAAACACACATGTTGATGGATACTCGTTTCAAAATAACACGCCAAGTGTTTTAGCAGGGTTTGTATCGTTACAGAGTTCATAAAATGCTTCTCGAAATTTCAGAAGTATCATATTTTTAGATGTAAATGTCTTCATTTGAATGAAAAAAGTAATACTATTTTAAAATATTCGTAGGGTCAGGCCACTGTCATTATTCCTAAACATGTAATAATTGACAGGTTTAAATTAATAAAGTTCGGTACATTTATTTGTACAGTATTTTGTTTAATAAAATCCCAAGACTCAAAAAATTAGTACCATGGTTGAGTAGGTTTTGTCAAAAAACAACCTTTTTACCCCCAAAACATCAATTTTTACGTTTAAGGCTTTTTAAGGCTTAAACCACACACAATCTATACTTTTTAATGCTGTTGTTCATAAGGCAAAGGTCAAATAACTACACTTTCGGCAAAATAAGGGTCACTGAAATAAAACATAACAAACAAATATTGCAAATGAAAGTGTTGTCATATAAATGGTGATAATAATAGTCTGGTTATTGGTGGGCTATATAGTTATTTTTTATTTTTTTTGCGTTCATCATATAAAAGGATTAAAAGCAATTATGTAAATCTAATCTAAATTTGGGGCAAAATGATCAAATAAAGGATTTTTGTTAATATTACGCTCTGAACATTTATACCACTTCTTCTTCTTCTTCTTCTTCTTCTTCTTCTTCGGCCTCCGTCAGATATGACGATTGGCTGCCATACGATCACATCTCCGGATCATCTTTCTCCAAGCTACTCTGTCTTGTGCCAGACGCTTGGCCTTTATAAGACTCATACCAGTCCATTCCTTGATGTTGTCAAACCATTGTTTCCTTTGACGACCTCTTTTCCTGCTGCCTTCCACTTTCCCTTCTATGATGTGGAGTGCCAGTAAGCTACCACTGCCTCTAATGATGTGCCCGAAGTAGGCCAGCTTTCTTTTGATAAGCTCTCCTAGCAGTTGTCTCTTTACACCAAGTTCTTTCAGGATACTTATGTTGGTTCTTTTCTCCTTCCAGTTAACTCTTAACATTCTTCTCCAGATCCACATTTCAGCAGCCATTATGCGATTTTCATCTGCTTTGATTAGAGTCCATCCCTCCAGACCGTAAAGGAGCACGCTCCATACCAATGCTTTTACAATCTTTGTTTTAAGGTTTGTTGTGAGGTTGCGGTCATTCCATAGGTCCTGGAGTTCTATCATCCTTCCCTTGGCCATTCCGATTCTAGCTCTTATATCAGCTGTGCAACTGGCAGATGTGGTTTTCACAGAGCCTAGGTATTTGAAGCGACTGACTTGTTCAACATCCTCACCATCGATTGAGATATTATGCACAGGCTGTTCTTCTGTTAGAAGTTTTGTCTTTTTGACATTGAGCTTGAGATTTAGCTTCCTGCCTGCATCATTTACGGCTGATGTTAGCCTCTCGATGTCTTCTTCCGAGGTTTCAAAAAGTGCAGTGTCATCGGCATATCTGAGATTTGAAATTGGTGTACCGCCTACTTTTATCCCATACTGGTTTACATCAGCGTCTCTCATGACTTTTTCTGTGTAGGAGACGAACATGTGTGGTGAAGCAATACATCCCTGCCTCACACCTTTACCTAGGTTGAATTCATCTGCGTTTTCACCATTCACCATTTATACCACAGCTTAAGTTTAAGAAACGTATTAACACAAAAATAATGGTATAAATGTTAATTCTGATGGTATTGCAATACAATGTAACACAACAAGGAGCGATAAAAGTAGAAGAATGGCGCGCATTAATAATTAACGTCATTATAGTATCACCTATCATCATAGTAATCGTTCAGATATGCATATCTTAAGGTTCAGTCTCATAGCCGATTATTGGCTAGAAAACCACTTCCAGACTGCTCAAAGTCTGGGACTGTCCTGTGCAGTCTTCTGCAGTCTTGTGTGGTCGGGAGCACGTGGCAAATTTGACAAACCCTCCACGATTTTGTTCTCGCAGCCTAACAAAATCGTGGCGGGTTTTTTTAATCGGGAAGGTCGGCATGGACACATCATGAGCGGTTTGGAAGCGGTAGCCGATGAGTTGGCGCGCATCATGAGTGGTGGTGTGTAGTTGAAAAGTAGTCGGCAATGCGTCTGCTCCAAGCGGGAGAGAAGATGCAAGCCAACTTGACATGTATCGGGTACTACAGAAGATTAGTCGCCGACTTGTAGCCAACAACTCGGCGACAAATCGGCGAGCAGTCTTGACAGCAACATGTCACAACTTGTGCCGTCGTGTCAAGGTCGGCGATTGATCGGGGACTGAACAAGTGGCGTCGCCGATTAAACATGCTTGATCTTGTAGATTGCATGATGCTGTCGCCTACTGGTAGGCAATTCAGCATCTCTTGTCTTGTTGAAGGCGGGGAATATCGCATACTAATCATCCCTGCTCATCCCTGGTCGGTATCCAAAATGTAAATTGTGCAAGTTTGAACAAGATTGCAGCCGATTTTGAAAAAATGGTGGTCTCGTGTAGTTGGGAAGAGGTTGGGTCGCGAGCTGTCTTCTATGTGACTGCTGCTTTAAGGTCATGCAAAATAGGAATTAAATGATTCGTTTCTCGAATTCGCGTTTCTATTTAGCACCAGAAGGTGGTGACGCAGCAATAGGTGTGATGCCGGAAGTTCACCAAAATACACGCAACAGCATACATATATTGGCAGAATCTTGGCCCAACATTGGAAATATTGACATTGGCGTTATCTTGGTCACCAATATTGGACCAATATTGGTTTTACATTGGCGCTCTTCAATTGGCATCATGTTGGCAACCAATATTGGACCAATATTGGTGACCAAGTGAGTGCCAATGGCATTGACACGGTTCGCACTCTCTTGGTTACCAATATTGGACCAATATTGATTTTACATTGGCGCTCTTCAATTGGCATCATGTTGGCAACCAATAGTGGTCCAATTTAATAATGGGCACAATATACCAGGGCGGGAAATGACACCATTGAATTGATATACAAATGATGACGTGGTCTAAAAATGCGGCCGCTGTTAATAGTTATCGCTTCCCGGCCTTTTGGCTAGGATCTTGTGCCTTGTCCTGTCCCTTGAAGATTTGTTCACTTGTCCTAGGCTTGCCCTTGGCCAAAGTTGGTCCTGGCCACGGGTTGGCACGGAGTCCGCTCACTCCTTTTGGGGGGAAATATAACAATATAAAGATAGAATTCTTCCTACCTAACATTTCTCCAAGATCGCCCAATATTGGCCCAAGCTTGGCCCACATTGTCGAGTGCCAATATTGAGCCAAGCTTGGGCCCATGAGCAAATAACATTGCGCCAATATTGTAAGCCAATATTGGGCCAATAAAACATAAATATTGGGCCAATATTGTAATGTTGTCTGCCGTCACGCTACGCGCCCATCTAGGTAACCTGCGCGTTGGCGCACCGAGAAACGTATTTTCACGAATGACGCGCATCTCATCACCACTAAAATAATTGCCTCCTGTTTCTATTCAAGATCACCACTAAAATCACCACCAATAACCCAGAAATAATGGGTTATTTTAGGGGTAATGGCGGTGGTGAAAAAGGTGTTGATCATTGGTGATCGCGTGTTTCTATTCAAACCAACACCACCAATCACCACCGATAACCACCTTTTGCGGTGGCGGCGGCGGCGCTGTATACAATCTCTATGGGGAATATAGAAAAAATGCCCGATTATACGTTCAATTTACTATAACTCCTCATCCCTGTATGGTACAAACATGATTTTGCTCTCATGTTATAGATGATTTTATATTCTATAAGATTCTGTTTCAACAAATGTGACAACTATTGTGTAACAATTGTAATCATGAATCGATTGCATTGTCCTTGGCTTTTCCCTATTCGCTACACAGTGAACTTGCCCTAATCATGCTAATTCATCGGTTTTACTTACATGATTATAACACCAAACCCCCCCCCCCCCCCCGATGATAGCAAAAGTATACATTTTTGGAAAGCACTCAAATAGGGGAATTCAAAAATGCCGTTTAAATCAGTAAAGGGTGCATACCCCCCAAAATATACTTGTAAACTCTAATAAATATGAAATTTAAACGTTTGTGCTCATTTACTTCTCGATATAGTATATTTCAACATGTTTACCATTGACAACTATCATGTTCTGATGGGTAATTGCATAAGGAACTTAAATATGCACAGTAAAATTATGATTGGGATAGTTATAAAAATATTATTGAGCTTAAATCAAAATATGAAGAAGAAGAAAGAAAAAAATCGATATTTTTTGAACATTCTTAATCACAACATGTTACCATTATGTCTTATCTAAATTCCAATAGCATATTCGGATTCCTTGTGAGATTACCGTTCAAAAATATTTACTTTTTATTGGGTAGAACGAATAGTTATTGCGATACGCTAATTCGAATCTCAGATGGTGTAAAATGTAAGAATCTGGACATGCATGGTAAGGGTGGCGAGTTCAAAACACACGGCCTTACAGGTACTACGTCGTGCACGCTGTTCTTTAATCATTATAATGTAGTAACATAACACATCAGGCACATGTCAAAAGAAAGTACAGAAATAGATTATTATTCATTATTTTTATATGAACACAGAGGAGTTGCAAGTAAACATTCATCTATGATTTTCCCCCTAGAGATCAGACGAGTTTTAAATTCCAAATGTTATATCATTGGTTTTGACATGCTTATAACTGTGTATATTTTATTAAGGAAGCCTTCTGCAAATGAGTCTACAGGTGTAATGAGCACCATGTCCATTTACTTTGACTCTTGCTTAGTTTGGTGATTAGGCCATTTATTACAATTTTAAAACAATGAATAAATACCAATAATAAATTATTATCTTTATTTGTACCATTGTATACGGTGTCAAGCCGGCACTTGTTTCAAAAATTGAATTTCATATTTCTCTATTATTTAATACTTTTATATGTATTCTATCATTACCATCATAAGTTACTAATCGGAAGCGATTATTTCCCGTTCTTTTGGGTGATTTTAAATTGTTGTTTTGGTAAGTTTGAGTCAGGAAAAGGCGCATGGTTATTTGGCGGGAATTTAAGCGGAGTTCCGCGCTTTTCAAATGCAGCGACAGCTGTTCGATCATTGCGTCGCGCGCTGAAACTTCCCGCGCGTAATACTAGAAGCGCCGCTTAATATCCGCGACGTAGACGCGAAAAACAAAAGGGCGCAAAACAATGTCTAAAAATGTAAACAAAGGCCAATCTTACTATCATTTAAATTTCAGTTTTCTTCCAATTTCTTCACATTGTGACAATATAAATTGAATCTGATAGTTTATTATGATTGTTCATAATAGTATACTCGCTTTTTAGGTCACACGCCCCTGTATTCCGTGAACATTTAGCTTTAAATGGTGGAAAATGTCAATATTTTTACTAAATCGATGTTTTCTAGAAGTTCAAATTTGAAGGAATTTTACGAATTTTCAGACAACATAACCAGTAGCGTAGCCAGGGGGTGCAAGGGGGGGGGGGGCAGAGTGCCCCCCCTGAAAAACAATTTGACCGGGAAATCGGGAAGGCAGTGGAAAATCGGGAAGGGAAAGAAAGGGAGAAAAGGAAGGAAAGGAAAGGGGAAAAAGGGAAGGAAAGGAAAGGGAAAAAAAGGAAGGAAAGGGAAAAGGAAAGGAAAAGGCAGTAGCGTGCACAAAAGGGGAAATTTGGCGGGTCAATTTTTTTTGTAGCAGGACTTTGGCTAAATAAAGAAAAATGTTATAGAGAAAACTGATGAAAACCCGGAGGATTGGCCAAAACTGTGGTGTGTTTTGTACTGCGCGACTTTTTGAGCGTGCGATTTTTTTTGGACCGTGCGATTTTTTTTGACCTCAACCCCCCCCCCCCCCCCCAACTGGGTCGAACTGGTGCTCACCGGGAAAAAATACCTTCCCCCCCCCCCCCCCCCCCCCCTGACAAGTGACCCTGGCTACGCTACTGAACATAACTAAAAATATATCAAACTATCAGGTAAGTTTTTACTATCATTGTGTAGAGGACTTTCAGCGCTAGGAGGCATTTTTTGATTTTTTCGATTATGGATTTTAAACTCGAGATATGCATCCATTTCTAGCGAAATGTATGCAAAAAAACACGACTTTTACACTTTTCCGATATTTCCAAAACCAAGCTTTATTTTGGAAAAAGAAAAAAATGCTTTCTAGACAAAATTGTCTTGTTTACAAAAACGTATATTAGAACAAATTACCATTTTTTATTTTATAGTTATGCTGTCTGAAAAATTTGGTTCATTTCTCAAAATTTTGTTTATTTGGTATCACAATGATATCACCATCGGATTCCTTATCAAATTTCCTTTCTAAAGATATACTTTTATGTACTTTTATTCAATATTCTCAAACTTAGAAGCAAAAGTTGATCATCAACATAATAGGGTTGACACATCCCTTAAACAAAGGATTTCTTATTACTTGTATACCGTTGGATACGGTGCATCTAACGTGTATGAAAGATAAAGAACTAATACTAGTAATAGTAGACCATCCACAATAATAATGGGTGCCCTCGCGGCTAATGTAGCGAATTTATTATATTAACCGTAACAAACATTTGGCCAAACAATGTATACTTCTATTGCTGTACACTGTACATGTGTATACTAAACGCTTTACTCCGTGAAGGTATCAAATGTTTGTAACGGTAAATAACATCGCGTGGGGGTGAAACACACACAGACATAGTATCAGCACAACACAACATTTCAATAGAGATAATCATCCCCTTTTTAGGTAATCATTATGATCCATCCTAGTCCAGCGTGCGATTTGAATATAGGGTGTCTAATATTTTGACACTAGGGAAAGGATATGTATTAAATAAAGCACGAGTAGTAGACCATCTGCGGCCTCGCCTGCACAAGAGGCTAGCCGGGCGCGATGTTATTTACCGTAACAAACATCTGATACCTTCACGGAGTAAAGCGTATAGTATACACACCCCCACATACATTGTACAGAAATACATGTACACAGTGTTTGGCCAAATGCTTGTTACGGTTAATAAATTTGCTTCCATGGAATTGAAGAAAATGCCTTCTTTAAATCCCATACAAATTTCGCATTGGAAATAGCCCATGAATAATTAATCAACCTCATTACAGCCAATTACTCCTATTATAGTTTGACGATTTTGACTTCTTTTCTCAATTTCTCAAAAACATTCTCAATTGTTTGTCAATGGAATCACTCAAGTAAAATTAATCCCAATATTGTCACTACACTGAAAACTATTTCAGGCGTCAAATGACACCTTTGGGGATTTTATTACCATGTGACCCTCCCACGAGTGTTGTACTGACACCCAGCTAGAGAGTCGCATCACTATTGAGAATGCAAGATACTGCTATCGACACGTGCATCGACACGTTTGAAGTGTTGAGACAATTGTATAGTCAAGTGACACCGATTACAACGGCATTTTAATTTTGCCATGTGTTATGACCCCTGTACGACATCTCGAGCGTACACCTCTATAGGTGTCAACTGGTGTCATTCTGACGCCGAAAGAGTGTCGACATTAGACATAGAGGTCTGACACCCCATGATGTTCAAATGTTATTGACACGTTTGAAGTGTTAAGACAATTATAGAGTCAAGTGACTCCGATTGCAGCGTCATTCTGGTGTCAGTTACACCTATAGGTATCAACTGGTGTCATTCTGACGCTGAAAGAGTGTCGACATTAGCAAAGTATGAGCACGTGACTTGCCTCGACAAATCACAGCATGCGAGTTGCAGACGACAAGACGACGACAACATGGAGGAAATGCGAGAGAAGCAGCAGCTGTCGTGGCATCAAGTCGCAAACTATTGATCTATTAGAAGGTAAGAAACTTGTATTTGAATTCACATTTGACGGTAAACAAAACTATGGTAATAAGTGTGGGCAATGTCACCTTTTGTGTGCCAAATGAAGTTAGCTTAAGCTTACAATTCAACACAACGGTATGCACTGTTTATATTTAAACGAGTTTCTGTATCTTAAGTATCAAACTCCAATCGGATATCACGCACTTGCTGTTTGCAATATGTTTAGCAATTTTTGAAATGATTAGCCTTAGGCCTAGTAACAGCTCAATGCTTTAGACCTGGGCCTGATATTAAAAACGTGTGTAGTTTACTTATTAAGTTTTTTATTTTTCCTTTTGTCCATGTTTATAGGAACACCACTCACATGCTCGCAATGGTCCACCAGCACAGTGATCCTCAACCAGTATTAAACGAGAAATTCAAGAGGTAAGTGAAAATTACATGTGATGTATGGGGATGCAGTACACGCAGAGCATTATAATTTATTTGGACGATTGCCCTCGAAGTATGTATTCTATTTCTGTAAAATATCTCGCGTTTTCCTGCAATATATAGCAAGATATTGAGAATTAAAAGGTAAGTAAAATACATCGGATAACACTTTTAACATTGTTTTCTTATTATTTTCATTCCTTTAATTTTTTTCTTTGCCCAGGAACATACGCACACATCCAACAGCCCAAGCGCAGTGATCCTTCAACAGTATAAACGAGACAAGACATTCAAGAGGTAAGTGAAAATTACCTGTAGGCTATGTAAATGGGGATGCAGTACACGCAGAGCATTATAATATATTTGAAAGATGGACCTCAAAGTATGTATTGCTGTTAGTTTTCTTATGTTTGCCTGCAATATAGCATGCTACCATTGTAAGCAAGATATTGAAAATTACAAGGTTAGTAAAATCAACTGATAAAATTAAACACATTTTAGCATTGTTCTTATAATTTTCCTTCTTTCTTCACCTTTTCTTTGCCCAGGAACATACTCATATGGTCGCACCAGCACAGTGATCCACTAAACTAGACAACAGTACATGAAAAGCCTCTGCACCTTGTAGTTTTAGGAAGTGACAGGATGTTTCATTTGTGTTGGGGACAATTGATTGATGTACAGATGTGGATTTGGGAAATAACTTTTTTCTTACTGAAATAAAATTGATGCAAAAGAAAGCAAACATATCTGGCGGTGCTTCTTATTACTTACCCACAAATTATGACCTATGAGCTGACTTTATCCTTTTCATTTATATTACAGGTATTGGTTCACTCCAAAAGAGTGAACACAATTCACTCTGTAGGAGTGACTGTGCTTCACTCTAACAGAGTATAGGCCAGGGCCTACTTAGCAACACTCTTTCGGTGTCCAGTTTTAAGTTCCAAGGTGCTCCCAAAAAGGTATCTGAGTGACACCTTTAGAGTGTCTTGTGGACTCCTTTCCCTCAGGTATTGACAACTAATTGACACATTTAGGTGTCAAGGTGACACTTAGGTAAGTGTCAACTTGGCACCCCCAAAAATGGGTCCTCAGGTAAGAATATAATGGTGTCAAAAGTAATTTAAATTTGACACCTTTAGGTGTCGAGGTGACACTTAGGTAAGTGTCAACTTGGCACCCCCCCAAAATGGGTCCTCAGGTAAGAATCGAAAGGTGTCAAGTGATAATTGACACTCCATAGGCGTCATCTGTACACTTTGAAGGTGTCCGTTGGACACCTTTGCATGCTTGCCTGAGGACCCAAACTACAACACTCCTTCTGGTGTCAAATGACACCTGAATAAGTTTTCAGTGTAGTCTTTAATCTCTCACAGATATTGACACTTGACCTCTTTATTCATCTAAAAATAAGATATTTGGGATGGAAATTTAGTTTCATTTTGATACCTTTACTTTCATATATTAAATAGAAACCATCCAAATTCTCTGTACTGTCTCATAGCACCCACAGGACCTGGGCACACTCTACACAGTTCTATTCATTTTATCATAACTTCTGTCTTTATCAAGCTAAATTTACTCTAAATCAATTAAATTAATTAATGCAAAAACAATAAATCGCCGAAATATTGTCTCAATAATATCCCAAACTCATTTTAACACACTTTTAAGAACTTTCCATACATTTTATAACCCTAGAATACTATAAAGCTAACACAGTAATTCAATGAATTCCTAGGTTTTTACTCAGCTTACAGCTTGCAAAGTGTCCTAATACTTTTGATTGCTAGTGTATATTAATACATTAAATCGGCGAGAAAATATTGTGTAAAGTGAATAGATAGATAAATAATCAATACCATAAATAAATGAATAAATGAATGAATAAACAAAAATAAATTTGATTTTATTTGAAAGGCGGTGCCCCTGTCCTACGTGAGAAAAATGGTGGCTCTGATGAAGAGCCGTTCATACATTGGACTATATTATACATTGGACTACCCTTGCCCACTGAACAGGGTAGGTGGCTCTGAAAAGAGCTCTTAAAGTAGGTTGCTGCTAACCTACTAATAATTTGACTCTAATAGAACCTATTTCCAATATGTGTACGTGTATCGCGAACAATATCCTTCAGTATAATACATCTGTATTACGGAAAATAAAATCGCCAGTCGCCACCTGTCCGAAGACATTGGAGACATAATTATGAATAAAAACGCAAACTCTAAAGGGATATTTTGTGTGTCGATTCTTTTTATATTTATGGGCGCCCTGTGGGCAGGTTCGCCCACTACGTGGTTCTCATCTTTGCATTAACGTGACAGATCACCGTAACATGTTTGTCAACCTATCATCCAAAAACCCGTTTTGCCTCGCAAAAGTGAATTTTCTTCAAATTTTCATATTGATTTTTGTCCAAAGATATTCGCAGAAAAGGTTTTAATGTAAATTATCATTAGGTAGGTATGGGATTGATTGTGGATTTGATGCAGTTGACAACCCATCAATGTATATATGTGGGACATCCGTGGTATAGGTCAATGCACTAAATGCGCTATATGGGGCACATACGCACTATGATGATGGGGCAGGTTCGCCAATATAGGGATTTATATAGGCCTAGCTATGATTTTGCATAATTTCAAAATTGTAATTTTTCCTTTTACAGGATAATTGTAATTATAAAAATAGTTATTAGAAATGGAGTAACACTAATATTTTAAAATGTGGTATTTCTTATTACTTTTAAATTCTGAACGAGTATGTTCCGCAAAAGTGCTCCACCCCTATATTTTGGACCCTACATTTTTTTGAATAAAATAACGAAGAATAACGAATCTATTTGTATATATATTATGGTTCTTTGTGTAGCCTAATTCTGAGCCTTGGGCGAACTTGCCCGGCCTATGGGCGAACCTACCCCGGCGTCGGGTAAGTTCGCCCTTTTAAGACACTTATCTTTATCATTTACTCTTGCCTTTACAGTAAAGCCTAGAGTACTGAGATCATGGTCGTATGTAGCCAAGATATCAATCTGTCAACATGATATCAATAGGTCCATTCAATCTTTAAAATTGGCGTCTCTAGACCTCTTCAAATGAAAATGGGGCGAACACTACCCGCTCTCCCCTATAGTCCGGGGCGTAAACCCCAATTTAGACCATAACCCAAATATACCGTCCACACAAAATGTTTAGATTGTTTTTATATCTCTGAACCCTGTAGATTCAGAAACTGCGTGATGCCATCTCTGAAACCTTGAGCAATTTTGTTGATCCAAGATGGCCGCCGACTATACAAAATGGCTGCCGTGACATTCAATTCAATAATACATAGCTCTTTCTAGGCTTTATAAGAGCTTCCTACATGACTAAAACAATTGGTTTAGTAACTATTTGCCAACATCATGTGTCAAGGATAATAAATGTTGCATTTTTGAATTTCAGAAATGGCCGCCATATAAACAAAATGGCCGCCAAATAGAAAAAATAGCAGCATTTTTAGTATAAATGTACCTAAATAGCTTTGTTTTGTCTTTAAATTAGCTAGCAACATGTTTTGGCTTGACATGTCAAGTCCTAAAATACTGACAAGTATATATTTGAATGTGTACAAAAAATATTGTAGGTATTTGGTAAATATTAAATACAAGATGGCTGTATATAACAAAAAGTAATTGTCTTGATTTATATAATCATCCCAGTATTTGTAGTTAATAATGTCATAAACTATAGTTTTGAAATGAGGAAAGTGTTGTAATAATGTATATAACATGTGATAATCAACCGATGTGTACTAGTTTGTGTTTATCAATATGTATATTTTGGCTTTATTTCAGCAGCCATCTTATATTTGATATTTACCAAATACCCACAATATTATCTTTTTGTACACATATAAATATATAAATATATAATTGTCAGCATTTTAGGTCTTGTTATGCCAAGAATAAACATGCTAGCTAATTTCAAGGCAACAACATAGCTATTTACGTACATGTACTCTAAACCGGTGCCCTTTTTGGTATTTGGTGGCCATTTTGTTTATCCGGCGGCCATTTTGGAAATTTGAATTAATAGCAAACAGTTATTTCAAACATATACATATGAATTTGTCAACACGTTTAGAGTTGATACAAGTAGAAATCATATTTTATTAGGTAATCTAAAGGCAAAAACAGTTGTCTATGTATATTTACACTAACAAGGCAGCCATTTTGGCTATTTTGAGGCCATTTTGCGGCCATTTTGTTTAGATGGCGGCCATTTTGGAAATTCAAAAATGAATTATTTATTGTCCATGACTTATTTCATTGGCAAATAGTTATAAAACAAATGTTTTAGTTATGTAGGAAGCTTTTATAAAGATAGATAAAAGTGTTAAACATTCTCATTTTCAAAGTCTAAAAGTCAATTCATTTACCCTATTTCAGCCGCCATATTGTATTTATAATCAAATAAATAGCAAACAAAGTTATTTTAAACATCTACATATTAATTTGTAAACATGTTTAGAGTTGTTACAAGTAGAAATCATATTTTACTAGGTAAAATATAGGCAAAAACATAGTTATTTATGCACATTTACACTAATAAAAGTGCTATTTCCCCTATTTGGCGGCCATTTTGTTTATATGGCGGCCATTTTGGAAATTCAAAAATGTATTATTTATTATCCTTGACTTATTCCATTGTTAAATAGTTACTAAAACCATTGTTTAAGTTATGTAGGAAGCTTCTATAAAGCCAAGTAAGAGCTATATATGATTGAATTGAATGCCATGGCGGCCATTTTGTATAGTCGGCGGCCATTTTGGATTAAAAAAATTGCTCACGGTTTCACAGATGGCATCACGCAGTTTCTGAATCTACAGGGTTCAAAGATATAGCAACAACCAAAACATTTTGTGTGGACGGTAAATTTGGGTTTACTAATAATTGTAAATCGCGAATTTGTCAATCATATTTACAAGAATTGGGCCATCATTAATGTACATTTTTGTTCTAAACGGGCATCTATAATAATATTTCTGGACAAAAATGTGCCATGTTTATACTAAATTCCTCGTCAAGCCAGGCAAGGGGCAAATTGTCAATTAGATGGGAATTAAGTAAATCCTTTAAATTTCCAAAATAGGCGCAATTCTCGCAAAGTCAAAGTCGGTGCGGGGAGGGGGGGGGGTCCAGTGTCCGAATTAAGGAAAAAACATGGTTGCCCGGCAGAAATTTCGGTTGCCCGTATTCTATCCGTTTATTTTGTTTAACTTAGTAATCTACACCCAATGCGATTATGCGCCGCGCTAGAAGTTACCGTTGTGATACTGTACACAATTATGACATTTATTTGAAACATGAATATGTTACTAATAACTAGTAATCACATCACAGTCACTCACACCATCATCATCTCGTATTACTAGGGAGCTTATATAATGGGAGAGGAAATTCGAATAGCAAAATTGAAGCCTCCCCATATATGGGTATGTGGGCGTGAGTACGCGCGATGTAACTCTTGAGATGACGGCGAACACTCATTAGCATACTTTAGACGCGTGATGTAACTCTTGCAACTTATTAGCATACTTTAGACGCGTGATGTAACTCTTGGAACGTGGCCGCTGTCACGCTAGAGGCCTCAATTTCGGCAACGGGAGTGGCACCGGTCTGGTATTACTGCTACATGTAATAGTATACAGACTACGGCTACCACGCGTACGGTATAAATAGGATACATGTACTAATAAGGCCCAAATGAGATCATGGAAGTACAATGATAGATAAATATTTTCCGTATGAAACTTGGATTGTATAATTATTATTTAGCTGATTTTGTTTCATTCAGAGATCTGTAAAATATTTAAATTCATGTGTTAACTTCTAGACTAGTAAGATTTTTGGTTGCCCGCCGGGCAACTTCAAAAGTAAATGTTGGTTGCCCGGTGCTAATTTTGGTGGTCTCGGGCAACCGGGCAACCACTTAAGGCGAACGCTGGGGGGGGGGGGGGGGGGGGGGGGGGGGGGGGGGCGGTCCCTTTCCCTTCTCGGGCCTAATTTAACCTTGATAAAGTTACGTATTGCACGCTCACACATAAATCCTCAAGTGTTTGGATGGTTGAATCTCTTAAGTTTCTGTTCGACTTTCACTTTTTTCCACCTCGGCAATGGTCGGCAAGGTCGCGGTCGGAAAGCCAACGTCTAGCCAACGTTGATTTTTAACATGGTTTTATGTCGGTAATTGGTTGAAATTGGTCAAAATGGCGTTGGCAATTTTTAACAGGGTTTTATGTCGGTAATTGGTTGAAATTGGTCAAAATGACGTTGGCAATTGGTCGGTAGGCGACGGTCGGCAAGCCAACGTTGGCCCAAATCATTAAAAAAAAACAATGATAAGAGATGTAAGATATTTATATAGTTAAATAACATGTTAATACAAGTTACCGATTCACTACCGAGAGGAAGTGGTAATGCAACATGGATCAAATGACTGCAGTTGTTTGATTGAGAAAAGTCGAGTAGTTCCTTTATTTTAGCGGCTACTTGTCCAGTGTTTCTCACCACAACAGCTTGTCAGAATGCCTCGTGCTCTGAAATTTAACCCGACTGTGAAGTGAAAGTCGGGAAATTGTTGGCTTTCCGACCGCGACTTTTCGACCATTGCCAACGTCAGCCCAACGTAGTCTTGCTATCTGGGTTACTAATTAAGAAGACATTTTTTTAATCAAAAATCATTTTTTTTCATTATTTTTCTAATCGATATAAACACCCCCGGTAAACATCTTGGCTAGCGGTCCTGCAAATTCTAACGTAATGAACACGCTGAGGGGCTAAAGAGCATCTGGACATGTAATATATTCGTTGAATCCACGGTGGCGTAGTAGACCACTGTTCCCTGCATATGCGAGGCCTAGCGATCAGTGGCGCAGACAGGAGAAAGGTTCAATCGGCTGGATACGTCATCATTGTTCCGGGAATACCGAAATTCTATGGGTTCAAGGGCTATAACAATAATTGTTACACCTCATAAATATTCATGAACTAATCAAGCCAATTCATTGGCCAATTCCTATCACAAGTACTATTTCCCTACAGCATCATCCCCAGAGTCACAGTGGGGTGTAATAAAACAGGCCTACTACATGGTATGATCGGGGAAATAGGGCATATTATATAACGCATGAAAATATTCCTGTCATTTTATTGGTGGAAACTGCATCACGTGACATGAAATAGTTTCACCTTTTCACCCAAATAACGGGTCAAGCGGTCAATAGTACATTTTGATGGGAGCTTTTGGACCTGGCGGTCAATAGTACATTTTGATGGGAGCTTTTGGACCTGGCAGTCGCCCGCTTTTTCCACGACTCGCCCACGCCCCACGCCTACGCCCATCCCTACCTTCATTTCGTGAGACGATGAGAAAGTAAACAAAACGCGCCGTCTGCATCAATTAGTGGATCAACCATCCAGAATTTCAACTTTCATGGATCGGTTACATTCTATAACCATCCTAATAACTAGCTAAAACTATAGCTTGAAGAATAACTGTAAATATGTTGACATTTTCGCTATTTAAAAACCTACATTTCGTGTTCGGACTGATTATATAAACCTAGCCTAGCCCTATAGGCTAGGTCCAGCAGCTTGGCTTGACCCACCGCTGGCCTAGTATTATAATAGGACTACATCATTTGCCAGTTGAATTATTTGAACTTGAACTGTTTCGCGTGGAATAATTACACGATAAAGACTTTTTGACGAGGAATCAATTTGTTTTGGATTGTTTTATGAACTTGGGGAACGAATGATTTCGGACTGATGGGGAGCTCAACTCTGCTAAATTAGGTGAGTACCGTATCACTATCAGTATCACTGATAGTGATGGTTGATGAAAATGTGTAAAATGACAGAAATATTTTCATGCGTTATATAAAACAAATATTTAATGATCTTTATTCGGGAAATGGTGCAAACTATTGGCCCCTTGGTGACTGGAGGCCGTGGGCCTACTATTTTCCCTCGACCTCCGGTCTCGGGAAAATAGTAGGCCCACGGCCTCCAGTCACCTCGGGGCCAATAGTTTGTACCATTTCCCTCATGATCATTAAATATTTGTATACTATTTACCCTCGGTACTGGCTACACGCCTATCACCCCTCACCCGATAGGCCCGTTGCCAGTACCTCAGGAAAATTGTTTGCTCTATTTCCCCTCTACCATGTCTACCATATAATTACACCTCAAAAATATTCATGAGATAATAGACATAAATATATCCTGCCATTTCATTGGTTGGTCAATTGAGCTGGACACAGTGATAATAATATACAAATATGGACTGTTCTTGAGAGAATTGGGGGTGAACTATTGCCCCAAGGTGATCTGGAGACCGTAAGCCTACTTTTCTCCCGCAGCCTTCGGCTGAGGGAAAATAGTAGGCTTAGGTCTCTAGACCACCGAGGGACAGTCTAGTTCACCCCATTTCACGAATAAAGAGCAGTCCATATTCGTTTTATATAACGCATGAAAATATTTTTGTGTGCGATTTTGATCAAATAAAACATGGAAACAATCTTACAGGCGAGTCGATCCTCCATGTCATTACGGCAAAATCGTACGAGGCAGGGCATTTTTGTCTTTCCAAAAGTACTATTGACTGCCCGGTCAAGCTTTTTAAAAGACAAAAAAAGACCGGGAAGTTACGTCAAGCATGAAATGGACCAAACTAATTTTTTTAATCTGTTGTAGTATCCACCAATCAGATCGGGCAAGAATATTTTCATGCGTTATGTAAATTGAGCTATATATTTCCCGTGTGGTAATTTTGACTATTTCCCTGGCGTACCCAGAGACAAAAGTTCTCTACGTAATAACGCACTTTTATTTATGAGGTGTAATAAAACAAATACTACATGGTATATCGGGGAAACATCTCAACTATTTTCCCCTCGGTACTGGCTACAGGCTTACCACCCCTAACCCTCCGGGTTCTGTAGCCACACTGTTAGGAATTCAAAGATCACTGTTCACCTGCGCCAGGGATTGAACCCGGGACGCCCAACTGATTGCGCTAACACTACAGGCTTACCACCCCTCACCCTCCGGGTTCGGGGTAGGCTGTAGCCACTCTGTTAAGAAAATGTTGTAAAATTAACGGTTAAAAGGCTGGCAGCCAATCTGCGCTGCAAACAAACCCCTGTAACATTAAGATTGTACTGTAAAAAATTTCAGTAAATAACTGTAAAATATAACGGGACACTGTAAAAATGTACAGTTTCTTAAACCAATTACTGTAAAAATGCACACAAAACAATATACTGTATATTTTACAAATTGTGACTGCTTTTTTAGAGTAAAATTTACAGGCGTTTGTTGAAAATGTTGTAAAATTAACGGTAAAAAGGCTGGCAGCCAATCTGCCAACAAACCCCTGTAAAATGTACATTGATAAAATTTAGTACTTGGTCATAGAATTGACAAGTATTTTTGTGTGTAGCTAATATTGAGAATGTTAAGCCACTAGCTCAACTTTTCATTTTAGTCAACAAATCAAGTGTGAAAAATACAGTACATTGTATTTGACCGGTTTTTTTTAGAAACGGTAACATACTCTCTTAATGTAAAAGAATGAAATTCCACTCTACTGGAGTGAATATTCACTCTTCAAAGGAGTGCCTACAGTGATCACTCTAATAGAGTGAAAGTCACTCCTTGAAAGAGTGGAACCATTATCACTTCCTTTCGGTAGTAAACGATATCTTATATCCACATGATATTTCTCTATGTAAAGTATCTAAATCTACTTTCTATGGTGTTTTTTATCGATGATGTTTTTACGCGTTTATATTTAATCATTATTCGGACTTCGGGGAACTCACTATATTCAATATAGTATATAATGTGCCTGCTGCCAATAAAACCATATTTCCACCGAAGTCTGTCACTCCGATGACCGAATTATTTTCAGCAGTTAAGGGGTTTACACTCAATATACAATACATAATAATAATAATAATAATGGCATTTATAATGCGCCGTCAATCTAGGTAAAACTATTCCGAGGCGCAAACATATAAAACAAAAATACAAATTAACATGAAAAATACATAAACAAGGATGATGTGCATATATACATGTACATATGTATAATACAAAGAAATCAATTATAAACTGAGTCAAATAATCTTGTTTTTAACAAGTTCTTAAAAGAGTCAAGTGAATCACAGCATCTTAAATTATAAGGTAGTGAGTTCCAGAGAGTTGGTGCAGCAACCGAAAATGCGCGATCTCCAAATGAAGAAGTAGTCCGTGGAACAACAAGTAAAAGTTTATCAGTGGACCGGAGAGTACGTTTTGGATGATATGGTACAAGAAGATTAGCAATATATGTTGGTGAAGTGCCATGCAAAGCTTTCCAAGTTAAAAGAAGAAGTTTAAAATGAATTCTTTCGCGAACAGGAAGCCAGTGGAGATCTTTCAATATTGGAGTGATATGATCGAATTTCCTTGTCCTTATAATTCAAAATGACAATGTTTCCGAGTCCGAGTGACACTCAATAGAATTATCAAAGATAAAATAATATTTGAAATAAAAGGTGTCCCCTATTATACCACAGATGGTGTTTCCACCGTCTGTGATTACGGTAGGATGGTAGGGTTGGCAATTTGCATATGATCACGCGTTATGAGCTCGCCTCCCTCCCAATTGGTTGGTGCTGTTACACTTTTTAGATTCATGCTGTCATATTCCTTTAATATTTTTAAAACCACAAAGCTATCTCAACAAATTTGGTATCATTTTAAAGCCCTAATAACAAGCTATCTGCCTGCAAAATGGCATTGGTATAGCTAATTCAGAAGGGGAGATACGGCTGTTTGATGTTTGGAGACCAGGGGTGGTGCTGGAAGGGGTGCCGCTGGAAGGGGTGCCGCCTGTACAAACTCAATGGGGATAATCCAATAATGGCGATAATCTTTGTTCTTTTTACAATAACTATTCATCCCATAATGTTACAAACCCCATTCTGGTCCCATTTTAAAGGATATTTAGTAGTCTTTAAGTATGTAGTTCAACAGAATTGTCAACTATTTGTAACAACTAATTAATTGTGGATAAGACCATGATCATCAGCTTTCTTCCTATTCGCTACACAGTCAACATGAATAATCAGCCTCAATTTACCGGATTTATAAAAATGACTATAACAGAAAAAGTGTTCAACCTATGATAGCAAAAGTATACATTTTTGGAAAGCTTGTAACTAGAGGAATTCAGAAATGCAGTTTATATCAGGGAAGGGTTCAACCTTAAACAAATATTTCTGAAAATCCTAAAAATTTATAAAATAAAAATTGGAAATATTCACTAGCCGGTATAATTACCATACCGACGTTACGTAGTAACTTTGACAATTATATATCATCTAATGGGTAATTTCATGAGGAATTCAAATATGTAAAGTAAATAATGATAGGGGTAGGTATAAAAATATATTGATCTCAAATTGAAAATAAAAAACTCTGATATTTTTCCAAACATTTCCGATCATACCATTTTAGTTCTTGGTCGTACTATAATTTGAATGGCATATTTGGTTTCCTCATGAAATTTCCCTTCAGAAAATGTATACTTTTACTACCTCAGGGGGGTATACAAGCAAATATAAATGTGTAAAGTCAAAATCATGTCGCGAAAGCCAAAATCCGTGTGTAACGCGAAAGGAGGCGAGCTTAAAACACATGACCATATATAATACAGAAGGGGAGATACAGCTGTTGAAGTTTGGAGACCATTGGTTGGTGCCGGAAGGGGTGCCGCCTGTACAAACTCAATGGGGATAATCCCATGCATTGTTCTTTTTTACAATACAGTCATCCCCATTCTGGTTCCATTTTAATGTGGTTCAACAGACTTGTCAACTATTATTTGTAACAACTAATTAATTATGGAAAAGACCATGATCATCAGCTTTTTTCCCACAGTCAACTACTGTCAACATGAATTTACCGGATTTATTAAAATGATTGACTATAACTGAACAAGTTTTCAACCTATGATAGAAAAAGTATAAATTTTAAGAAAGTTTGTAACTAGAGGAATTCAGAAATGCAGTTTAGATCAGGGAAGGGTACATCCTTTAAAAATATTTCTGATATGATCTATACATCGAAATTAAACAGACTTTCAAATTCATGAAACTTACACGAACAGTTGCAAATTAAGCAATTGCAAATTAAGCTTTATGATTTCAGGTAGTAGTTAGCACACGTGTTACGCATTACACGTAGCCTATTATATGAAAAACCAAACTTCTGTTATTCCACTTCATAAAAAGAAAAAAACAGGCTTGATGCTGGAAACTACAGACCAGTTAGTAATCTTTCTGTTGTTTCCAAAAGACTTTGAGAAAAGGGAGTAATTGTTCTTCAATTAAACAAATATCTGGTTGATAATACCATGGAAGAGTTCCATGATAATATTATTATACCAATTTCAATCGGGCTTCAGGGGACCGTATTCAATCCCCGGGGGGGTACTCGGATTTGGTTTGGTCGGGGGTGTGCCGCTGGAGATTCAAAACCCATACCCATTTTTAGGGGTGATTTTGGAAAAATCGGTACCCATTTTTAGGGGTTTTGCTTCATTTTAGACCAAATTTTCGCAAATTATCGGGAAAATAGTCCTAATTTTTGCAAATTTTCGCGAAAATAGACCTAATTTTGGCAAATTTTCGCGAAAATAGACAAAAATTTCGCGAAAAAAGACCCATTTGTAAAAAGTGACCCCATTATTAGGGATTTCCAGCACAAAATCATACCCCATGTTTAGGGATTTTGTGCCCAAAAAGCTACCCATTAGAGCGGCACACCCCCGTATACCGTCTTAGGCGAGTACCCCCCCGGGATTCAATCGACACCTGCCTTATTCATTTACAAGATCACATTAGAAAGCAAACTGATTCTGGCTACAACACTGACATGAATTCATTGGAAATCCAAATGTCATTCGACAGGACAATGTAGACCACCAGATTGTGTGCAATAAACTGTCCGCTATGGGAGTTCAATCTACCGCTTAGTTCCACTCATATTATGATTGTGAATATAAAAGGTGTTGAATCTGATCCTCTTGCCATAACATGCGGGGTTCCTCAAGGCAGTATCTTGGGGCCTCTTTCGTTTTTATGCTATGTTAACGACATGTCTAACTCTATAAACTGCTTAATGTTACAATATTTTGATGATAGTTCTCTAATATTTTCCAATAAAGATCCTGAGCAAATCGGTTATGGTTTTCGCACAAACCTAGAAAGTTGCAACAATTACGTGGTTGATTGAAAACAAACTGTCATTACATACGGGCAAATCTGAACTGATTCTCTTTGGGACGAAGCGCAGACTAAACAATTATACTGATTTTGCTATTGTTCTTCATGATGGTTAAGTTATTAAGTCAACAAAATCAGTGATTTACCTTGATTTTGAACTAAACCAATATCTTGACAGTGAACAAATTGCTCTCAACATAGTAAAAAAGGTGAATTCTCGGCTAAAATTTCTATTCAGGCAGGCAATTCTTTTAAACCAATACAATTAAAAATGATTTGCTCAGCTCTTGTATTATGCCTTTTTGATTACTCTATCTCATCATGGTATGGTGGCATTTCTAAGTATCATGTTCATAGATTGCAATGTGCTCAAGTCATCAGATTTATCCTTATAGGATTCCATGTATCGTAATAACCATGCGGATTTTCAAACATTAAACATATTGAATATCAGTACCAGAGTTGAGCAGCTTCGTTTAAACCACGTTTTTAATATATTTGATGATACCTGTCCATATGAAAGATAACTTTATCAAACTGTTGAGTTTGCATCATTGTAAAACAAGGGGGAGTGAATATAATTTTCATGTTCAAAAAATTACTGTACGCTTAGGCTATCTGTATTTTAAAGTTTTATGTATCATGTGCAAAACTTCTTAACCAGTTAATATGCACAAATTAATTAATCTATATATAAACACAGTAAGAACGCATTGTTAGCTATAACTAATTTCCAAAGGTCTGTGAAATTTAATCTGTTCCAAATTCCAAGGTACCTCCATCATGTCTATAAATGTAGTTTAACGCACACGTATTGAATGGCATGTTGGTATTCACAATGCCTATACAATGGCAATTTTGAACACTTTGGATTTCGCGCTTTTTCGTTAATATGTTGTAATTATGGCCTTGAATAAGGTATTGTCTTGGGCATTTCACCAAGTATGAGAAAGTATTCCTACTCCTATAAACAATGAAGAAATTGGCCAATTTTTAACAAGAAGTGTTTTCCCTGATTTTCTAAAAATGGGACCTGAACATATTGACTCACCCTGTATGCTGAATCAAATCAAATCAAATCATCCTAAGCTCTCTCGCCAATTAATAGCCAAAATATTAAAATGAAACTTTCCCGGTATAAATAATTTCCCCTGGACCCGGTGTATCTTTTATATACATTTACAATATGAGCATGCATCATGATTGGCTCAGTTGTAGGCTGAGTCTCGAGATCTAATATTTTCTCAGACTTTGTTAAAAAATACTGGAAAGCTAGTACCATTTATGGTTAACTATAGATCTATGGTAAAAACACCGCAATGGATGTTACGATTCATTGCTTGCACCTGGATAAAAGGTTTATCATCGTGAACCAGTAAAAGATTTAGTTATTGAATTGGGAATTTATGGTACACCGGATAAATTTGATTGCCATTTGGGAAGCGAATAGTCGCTATGGCATAATATTGCAGGAATAAAATTAACATATAATTTCAATATCTCATTATACTATAAATTTCTGACACAGCTATGCCAACCTTGAAAAAGAAATGACGCCGTACATTCTAAATTGGAGGATTTAATAAAGGGTAATGTGCCATGACTTGGGATCCCTGTCTGTGATACATGCTAAAATTGAAAAATCATGCGGATTTGCTTTAAACATTTATAGCCCTACAATTTAAAAATGGTAGGATGGTGAAAGTATTTTCTGAAAGCATAACATTTTAAATCTCGTTTTGTCAATTTCAAGGTCATTATTACAGGGCTTGATATTAGACAAAACATACGCAGTAATAGTGTTGAAGTAAAGTTTTTTTTATAATTTACTTCAGCAGAATTCAAGGGCATATAAAAGGTAGGGTAAAATAAAAATAATAAAAACTTATTTGTTGCATTTTCTACAGTAAATGCTTTATATACACCAGATTAAAATGCATTTTCTACAGTAGATGCTTTGTGCACTACCTTTGTATTTTTACATTACCTTTTGCCTTTTTAGACTACCTAACGCGTTTTGTATCCTTTTGACCCCTTTGACCGCCCATACCTTCATATGTAAATTAATTAAAGCTGCATGGAAAGATCACCAAGATGAGGGGATTTATCTGTCACATTTACGGGTGTGATACCCATCATTATCCTGGCTAATGTTAGGATTTCCTTATTTTACAATGCCGCAATTTCGCAAACTGTACAATTCTCGAATCTTATTTAAATGAAATGTTGCTCGAAAAGTGAAAGGTTGACTTAATGTCCTTTTGTGCTGTAACATGTTTTACGTTATTTACATTTTACCCACGCATTCTATAACCCATCTACGTCTGCTATCTATCGTATATCTATTTATTTTAATCAAAAGTCTATGTGTGTAGAAGTAATCGTGTTGATGGACAGCGTCAGTCTATTGACTTTGATAGGCAGATACCCTTTAGAGGTATTGTTGACTATGATGATAAGTGTATACAATTATGACAGATAAAGTATCTACTGACGGACACAACTGTCCAAATTATTTACCATAAACCGCTCGTACAGGCTGTATCAAAATGATTTGTACTCTGATATGTTCCATTTTCAAAAAAGCATTACAAATATAAAATCTCTGATAAATACAATATTTTTGATTTTAATAAATAGGGAATTATGTCAACTTATTGATCTGATAATCTGAAGATAATTGGCTGTTGTTTCTGACCGCTATTGTCATTCAAATGAAGATCGACGTAATCATGGTTTTACTCGCAGCAACGCAAATTTAATAGGTTCACTGCACAAACTCTTTATAAGTAGTGAATATATGAGTGCAGTCAGGAGGAACTTTGAATTGTGCGCTTCAGATCTAACGTTTCGATGAAAATGATAAAAACACCAATATTCCTTTAAAAGCTTGTAAATTCTGAAAAAAATGTTCGATTGTCGTAAATCAAAATTCTTAGCAAAGATGAAACTTCAATAATTTTGCATATAGAAGCAAAATGGTCTAAATGGTTCGTAACATATCAAAACAAATTCTGAAAAACTGATCAGACCACGGTACAAATCTTTTTGATACAGCCTGTAGTAGGTATAGTAGGCATTTTTAGATAAAACGAAATGGCAACATCCAATGGCGTAGTGAGGGTCAATGACACCAGATTAGCTTTATTCCGTAAAAATCATATCGGTTAAAATGCCTAATGTTTAGCGAACAGGACCCATGAATGAAATGTTACTGGTTCGAATCCCAGTGTGGCAGAATTTTGATATTAAATGTACAGTTACAATTAAACATTATCATACCAATACCCAACTTGTTTATATAGTACAATGGGATATTTTTCCAACATGCAATTCATGACAGCTTTTAGTGAATCGGAAAATAGTTTGGTGTGAAACATGTTTATACCACCTTTATCGTAATCTGCAATCACTGTGTTACGTTTGATTGCTTCCTCTCTGCCACAAATAAATTTGAAGAACATGTTATTGAGTTTCATTATAATTTATCAGGGATATCCATGACATAGGCAATGTATGACAATTGTGATGCTAACAGTGTTCTAACAGTGTTTTTATGGGCCACTTTGTGGGCCCCATATGGGCCGGCCCACATTGGACCCTTTTTTATTTTGGGGCCACTTTGTCCTAAAGGGGCCCATGCGGGTTGGCCCATGGGTCCAATGTGTTATTTGCATAGGTTTAACTAGGACAAATAGTATCAGGGTTTTTAAATGGACTTGCCCTTATAATTGGTAATTATTGAATTATTTACATACACATACGAATAAATGACTGGCAATTGGAAGAACAATTCAATCATTTGGCTTTTCTCCAAAAATATTGTTCATGTGTACAGTTTTTGTGAGTTAATATTCAAATACTTGCCATTTAATTATGAAATGGTTCATGTTGCAGATCAAATCATTTGATGAAATGTATAAATATACAATCCAAAGTATTACGAAACCAATATAACCAACATCTGTGCGCATGTGTGGAATTGCCCTGATGTAACCCATGTGGGGCCCATGTTGTCAGCATATACAGGGTGACCCAAAAAAAATGTTAACACTCCGGGCACATAAGATATCTTAAAAGCCAGGAACACACGGGTCTAATCTTGATGTATTATGAAAGCTGAGTAAATAAGCTTTCATTTGAATTTTATTGCGTTCCAATTGGTTATTTAGAACGGGAGATATGCTTCAGCAAACATGAGGTAGCAAAATCGGCTTGGTCCAATCCTCTCAGTATGAAAGTAAAGCTTTTAAAATGCACGAAGCAAGAAGCAACATGATTAAGTCACGCACACACATCAGTTAATCTCTTCTTTGTTCTTTTCAACGCATTCTTTCGATTCTTTTCAAGCTTAAAAGACATAAATAATTTTACCTGAAGTATTCATTACGTGCAATTGATTTATGGTTAATTTATGGCAATATTAGTTAATTTATTTAATTGGATGGACCATTTCAACAAAGAACATGAAATGTTTCAATTTCAATTTTAAAGACTGCTTTACTGACAGCTACCCATTGCACATGGAAAAAGAGTATAGAACTTGAACTCATGACAAAATATCTATATAATTTATGTGGAATATATTTATTTATGTCTTTTAAGCTTGAAAAGAATCGAAAGAATGCGTTGAAAAGAACAAAGAAGAGATTAACTGATGTGTGTGTGTTTTTCATTTTCACATTTTCATTTTCAACACGGGGACTCAGACCGGCAAATTATTGATTACTGGTAGTGGTAGTGCCAATTCACCCGTCGATGGCCTGATTGTTGGATAGTCGGCCGGTGGCATTGTTACGGTTGATCAATACGGCACACACACTTCACCTGTCATACTCTCCCCGTGTTGAAAAAAAATGTGAAAATGAAAATCAGACTTGCCCTAACATTTGGGATGGTAACTTCCTCATTAATCAACCATTCTTAGCGTGTAATATCTCAAATTCAAGAAGAGAAATTTCTCAAAAACTTTATAGTTAAATATGTTTATGTAGGAATTATACTTTTAGAGTTATCAGCATGTTTATTACCTGGTCAGTTACTTATTGTGATGACTGTAGTTCTTAAATTCATGAAATGTGCATGGTGAACGATTGAAAGATGTTGGACCCACTGCTTCTGGCAAGCCGTTCATGCATGGGTTAACGTGTGATGAAGGCGTGAGACGGTGCAATGCTCTACTGATGATTCAAAATCAACAATAAAATAGAACTTTGCATAAATGTTTTATAGACACATTACACTGCGTAAATCACAGTTTAAATCATTATCTGTTCATTGATTTTCAAAAACAAGCATACTTTAATATCCCGTTTGAGTTTTAGAGCAATCCGCTAACTTCTAAAAAGTGTTTTAGGGTATATGCCAGCACTGCCCACATTGACACATTCGCCATTTTGTTATCTTTCGATACATCTATGGCAGGCCCGGGGGGGGGGGGGTACTCACGTATGTAAGGCATACGGGGACGTGCCGCTCCAGTGGGTCGTTTTTTCATGAGACATCCTTAGCTATGGGTAGGCTTTTCAACTGAAAAACCTTAGACATGGGTCCTGTTATTGACACTAGCCCTTAACAATGGGTCAGATTTGAGCACATCGTTGACGACGTTTTTTCCGGGCGTTTTTTTAATATCAACCTGAATTCAATTCGATAAATTCAACCCCGGAATCGTGGAATTCAACCCATTTAACTTAAAATCTCGGGTTAGAAATCCTTAGACATGGATGGGTCTACATTTGAAGAAAAATCCTTAGACATGGGTACCCTTTCCGGCAAATTACCTTTGGAAGTGGGTATGGGTTTTGAGGCTGGAGCTGCACACCCCCGTCCAAAATAAATCCAAGTACCCCCCCCCCCCCCCACCCCCGGATGGCAGGCTCAATGTCCAATAATTAGATAAACCTGGATTATCGCCGAGAAAAAAAAGGATTATCGATTGATAATCCAGTTTTTTCGACCGATAATCCAGGTTTATCTAATTATTGGACATTGAGCATGCCATAGACATGTTATGTAGACTCATGACATCGTAATCGTCAATCGCAATCTGTTCTTTGATTCCAAAAATACTTTGATTGTGAGAAAACAAAATGAAACCGTAGGCCTATACACTTTACTACTGAATGGGAATGCAAATCAATTGTTTGGATCTGAGACAACATCTCACTTACAAATATCAATTATTTCATTCGTTAAATTGACACGGAACTTTTGAAAAGGGATGTGAACTTGCATGACTGAGGGCGTGTTCACACTATAGCTAGTTTTCTCCACGACCCGGGTCGGACCCGGGTCGAACCCGGGTTGAAGTCTAGTGTGAACAGAAAAATAGGCTCAAAAAACCGACCCGGGTCGAAAATTACAACCCTGCGAAAGTGAAGGGTAGAACCCGGGTTCAACCCGGGTTAGTGTGAACAGAAATCGCTGTTCGACCCGGGTTGGCGGAAGTAGCTAACCTGACTGCTAACCTCTGACCGTAGTTGTTTACGTCAGTTTTCAGCTTTGCTTCGCACGCTCTCGTCTGCTTCTGGTTCTGGTTGAAATCTTTATTAAATTTGTCAAAATGGCAAATAAATGGAGTCAAATTGAAACGGAAGCCATGATGGAACTCTGGGCGGATGAGACCGTGCAAAGTAGTTTGAACTCAATGATCCACAATAAGGATATTTACGCCAATATATCACGCCAGATGGAGGCAATGGGTTTCAATTTCAACACATACATAGCGCTAGTGTGAACTGAAAATGAAATATCGATCAACCCGGGTTCGATCCGGGTCCGACCCGGGTTGAGGAAAAAGCTATAGTGTGAACACGCCCTGAAAGGGGATTTCAATTGTTATATTCTTTGTGGCGACAAATTACCGCATTTCCGGATGGTGGGATGGCATCTGGTCATTACACTTGTGCACGGAATGTATTCATTATCTTTAACCACAGACAATAGAGGAATTAAGGGACAATCAAGTTGATATATTCTCATAAGTACCCGCCGCCAACCACTGGTCCTATGATTGTTTCACAGGTAGCTGTTGCGATTAATGACCCCGGCATGATTTCATAGATTTCATTCAACCACTTAGCCACTGAGCGTCTTCATAACGGCCGACGCCCACTTTGAGCAAATAAGGGTCCCGTGTATTCGACATGGATCAAAACAAATTGGTTGAATCTCATTGCAAATAACAGGAACGTGCCACTATCGAAAGTGATCAGCCAAATTGAAGAATATTTCATAAAAGGTTTCCAAAATATATGATATTAGGCCTCTGCCTATAAGAAACCCCTGCTTTTCTTTCTAGAAGCCTTCTGCTTTGCATTTATGAATTTAAACCCTTATCAAGCATTTTTAAATGCTTGATGATTAAAATCATCAAATTAATTTAAACCCTTATCAAGCATTTAAACATCAAATTGTTTCCAAAATATATGATGCGTCGTTCTTTAAAAGTAACCTCCAAAACATTAAAGAACGACCCATCATTGAGCATCTTTGGCATCTTTGACCGCTCTTTTATCATAATTTTGTTGGCGTATTAGTATGATTTTGAGTGTGTCTTCCGGAACCCTGCGGGGCTCTATATAAACATGACACCCATCATTGGGCATCTTTGACCATTCTTTTATTACTACTTTTGTTGGCCGCTTATTTTCGGCTGAAAACATTAAAACCATTATACCTATATTAATTTCCCCATCTTAACTCTCATTGAATCGTAATTGAAATAGATATTTCCTTTCAACAAAAAAGCGGCCAACAAATTTATGATAAAAAAGTCAAAATTGAAATTCCTAACATCTTTGTTCGTCGATGTAAAGAACAACCCAATCATGTACATTTATCCTTGATTACTGGACAAAATTATATAAAAGTGGCCAAAAAGAAGCCGATTATAATAAATACTTAGTATTAAATAGTGTGTGTGAGGTATTAGTATATATGATTTTGATTTGTGTGTCTTAATATTAAATAGTACGTGACGTATTAGTATGATTTTGATTAGTGTGTCTTTTGGAACCATGCGGGGCTCTATATAAACATGCTCCGCTCTGGGCGGTTACGCACAACGGGGTCCTCTTCACCTCGGACCGCTTTTAAAGAACGACCCATCATTGGGTATCTTTGGGCATCTGTAACGGGTCCCTGCACCTCGGACCGATTTTAAAGAACGACCCATCATTGGGTATCTTTGGGCATCTGTAACGGGTCCCTGAATCTCGGACCGCTTTTAAAAAATGACCCATCATTGGGCATCTTTGGGCATCTGTAACGGGTCCCTGCACCTCGGACCGCTTTTAAAGAATGACCCATCATTGGGCGTCTGTAACGGGTCCCTGCACATCGGACCGCTTTTAAAAAATGACCCATCATTGGGCATCTTTGGGCATCTGTAACGGGTCCCTGCACCTCGGACCGCTTTTAAAGAATGACCCATCATTGGGCATCTTTGGGCCACGGGCATCTTTGACCGCTCTTTTATCATAATTTTGTTGGCCGCTGATTTTTGGCAGAAAACATTTAAACCATTATACCTATATTAATGTCTCCATCTTAACTCTCATTGAATCGAAATTTAAATATTTTCTTTAAAAAAAAAGCGGCCAACAAATTTATGATAAAATACTTGCAATTGGAATGATTTCTTTGAATAATCATTGGGCATCTTTGGGCATCTTTAACGGGTCCCTGCACCTTGGACCGCTTTTAAAGAACGACACATCATTGGGCATCTTTGGGCCACGGGCATCTTTGACCGCTCTATATTAACTCTCATTGAATCGGAATTGACATATTTTCTTTCAAAAAAAAAGCGGCCAACAAATTTATGATAGAAAAGTCGAAATTGAAATATATTTCTTTGAATGATAAAGAAATGAACCCAATCATGTACTTGGGCCACGGGCATCTTTGACCGCTCTTTTATCTTTGAATCATTTAAGAGAGAAGATCTGTAAGGACTTAGCAAAACTCTTAAAATTCAGACAAAATCAAAAAAAATCAAATTTCCTGAAAATGGTGGTGGTGAAAGTGTTTGGTGAGGTAGCAATAAAAATGATATTAAAAAAAATCGGATTTGCTTTGTTGCCATGGCAACAGGGAAAACAAAAGAACATCCGATATAGCAAGAAATTGCTATTTGAAAATCTCAAAATTTGAGTTTTTTGGCAAATTGTCACAAAAAGTGTAATGAATAAAAATTATTACTGATTATATATTATGTTGTTACACATGTTGCTGTACAAAAAATAAATAATACAAAAAAAAATTGCGTTTCGGCAAGTCCCCAAATGGATGCTTAAAAATCCCCATATTTGACAAATTTCAGAAGTCTGAGTTTAGGTCAACTTTAAACCCGTGTATAAATCCAGGTAGTGAAATGTTTTATAAGTTCAATTCAGGATTGAAACAATGAATCTTGCTCAACTCAAATCCACTTTAAAACAACTGGGATATTACTTTTTGAAAGGGTACTGGCCCGTCAAATTTGTCTCATTCTGAAAAAAGGTTCAAATTGAATGTATTAGCATTTTCATGTTTCGGGTACTCGAAAAGGTAAAATATCAAGTATAAAGTCAATTATATTGTTTTAAATGTTTCATACTAATTTTGTTTTAATTTATTTTAGCCAAATAAATAACTATTTGCGCATGCGCATAATTTATACAGCTAATAACTTGCTTATTCCTATATAATAATCATGAAATATGGTCAGTTACTCTATTGGATAAAAATTTCCTGTCAGATCGTACCCAGCAAGTAATTTTGGAGGGAAAGAAGAGCAGTGTTGCCAATGTCTCATCGTGGGTACCCCAAGGCACAGTACTGGGGCCCTCATTGTTTCTGGTTTTCATCAACGACCTGTCTGAGTGTGTTTCATCAAGTATTCGCCTCTTTGCTGACGATGCCCTTCTATAGACCTATCCAATCCTAAGAGGACATCACAACCCTAGAGAAAGACCTCGCTAATCTACAGCTATGGGAGAAGAAGTGGCTAATGTCTTTCAACGCAGACAAGTGTTAATAATCTCCAACAAGAGAAACAACATTGGAGTATCACCTTATTCCATCCATGGGACTGCACTCCGTACCGTAGAAGAGGCAAAATATGTTGGTGTCACCATCCATAAAAATCTCAGCTGGAAACCTCACATCAACAATATCTGCAAAAAAAAGCAATAGCACCCTTGGCTTCCTCCACCGCAACCTGAGGAGATGTCCTTCAAAGATCAAGGAACAGGCCTACAAAACATATTCGTCCCACCCTTGAGTATTCGTCTTCAGTGTGGGACCCACACACCTCAGAGCTGATCTCCTCGATTTACATGGTGCAGCGACGTGCTGCTAGATTTGTTACGTCTGACTACAAACAAATATGCAGCGTGACCAAGATGCTACATGAACTTCAATGGCAGACTCTCTATGAACGCCGGGCTCAAGGTAAAATCCTCATGATGTATAGGATCATGCATGGCATTGTCGCCATTCCTGCTGCTTCACCCTACTTGCACCCTTCTTCAAACCTAACCAGAGGTCAACATCTTCCAACAGCAACACTGCAGGATCCTCTCATACCAGCACAGTTTCTTTCAAAGTGTCATTTGCATTTGGAATGCACTACCATCCACCGTGGTATCAGCTCATGCAGTCTCTGGAGATCTTCCGGAGCCGCCTGAAGCCACTCACCATACGCTAGCCAGCCATGTGCTCCATTTTTCTTGCACCAGATCGTCCAAAACCAATTGGGTAAACAATATAGTAACTATCTTAGGAATGTGGACTATAATTTATATCATGGCTAGCTATAAGCATGATAAGCCACGTTGAAAACATTTAGCAAAACATATTATATAAGGCAATAAAAATAAATAGCATGATTTATAACATGCCCTCCCGCTTCCTTTTTGGGGTCAACTTATTTGGGCTTAAACTATTTTATACAGATAAAGTGCTAAAGAAGTGTTGCCATTTTCTCCACAATAAACATTAATAAATTGATTGAGGTGAATTGGTGGTTGGTAGCATATTATACCAGGGAATTATATGTGATTGTATAGTTGTCTACCTATTTTGTACTTTGACAGGAAGTGTGGTGTACAGCAGAACCCGTTTATAAGCAGCAAATGTTGTGTTCTTTTCATCCATATGTGGCCAGTCCTTGTGAACATAATCCAAGAGTTCCTTCTCAGGAAACTGTCTTTGTTCTTGGTTGGTTGGTATAAACGTTTTTCTGTCATGACTGACAGCTCGTGACTTTTGGTGATGACACGCCACTTTCGTCGGTCAGCAGCCAATCGATAAATGACTGAAGTAGGATGCCCAACCATATTTTTTATTCTGTCAAACCATCTTGACCTGGGCCAGCCTGGTTCGCGTGCACCCTCGATCTTGCCCTGCATGATCACCTTCTCTAGACAGTTTCCTTGGCGCCGGGCAATATGATCGAAATAAGAGAGAGTTTGGGAATTGATCAGCCCAAGTAGCCTTGTCTTCACACCAATCTCCTGTAGCACACTTGTGTTGGTTCTCTTCATGACCCAGGTGATCCTTAGCATCCGGCGCCAACACCACATTTAAAATGCATTGATTTTATTGCAGCTTGCAGTTGTCAGCGTCCAGGATTCACAGTCGTAGGTTGAAATAGGGAAACGAGTGCTTTGACAAGACGTACCTTGGTTGATATAGTGATGCCTCTGTCAGCCCATATTTTTGTGAGCTGTGTCATTGCAGATCTAGCCATAGCCAAACGACGCCTGATTTCCGTATGACATCCTCCTTCTTGTGTGATGAGAGAGCCGAGGATCTTTATGTTCTTTCCAACTGCAATAAAGACATTTCATCACATTTGCGCAGTCTACAACTTATGTAAACCAGTGGAGATGGAAATGAAATGAAATATATTTGATTTTCTCTAGGGTAGGCAAGTTTGATTAGATCCAGTAAAGGTGGCAAAACAAATGAGACTAGCAAAGGACAGAAATGGTCAGAAGCGATTCAGTACAAGTGAATATTTTGACATCCCAACAGATATCAAGTTTTTTTTCAAGACTTGCATCAAAGAAACGGATAACTGCAATCAAGGAAAATAATAGTTGGCACACTTGACGCAACTCATTACAACTATCCCTGTGCTCGCAATTGAGATCACACTTGGGACATAGCACTGTTTAATAGAAAGCAAAAGGCAACATTGCCTCCGGGGAGAGGGGCGGGTTTTTTCCGTAATTAGGACAAAGTGTGCCAACCTTTTTTTCCTTGATTGTCTGAGTCATTTGCTAAAAAAATCATCTGTTTTAAGTCTTTTGGCTATAACATGAGATTAAACAAAGATTTCTTCACCAGATTTGGAGGACAGATAGGTTATAACATTGGTCACGTGTTCAAACATTATGCATCAACGTACTTTTAGGGACCGGTCTATTTTAAATAAGGAGGTATATTTTTCACTTAAAATGCCCGTGAAACTATAGACTTGACCAGTTATTTAAATTCAGATGGATGCTCGACCTCATATATCATCAGCTAAACGTTGAGAAAACATCTTCCCGTCGTTTATATATATCTCAAGACCAGTATCTATATCTATATATCTTAATACCAGTGTCTATATAACTTAAAAATATAGACCCAACATGAAATATGCCTGTTTTGTTTTGACAATAAATCAAAGTTGTCAAGCCATGCGTCAACCGTAACAGTACGCCCATATATAAGAATGAGTACATCTGCACTCTTTGAATTAACATGATTAAGTATAACAAAACGGTACCAAAATCAAGGACATTATGATTATAGAAGACACAATGATAGTGCTGATTAAAACAAATAATGCAAATCATGATTGTTAGAAAAAAAGAAGCAACAAATAATTAGAAACTTAGACAAGGATTCGAACCCGGGTCAGCGGCGTGCAAGTCTCATATGTTAACCACTACACCAACCGGGCATGTGTGCATGTTAAAACTGAATTATACGCTGTCAATGCTCGTGTATTGTCATCGCAATAGTGAATCAATATCAACGGTACACCATAACAAATCATTAAATGTGTCATTGTTACGAAATACAGAA